>CM070639.1:24049905-24416852 GCA_036346255.1 Ampelocalamus luodianensis
TCTTTATCTATCTGAAAAGGTATGGAAATTACCTACAATTTTCGTTATATTGAGATCCTCTGATTTCGTCTTTAACTAATAGATTAACTCAGTTTTCTACAGACTGTCAGGATGTTGACAGATTAACCAGACAGCGGCACTAAACAATTCATAACTTTCTAACCGTTAATCGGATTTTGGCGTTCTTGGCGGCCACTGAAAGCTAAGAATATTATCTACATAACTCTAGGAGACCAAAACTCCCAATTCGGCCTCTAAACACACGAAACTGACCGCGCAATAATCTGGACAGAACGCGATCTATTAAACCGACGCAAATCAATCTACCAAACGACATCAACCGCAACTATTACGTATCAAACAACGAAGAACACGCAATGTTACCCTTGTAGAATCGCAGCAAGATGATGAACTCTCCCCACGAAGTTGATCTCCTCTCCTTTCTTCACTTGATCGGCAGCAGGGAGCACCGACGGCGAAGAAGGGAGGCACCAATGGAGGGGGGCACCACCATGGAGGAGAGGTGTGCTACAGTAACCATGCTACAGTGCGGTGGCACTGTAGCTACAGTGCATCTAGGGTTTTCCCCTTCCTTTTATTGGTGGCCTACCCCTCATGGGCCTCCTGGGCCAAGGCCCAAGGCCCAAGTTGCCGAAAAACTGCAGAAACCCCCCTTTTTTATGTCTAATTTCTCTTTTGAACGCTTTCTTTCGTAGAATAAATTGGAGTATTACATTAAAACCCCTCTTTCTCCTGTTCAATCGCTTTGCTAAAACAAATATTCCCCCGATTTTAATTATTCTCTCCCGATTTAATTATTCTCTCCCGATTTAATTTTTGGGGTATTACAGTATTTGTGTTGTGATCTCTTTGGGCCGAGGGAGAGGCTACTTGGGAGTTGGAATTTCGCATGCGTGAGCGTTATCTGGATTAGTTCGCAACGAGTATCTGGTTACCGTTGTTAAATTCGATCGCAGATTTTCTTTGTTGTAGATCGCGTTTAGATTGAGTCGAATCCTTTTAAGGGGTAGAATGTAATATCGACTTTCTTTGAGCGTACAATTCAAATTGAGAGAGAATTAATGTAATTCTCCGATAGTGCTAGAAATAATTTTCGGAAGAAAATACTTAATCGGTAGAAGGTTTCTTTTGGAAAAACATTTAATCAGGAGATTAGAGGGGGTTTTCTACGTTTTCCTGACAACCTAGGCCTGGGCCTTGGCCCATTGGGGGGAGGTGCCACCCTCCCCCAAAACCCTAGCCGCCCCTTTTCCCCCTCTCCTCCCCACCTTGGCCGCCACCTCCCTCCTCTCCCCTTCCCCCTCCATCTTGCGCCTCCCCCTGCTGGTTGCAGCCCCTTCTCCACCTCCATTGCTGCCGCTCCAAGCCCCTAGTGCAGCACCCCCACCTCCCGGAGCCGTCCCTTGGTGCCGATCTCCCCGTTGCCGGCTTCTCGCGAAGGTAGGAGCGGTGTTTCGTGGAATTGGCTGATCAAGAAGGAGGAGAACATCTTCGTGGATCAACCATCGGCTCCCTGGTTGCTGCAAGGGTAACGAATGCCGATCCTCGTCGTTTGATTAGTGGTAGATGCGATTTGGTTCATTTTTTGATTAGATCGTATTGCTGCGAGTAGAAAGTCGATTCTGTCCAAAATGTTGCGGGGTCTGTTTCGTGATGTTAGAGGCCGAATTTGAGTTGTCCATCTCCTAGAGATATTTAGGTTTTGTTCTTAGCTTTCGGTGGCCGCCAAGAATACTGAATTCCGATGTACGGATAAAAAGTTATGTTAGTTTTCGTCTCTGTTGTCCAGAATCCTGACGAGAATAAATTATCAAGTTGTCTTTTAAAATATGAGTGTGTTAATGGAACATTCAGGGCTTTCACCCAACTAGGTTATTGTAGGCCTTGGTCTTAGCTTTTGATATTGTTAAATAACGCTCAATTCGGAGTTGTAGATTAAAAGTTATGATCGTTTTCTTACTGCTGTCTTATTTATGTAGACAGATTCTGTTCTGCTGTTTCAGTTATCTGTCAGTAAATTAAATTGGCCGAATTGGGTTACCTTGTCAACTAGAGTATTGTAGTTATGTCAGTTAAGAATCCATAGAAATTGGTCTCACCTCATTCCGAGTTCCAGACCAATAGATATGATTTTTACCGTTCTGCTGTCCAGTTTCGGGTTGTGCCTGAGTAGTCTGTTTTCATATTAGAGCTAACTAGTTAATTGTGGGTTATCGGGAAGGAGTTGTAGAACGTTTTTGGAAGCGCTCTGTTGTATGTTGTATTTATTTCGAGTACTTACTTGTGTAGCCAGAGAGGCTTCGGGTTTAGGGACATCTTCTTTGCCTACTACCGCAGCGCTTCGCTGAAGGCAAGTACATTGACTTTTGTGTGATTTGTAAATAATGGATGCTCGATGTTTAATATTGTGTTTTGTTCGATATGAGAGAAGCTTCAATATTCATGTTCCGTCCACGGGAGTGGAGGTTAAAGAATACAAGAGGTTTCAAGGATTTTGTTCCTTGCGTATGTTCTTTCATATGTGTGCAGATGATGTTAGTCATAATACTTATTTTCATTAATGCATTCATGTTCATGTTCCGTCCCACGGAGTGGAGCTCCACGGAGTGGAGTCTAAAGTCCCATCAATTCCAGTATGGGCATGTGAAGTCCCACCATTCCAATGTGGGCGTTTTGGACACCGTATGAAACGTTCTTCATACGGTATTTTGGATCCCAGATTTCGATAAATACGGGCTTAAGTGCACACCGACGGGTGTGTCACTAGCTATACCGGTATAAGCATGTGTGCAGTCCATTCTTTTCATTAAATCCATTCATTCTATTCATTCATGCACTCATTCGGGGTATGTTCGCATTCTTTAATGATGAGGTCTTGTTCGTATTTGTGGTATGTTCATTTATTCATCAGACTTGCTGAGTCATGGACTCATTCTTGCTTTGTTTGTTTATTTTAGGTGATCATTGATGCTGGCTCTATCGGGAGGGAGTAGACACGCACTAATCTTGCAATTCACGATAATCAAGTTCAACAATATGATTTAGTTTCTATCTTGCATTCGTTAAGGGATGAATTATAATGAATAAATTTAAATGGTGAAGGAAGGATATCTTCTCCATGTTGTGATTGATTATGTATTGCTTGTGACCTTCGATCATCCTTCGTTACACTTGCTTGAATTCAGACTATTGTCATGCCATGGTTCTATTAAGTAGTGATTTCTTTATATCATTAGTTGATATTATTCAAATTCTTTTGATTATGGTTGTATGTTAGATCCTTTAGGTAACATTTTGGCTTCCAGATAGCAGTGTTACAATTCTCTGGCTTATTTCCTGACTCAAGTCATTGTTGTTTTTTGTGTTTATTGTTTTCTGTATTATGTAGGGTTCACCAAGTATAGAACTTTTTTTCTAGGATAGAATTTTTTTTCTTTTCTATATTATGTTTGATTTCAGTAGGCTACCGACGCATGAGTTTAAATGGACTTTGAAACAAGGTGAAGTGGCAATTTTGTCATTTCCTCGGCCTGGTTCAGGTAGCCTACTGAAATCTTCCTCTTTTATTTGTTATATGCATGCATATTTTGACAACTGTCCTTATCTATTTCTCTGTTATTTTTTAGCTGCCCAATCAAGTCTATCTAATAGGACGACAATTCGTTCAATCAAGTCGATCTATTTCTTTGTTATTTTTTAGCTGCCCAATCAAGACTATCTAATAGGACGACAATTCGTTCAATTATGTCGATCTAATAGGATGACAAATTTTTTATAGGATAGAATTTTTCTTCCTTTTCTACATTACGCTTGTTCTGGAATCATGATGTTTGCTCCGCCATCGGCCAATAGCAACTAGTAATGAAAACTATTAAAACTTCATTCAGCAGTAAGAGTAACATGCAATAAATTAACTTGTAGTCATTAGCTGTTACATCATCCATAAATAAATTACATTATGAATTGAATATTTTTTAGCCCTCCTCAATGCCTTTCTTGTATCTTGTAGTGTTTGTATCTTTTTTGATCTTTCAATGTTGTAGCTTGATATGTTCCTCTATTGGCTCCTGTCATCATTACCTGCAACATTTTTAAAACCTAGTTTTAATCAGATATGTGCAACTCAATGATAGTGATATTTTCTTTGTGGGATTTTTTCAATTGTGTGCGGTTTATTATTTACAAAGATATTGTTACCTGTTTTCTTAGCTGCAGTTCTCTTCTTTTTTTTTTGCAGGTGCAATGTCGAGGTGTCTCTTCGGGCACTTTTGAATATTGTGTGTGTGGCTGCCACAAAGACTGCAGGTAAATTGTTGTTTACTACGCAACTGCTCTACTAGTGTCTTCTGCCTGCCAACTGTGAGAGGTCTTCCTTTAGTTTGGGCATTTTCAGGGTCGTAGATTTGTATCATTGAGTTGTCTTCTTTATCTACCCCTGTGTTATCTGATCCATTTATTTCATTTGTTGTAACAACCCTTGGTGCAGAGGTTGCCATGTTGCTCAGGTGGTCTTCAATTTTTTCTATTTCATTCAGGAGGTATGTATACTTGTCTATTGATTTTGAAGCTTCAGATGCCAGTTCCACCAAACGTCTTGACAATATGTTGAATCTTAGTTGACTGTCATTCCCAATTAGTGCTAGAGGAAGCATGTTTTCCTTATTTCTGATGTCCTTTCGTTCTTTTGATCTCCATCTATCAATGAAATACTTCTCCGGCAATCGTGTCATATTCAGGTGGATCACTACCCTAAGAATGTGTGCACAAAGGATTCCGTCCTTTTGGAACATGGCACAGATACAACTTAATTCCTCTTGAGGTAAATTAACTAGCACAATATATTTCCTAGGTCTGAATTCCCTCATGGCATGATTATCTGATTTGTATACTTCATAGCATTCATCTTTGTCTATCTCTTTTACATTTAGTATTGTTGTGCCCTTGAGTGATTCCTGAAACCTGTAGAAAATGCTCCTGTTGTATAGCTGTCCTGCTTGTCTCTCAAAGTAATATTCAGACCAGTATTGTAAGACCCCAAATCTAGTACTTGGGACCCACTGTGTATATTTGTGCCATTCCCTGGATCAGTAGCTGGCACACACAGTTACATTGTTAGTTCAAACACATATCACGAAATTATGAAGCTATTGCATAATATTAAATAAAACGTAAATATACCTTACGGCTTTTGACTTGCCAAATGGCCGGATGGCCAAATAACTTTCAGAGAATAGGAGTGGAAGCAGCAACAAAGTGCAAGCGTGGAACCCTCACGATATGCCCACCGGCAATCGACTGTGGGCTCGCGACCTAGTTCTTGGCCTTCTTGATCTTCAGTCTTATCCAATGCTCGTCATTGACCCTGTAGTGCCTACTGACTAAAAAGAATGTAAAAAGCGAGTATGAGTACACAACCGTACTCGCGAGCCAACACACAATGCAATTATTTTATATAATTATGCAAGGCTAGTCTAGGGAGTTTTATGTTTCTTTTATTTGCGCAAAGCAATATTTCAATTCAAATACAATGTATTAGATTCAAAAGGCAAGTGAGCAAACATTTTGAATACTTTTAAATAACAGCGAGTAATAATATTAGACAACAATTAACAATAACAGGTGGCTGCCCCTGCAGCACACAACAATAGCATGAGAAACCCTTCTCAATGCCACCCATCAAGTTTTAAGTTTAAATTCCAAAATTGTTGAGTCTAACTCTCGAAAGACTTCCCCAACCGTGTCCATAACCTAGGACGAGGCTATTCGAATAGTTCAAAACCCTGCAGGGGTGTACCAATGTACCCACACTTCAGACCGCCTTTAAGCCACAATAAGCACACTTCCGAAGGTATGCCGGCACAGCTAAGTCCTACGAGACGTTTTCAATATTGTGTATCAACTACGAGCCGCTCGTATGGATAGAAACCCATACACTTACATGGTAAAGCCAAAAAGACAACTACCCACTCGGGGTAAAGCTTTTCGGACAACTACCATGCTCCCAACACCATCCCTCCTGCGACCCCCTGCGACTCAGAGCCAACACACGCCAAAGTACTAACTCAAGAGAGGTCCCATACCCTCTAGTGTGGTTAGCACGCAAAAATGCTTGGTTTAGTGTAACAAGATGTTCGGTCCTTGTTGACTCGGGCACCAACCATTCACACCCGACAATCACACCATCCAGCCAATGTGCCCAAGTCTAAATCATTTTATTTTTAGTTTTAGTTTTTCAAATATGATAGCACAGGGTGCTGTACATAACATAGTAAAAATGATTTATGTTATTAAGGTTATCGACAAAGTCGACAACCGCCTAATCTACCGGAAACTAAGCATTGCTAAGCATGACACCGAATAAACATAATTAGACCATATAACATCCACCGAGCACTAATCATCAGCGGGAATATTAATTTAGGCTGGTGGTAGAGGATCAACAATTTTAGGGAATTCATTCAGTAGGATTAGCTACCTCTAATCGCTAAAATACTTGATAAATAAAGTATGCATACATACAGTTGCAAACAAAATAATAGTTTTTGAATATAATGGGATCAATATGATCAAAGTGTTGACTCGCCTTGCTCAATATTCTGATGCTCAAAATGCCGATAGTCCTCCTGCTGCTGAGGATCACTCTCGCCAATACCCGAATCGTCGTAATCTATCGATCGAGTAAAAGAGCGAATAAGGACGAATAACACCAAAAATAACCAACAATCAATTTTAACCAACTAAGCAAACATCACAGGTAGCAAATGATGTTTAACAGATTTTGGGTGAAAGTTTTGGTACAAAAGGAATTTAATAAAATTTTCTAGGATTTAACAAGTTAAAGGCATAAGTACACAAATAAATTTATTACCAACATTTCCTAATACAACAATAAGAATCAAACTCAGATCAGGTTAAAGTACAGGAAAATTTTAGAATTAACAAAATTGATTTCAATCCACTTGGATCTAAAATTATATAACGCCGAAGCGAAAAACTACTGACGTTAAAATTTACTGCAAAAACTATGGCTACTAGTCTACCTAGAAAATACATTTCACCCCCTTCTTCTAATCTCTCTTAAGCCTAAACCCCCATCTCTCTCTTCTCCTTATCCCCTATTCAGCCAAAACACCCTAGGACTGCTTCTTCCCCCACTCTCTCTTATCTATTCCCCAATCTGCCTCCTTGCTTCTCTCCCCAAATCAAGCCCCGGCTGGATCCTCCCATGGCGTCGCCTCTGGCCGTCTTGCCCGCCACTGCTCGCCTCTCCGCGCCTCCTAGTCCCTTTCGATCCCGGTTGTGCCTCGGCTCCTCCCTCGGTGGCCACACTGCACAAGCCAGCTCTCGCCGCTGACGGCCCGACCTCGGCCTCTGGCGCCTGGTGGCCGCTCCCCGCGCGCAAGCCCGGCTCGGCCTCCGACCGCCGGTGCCTGGTGGTCGCCCCTCGTGTGCAAGCCCGGCTCGGCCTCCCTTCGGTCCCCCCTTACTTTGATTTTGCTCAGATTTGATTTGCAATGTTGGTGCTTTATGTAAGGTGACGGGAATTCAAATGGTGAAAGGTGATGAGATGCTGCCGCCGAGCTACTGAGGTAACCCTCCCTTCATCTCTCTCTCTCCCTGCTCCCTAATGCTCTGAGAGCTAATGATGATGCTGCTATAGAGATGTTCTATGTGTATGATTAGTGCATCCTGGGGTATCAATGGCAAAAAGGCAGTGGGGTAGGAATATGAGTTACCGATGGGTTGAGTTTTGCCGGTTTTGAGATAGTGGCCGAGGTGGTGGTCCGGATGGCGATGCCGACAGCGTGGTGGTCGCTCTTCTAGGTCGCCGATGGCTCAAGGTCGATGCTGGTGCTCGCGTCGTCCTTGCTCCTCTTGCTTCCTCTGCTTGCAAGCAATGATGCAGAACTGAGCTTGCCTTGGGTTCTTGTTTCTTTGGTGTGTGGTGCTCTTGGCTGGAGAGGAATGAACACGGGAGGTGGGAGGAATGCTCTTGTTGGCCTTGAGGTGAGTTTGTGATCTTTGGTGAGGTGAATGTGGACTAGGCCGGGGATGGCTTGGTGAGAGATAAGGGATAAGGAATGGCTTGCTCTCTGCTGGCTTTGTGAAATAAAGACTTCTTGTATGCATTGCTTTGGCTGTGGCTTTGTGAGGGATGGCAGTGTGATGGAGTAGGGGATACTAATGGCAACCTCTTTTTAATCTAACTCTTATTTACTGCTATTGGTTTTACTAATCACCTCCTATATTCTACTTGACCACGAGGAACTGAGGCTGCGGAAGGGTTCGATGGCTGGCGATGAAAGGGCAATGCTCCAAGGAGGACTTCAGTGACATGAATGCAAGAATGAATTGCAATTTAATTAGTTTAGTCTTGCGAGACACTGAGATTGGTTGCAACGCATTCTAGGTTTTAAAACCGAGGATTCAAAGATGTATTGAGCTTATGTACTGGATCTTGAGTTTGTTTTAAAGTTGCAATTAAACTTGTAATGCAATTCATTTTGCAAAGGATCTCTAGTTATAATGTTGTTACATTGCTCAAATTGTTAATTGTGTTGATTAAGTGCTTGATATTCAATTTGAGATTACATTTTTATACACACATTTCGAAGGAAACAAATAGAACTTGATTTCAAGTCAAAAGTTTGAAATTTAAAGCAAACTTAAGAGTTGTAACAAAAGTTATTGAAATTCTCACACTTTTATACATTTGAAACACAAACCCTAATATAGGGATGTTACAAGTGTAACACCCTGGCTATTCGGAAGCCAAGATGTCACCTAAATAATCTAACAATCTACACAATGCGGAAGAATATGAAATAAGTATATCAACTAATGTCGGCATTAAAATAAACAGGACATGGTGAAGATATCATTCCTTCACCTTTTAAGTTATTTAATACTGATCATCAATAAAGAAGGTTCACATGTAGTAATGAATCAACATCATTGTGGACAAGGTATCCTTCCTTCACCAATTATAATTTAATTATTACAGTTCATCATTAACGAATGAAAGATAGAACTAAAATTTAATCTTGAACATGAATTTGATGATGTGAACAAGTAGTGCGTGTCTACTCCCTCCCAAGTGAGCTAACATCAGGGGTTACCTAAAATAAACAAACAACGCAAGAGTGAGTCCACGACTCAGCAAGTACAGTGACAGAGACAGAACACAAATACAAACAGGACATCACCATTTAAGAATGCGAACGTTGCATCGAATGAGCACTTAAGAAATGCATGAAATGAATGAATATAATCAAGGATGGACTGCACACATGCTTATACCGGTATAGCTAGTGACACACCCGTCGGTGTTCATTTAAGCCCGTATTTATCGAAATACGGGGATCTAGAATACCGTATGAAGAACGTTTCATACGGGTGTCCAAAACTGCCCACATTGGAATGGTGGGACTTCACTTGTCCATACTGGAATTGATGGGACTTTAGACTCCACTCCCGTGGAGCTTCCACTCCCGTGCATGGCACATGAAACAGGATGCATGAACTGATGTATGAATTATGAAAGACATCAAATATATACTCATGTATATAACACATAAGAAAATGACATAAACTTTGAATATTCTCGTGGATATCAGAAAAACACAATACAGTCATCAAGCATGCATCATACTCCAAACGTATAAACATCAAAGTACTTGCCTTCCATGCGGCGCCATGGTAGCGAGCAACGAAGGTGCTCCCAAACCCTTAGCCTCGCCGCCTAACAATTCAATAAACGAAATAAGAACCACACGGAACATAACACGTCTTAATACTCTACAATACTCTCTTGAATACCCAAGCAATAGCCGTAATCCTAAATCTGAAAAACAGACAGCACCCTGGAATCGGATCTGGACAGCCGCACGATATTGGCCATAATTATTTACCTGGGACTCGAAACGAGGTGAGCCCAGCTCCTACATAAACTTAACGATCATACCTACAACACTCTAGTTGATGAGGTAACCCAAATCAGCCAAATTATTATACTAACAGGTAATTGAAATAGCAGTACCGAATCTGTCCGAACAGTTAAGACAGCAAGATTAAAACATCCATAACTTTTAATCTACAACTCCGAATTGAGCGTTCTTTAACAATCTGAAAAGGTTATGAAATTATATACATTAACCTAGTTGGGATGAAACCCTGATTCGTCCATTAACATACCCCTATTTTAAAAGACAACTTAAAAGGTAATTCTCGTCAAAATTCTGGACAGCAGATATTAAATCTATCATAACTTTTGACTCGCTCGTCGGATTTTAGTGTTCTTGGCGGCCACCGAAAGCTATGAACAAGACCTACAATACTCCAGGAGACGAATATCTCTAATTCGGCCTCTAAAACCACGAAAAAGACCTCGCAACATACTGGACAGATTTAACTTTCTACTCGCAGCAAGTCGATCTAATCAAATACGATTCCAAATCACTTCTACCAACAACCAACCAATGAGGCTCGGCATCGTTACCCTTGCTGCAACCAGGGAGTAGGTGGAAGAACCTTGGTGATGATGATCTTCCTCCTTTTCCCCTCCTTTGGCCGAATCAACCAGCTGCCTACCTTGGATTCCTTGTGAACACCAACAGCGGGGAACCTCCGTAGGTTGGTTGGGGTAGCACCACAGCGGGAGGAGCAGCCACAAGGGAAGATGGGCGGCTCAAGGCAGGCGCAATGGAGGAGAGGAGGGAGGGTGGCGGCCAAGAGGGAAAAAGAGGAGGGGTTCGGCGGGGAATAAAAAGGGGCGCTAGGGTTAGCACCAGGGGCGCATGGGCCTAGGCCCATGGCCGGACAAGTGGCTGGAAAGGCTAACAGAAGGCCCAAAACCTAAACCACTCCAAAAAATCTGAAAGTTTTAAGCTAGCGAAATTCCCGATTAAGTAAACTCTTAAAGATGAGCGGCTCGAACCCAAATCAGATTGCACACATGCGGAAGGTCGGTCGAGGATGCACACATGATCTCACCGCAGATCACGAGATGGACGGTCCAGATGATGAGGGGAACCGGATGGTCCGAACGCATACAAGATCTAGGCCGTTGATCAAGGGATCGACGCAATTAATGCGGTGGCTATTGATTGAAGTTAAAGGGATGCCGACGCGTGGGACCATCGTCGGGACGACCTTGAGCACACATGCGCCATTAAATAGACTCTAATGATCACGAGATTTGATTTTAAACCCTCACCGGCCCACAAGTCGCGACGGAGAGATTTCGGCGAGGATTAAATGCAATCAATCACAGCGGAATGCATTAATTAATCAATGATTAAGCCTTAATGATGTCGGAACAGTGCGGAGTGAAACAGAGATTGATTCAACGAGATTGGGCCCACTGGTCAGTGGCTCAATAATAATGATTAAGGCATAATTAATAACTAATGATCAGCAATTAATGTGTCCTAATTAGGTGACGAAACGGAGGAGGCACTCTTCGGTGTGAAACATGGAACACATCATGCACACCCTCAAGTGCGGTGGTAAGACTTTGAGGTACACAAAGTCATTGGGCTCAAAGCTCGACTGCGACGGCGATCGCATCTGTGGATCAAGCGAACACGCTTTGGCCTCATTGATCGAATCTGGCGAAAAATTGCCGCTCAACCGGTTTAATGGGTTCTGCATCTTCTCCCATACAAAGCCTCAAATGGTGCCATGCCAAGGCGGCTGAAAGGCATTGTTGTAGGAGAACTTCGGCAAATGGTAGGCATTTCTCCCACTTCTTCCCATAGGAAAGAACACAAGCAGACATATCTTCCAACACTTGGTTGACTGCTTCCGTCGACCATCGATCGAGGATGAAAGGCATGGGCGGGTCCCCAGCCTCTTGCAGACTATGCCAGCATGATGAAGACCTGGCGGGCGATGCTCGGCCTTCACACGGCGACACCGTCGCGCTCGACAGCGAACCTAGTAATCTCGCTCTTCATTGGGTCCACGGGAACCTCGGCGAAGATCACGATACATCTTGGTAGCCGGGATGAATAGACGGAGATGACCTTAGGAACCACAAAGGCGCCAAACCATACTGCGCCATGCTCATCCTAAAACACTGGCCATCCCATCCTGATGTTACGCTTGATTTGGCGCGAAGCAGTCTTTCGATCAAACCCAAATTGAGTATTTGGAACTCGAAGATCGTACTTCAAGCTCTTGTGGTGGAATACACCTCTGATTACCATCGGATAATCAAGTGCATGGACCACAGCACTAACTCAAGTCATGAGTAGGATAGTTGAGTTCATGGATATGCGCGATGCATAGGCCACAACCTTGCCTCTGCATAGAACACAACCAAGACCACGGCGAAGCATCACAATAGATATCAAAGCTCTTGTGAATATCGAGGAGAACAAGCAGAGTGAGGTCGGTCTTTCTTGGCGATTGGTCATAGGCTTGGCAATCTTGGAGAAATTCTCGATGAAGCGGCCATAGTGGCGAAAACTCCGCACATCGGTGACCGACTTAGGTGACCCCAAGATAGCACATCACCGACCTTGCTAGGATCCACGCCACACCTCCATGAAAGAACATGGCCCAAGAATGCCACTGAGCGGTGGCATACAATGCGCGGCTGCTAACACAAGTGAAGATGCTCGGCATGCTCTTCTTCACGGGTAGATAAGGATATCATCGATGAATACCACCACAAACCTATCCAAATACTCCATGAATCTGAGTTCATTAGGTTCATGAATAAAGCGGGAGCATTAGTCAAACCAAAGACATGACGATTGTACGCGTAAAGGCCATAACGAGTAGCAAAGGCGTCTTAGGAATATCCTCGGCCGATCGGACTTGATGATAGCCAGTCTCAAGTCAATCTTGGAGAAAACTCAGTGCTCGGTCAATTGATCGAAAAGATCATCAATGGGGCAAAGGATACTTGTTCTTCTGAGTCACCTCATTAAGCGGACGGTAATCAACACACATCGAAGAGTCTCTACAAAGATATTTGGACAACCCCAAGGAGATGAGCTAGAGACGGATAAAACCCTTCCCTTGCACTCACCCACTGCTTCTTGACTCCTCCAACTCATTAGGAGGCATGCGATCGGCCTCTTAGAAATAGGGCAATCTCCATCATGGCTTTGCTTCAAGGACATAAAGATGGGGTTCAATCTGTTCACTGAAGGGCTGGTGAGGTAGACAATCTTCTGGCACAATCGATTTGCCCCAAGTGTTGGGACAACCAATCCATGCCAGAATCACATCCAGCGTAAGTCGAGTAGGATAAGCGAGAATCCACTCCCGATGTGGATAGGAACATCGGCATACTTGTGACTCTCAATTCGAACGGAGCCGAATCAGCGATGGAATCCCAAAGGATCTTCTTTGTCTTGCGAAAACCGAGTGTCTTTGACGGCTAACCGCTTGACGACTGGCGGCGCGCCCGCCAAGGACCAAAATGGATTCGCAATAGCACAACGATTCTAGGGTAGCATTCTCACGGCGGCGAGAGGCAACGGCTAGCCGAAAATGAAAACGGGAGCTTTGCGCTAAACATGAAAATAGCGAAAGCTCATTGCGGTCCAAAGAAGCGGTGCGAGCTTCTAAGGACTAATAAAGCTACCTTAGCGACCAGAAACTTCAAAGATGGCCGGAGATGCTTGCTCAAGGTGAAAGCTTGCCGGACTTGGAGAAGAAATCCCGAAAATGCACCCCTGAGCCAAATGAGTGATACCAAAGCATCAGAATAGCTTCATAATGATTCACAGAAGCTACATGAGCAAAGAATTGGAAAATGGAGCACTCACCTGAGCTGAGGAAGAAGATGACCAAATTCGGCCGAATTTGAACAAACCCCAAATTGGACAATTCCTGAGAATCAAATCCAAAATTAAGTGAGGGAAAATGTTCAAGGAAGTAAATAGATAAGGTTAGGGCAAAGAAACGTGAAGGAGGACCACTGGAACACCAAGAAGACCAATGGGGCTTCACGGGTCAACAATGGCGGTTTGCCATTTTTGAGGTGTTAAGCTCCAATATTGGGAATGAAGCTTGATGGTGGTCTAAAGAAACTCCAGGAAGGGGTTTGGGTGCTTATAAGGCCATGAAAGTGTTAGGGTTTGCACCACTCCTCTCTCGGGCGGCAAAACACAAAGCACGAGTGCGTGCGCGACAAGAAAGGAGGTGAAGCGTGCATTAAGGCATGGCCTGGCTCGGTGTACCTCCCATACTCCTACACGTCGGCTAGGTGGCTTTAGGGAGCAAGAAATGACCTCACCATGCCTTGCACTTGTTTTCGCACGGCGGAGGTTGAAGATGACCAGTATAAAGCTCGGGCGACTCACGGCCGTTGGATGAGACACGACAGTGAGATAGCGCCACGCCTACGGGCTTTAAAACTCAACGGAGAGGTTGTGAGCCCTACGATTAGAATTGAGCGGCTCGATTGCTCCACGTTGCAAACTCTTATCTCGCAGCGAAGGGAATGCGGCGTTGGATCTTAATCCAACGGCTCGAGATCCAAAAATGCAACGGAGGGTCGAAGGTTTCGGAGGACCACGGCGGTTGGATTGAGATCTAACGGTTGACAATCAATCTGCAGCGGAAGGTCAGAAGTCTTACAGCCGCGCGGCCGTGCGATTGAAATCAACGGACGAGATTCAACGCTCTTTAAAGAGTGGCTCGGTGCGTTTAGTTGACTGGACCAAGTCGATTGGCTCGAGCCCGAGTCTGACTCGAACCCAAGTAACAGTAAAACCTAGTTTGACTTTGAAATAAAAACAGAGACTTTGAAAGATTTGTTTGAGGTAGCAAAATAACCCCAAAAATTATGAAAATTTTACAGGAGCTTGCTAACTCAGATATTAACCTTGTGTAAAATTTTCAGAGATTTTTATGCTGCGAATAAATCTCCAAAATTCTGCAAGGCTCTGTTTTAATGTTTGACTGAGAGTCAAACAGTTTGATCCTCTAAAATTTTCAAACAATTTCTAAAAATTGTGAGATTTTACAGAGGGTCACATACCATCACAGAGACTTAGGAAAAATATTTCCAAAGGATGATCATAAGATTTGACAAGATTGTTTGAGGCTCGAATCGCAAGATTTGCTGCAACCAACAGGTGGAAGAACTTGGTGACAATGATCTTTCCTTTTCCCTCCTTTGGCCGAATCAACCAGCTTACCTTGTACAAGAACCTCCGTGAGGTTGGTTGGGGTAGCACCACAGAATTAGCATGATGTAAGAAAAGGAGAGGAATTTCGCCAAGAGGGAAAAAGAGGAGGGGTTCTTACAATAAAAACACAAGGTTAAAATTGGGATGTTAGGCCCATGGCCGGACAAGTGGCCTGGAAAGGCTAACCGAAGGCCCAAAACCCTAAACCACTCCGAAAACTGAAAGTTTTAAGCTAGCCGAAATTCCCCGATTAAGTAAACTCTACCGATTAAATTGATTTAACCCGATTTTTTGACTTCTCACACTTCCGGAGTATTACAACAAGTATAGTGGGTTTGTGTCCCTTGTTTGCCTATCTTGCTCTTTTAGCTTTTCAGCAATTGAGTCTGCTATTGTCTCATATGCTGCAAAGAAACTTATTATATTGTATCTTGGGCCGACGTTTCTTTTGAAAACTGAGTTAGTCCCCTCACTTCTTGTCGTTGTCTGGATGAAAGGGTAGAATTGTTGTTTAAAATACACAGGCACAAATCTCTTCCTTGTTTGCCACATAACTTGGAAGTATTTGATGCTTTGTATTCCATATTTCTGTATCATTTCTTGCCATAAAGTTTCAAACTCTGTTTCTGTTAGAGAGTTGTTCACAATGTCGTGAAACTCATCATGTAGTCCAGGTTTTGAGCCAAGGCATCTCCCAGTCTTTTCTTGTGCCTTTTTCATTATATGGAACAGACAGTTTCTGTGGTTAGTATAAGGGAACACTGAGGCGATTGCAGTCTTCATAGCACCATCTTGATCTGTGATAATTGTTGTGGGAGCTTTACCTCCCATGCATGTCAAAATGTCTTGAATAGCCACTCAAATGTTGCAATAGTCTCATCTTTTAGGAATGCACAACCAAACAAACAATTGTGCCCATGACCAGTAATTCCAACAAAAGGCGCAAAGGGGAGATTATACTTGTTTGTTTTGTATGTCGTGTCAAAGCTCATGCAGTCACCATACAGCTCATAGTAACTCCTGCACCGTCCATTTGCCCAAAATATATTTCTAACTCTATTATCTCCATCCGTCTCAAAACTGTAGAAGAACAATGGGTCATTTGCTTGTTTCTTAGAGAATTTCCATGACCTGCATCATGTCATTAATTGAAGCTTCTTTTCTTATAGATGTTCTGAAGTTGCTCACATCTTTTTTTGTGTACGGTACAGCGGACAGACCTCCTCTTAGATACGAAAGAATCGCCATTATCATTCTGTTTGGTATCTTCACGTGATTGAAAGTCCTTATGAGCATTTTTTCTTCAGTTGTCATGTGTTTGTGTGATCGCATAAACTTAGTCTCTCCTTGCGGGGTGAGCTCATGGTTGTGGTCAAGATTTAGCCTTGTGATGTGCCAAAGACCTGCTGTTAACGTGACCACCATCTCTGCAGGGCAGGCAGTCTTCTTAATTGTGTTGCTCTTCCTTTTTCTTGCTGTTGGCTTTGGTGAAGTTGTTTTTTTCTTTTTGGGTGTTGACTTTGTTGCTGGTGGTTCCCTCTGCTAGCTGATTTGTATTTTGTTGTTCATCCTTTGATTTGCCGGTCTTATTGCACTTAAATGTTACTCTTGTAACTTTGTTTAGGTTTTTCTTGCTCCTAGAATGGTAGTTTCCAGCTTTGCTGACTGAGAAGCCAACTATGAAGGCATAATCGTTATACAACGTATGTGCCTCTTCCACAGTTGCGAATGTCATGTCAATATACGGTAGATGTTTGCTTTCAGCCTCTTGGCCCGCTGTATGGATAGCCTTAATACTTTCATTCTCTAGATAAATCTCTATATCCTCCTCTGTTAATGGCCCTGATTGATTTTCTGCTTGCAGTGCATAGTTGTCATTGTCTTCTTCCATTATGTTTTCATCCTATAGTGTTATTTGCTCGTCAGCCTCATTACCAAATCTTGCCTCATCTTCCCTGATGTTTGTAGTTACTTGATCTTCTTGCTGAATATCTGAATGTGTTTCTTGCAGATCTTCAGTTGATCTTTGTGAGTAATCAATCCTGCTGCTAGTCATGAACATGTTATTCTATTGGAAAGGCAAGTAGAGCAAAAAATTATTAGTAAAGATTTTTTATTTCCTCAATTTCTCATGTATTGGTTCGATGTAATGGAAATTCATATATTTTTTCCTCACCTCAAATGATACAGGTGCTTCCAGCAGGTAGTTGAAGTTTTCGGTTTCAAGCTGCGCACAGTTATGTTTAAAAAAAATGGTCAGTTGGTAAGCTTTTGTGTATGTGTTTTCTTTATTCAAATGCATGTATTTTTTTTTTTTGCAAAGTTTAGTGAAAATTGTAGCTTACCTGGTTGGTTTGTGCTGAAATATGTGCAAAGATGTTCATCTGTTGCATAAGGCTAGTGTATGAGTTGCTGCCTTCCTGGGATAGAGTAACCTGTTGTTGCATAGTACAGTCATACTTGTTTTTGGTGATTATTTGTTGAATTTAGATCACAGTACAATTTGATATACAATTGATATACTCACATTCATGTTATCTTCTACTCCAACTATCATTTGAGCTCCTCCTACCTTTTGTAGACTTGTTCCCTGCAATTGAATAAATTATTTATTCCAATTATCTACTGGTTTGCAATATGACAACATAAGGAATTTTTGGTTTTCAACTTGTGCAACATTGATGGTTTTATGAAAAAAAAAATTCTACCTCTTGTAGCTGCTGTTTTTGTAGCCAAGGTTCATATGCAGCATCTAGCATTTTTGCATACATGACAATGTCATCTTCAAACTTGCCCCCCGCCCCTGCGAAAGACGACATGCAAAAGGGGAAAATTTATGTCTGAAATAAGTATTGTGTTTTTTTCCACAAAAACATATCAGATATATAAACTTGCATTTCATTTTTATTAAAGTTTCATAATTACTAGTTCTGCAACTTTAGTACATTTGGTGTGCAACTTAAATGTATGCTGCAGTTTTTCCATAAATTTTTAGTCATTTTCATATGCTCTATTTTTTCCATGCATTCCATCGGAAATAATATGAAGTATTTGGTTCATACTATTTTTAGGTTATTGTTTCTTATGATGCAACTTCAGTTGAAATAATGTGCAATTGATATGTATGTTGTAGGCTTTCAATGTACATTATTTACAGTTCAGTAGTTTAGTATTTGTAATCAAATTTTCCACAAAAACACATCAGATATATAAACTTGCATTTTATTTTTATTAAAATTTCATTATTACTAGTTTTGCAACTTTAGAACATTTGGTGTGCAACTTAAATGTATGCTGCAGTTTTTCAATAAATTTGTAGGCACTTCGGATACTGCAATTTTTCCTTGCATTCCATGAGAAATAATATGAAGTATTTGGTTTATACTATTTTTTAGGTTATTGTTTCTTAAGATGCAACTTCAGTTGAAATATTGTGCAATTCATATGTATGATGCAGGTTTGTATGTACCATACTGACGTAAATTGGTATGGTTTTATAAACAATTGATATGGTTTTTTTTATGTAGCATATATTTTGTAATACCCCAAGTCTATTTAAGTGAAAAGAAAGAATTAGAGAGAAGGACCAACTAGAAAAAATAGAATTAACAGAGGATTAGAGGGGGTTTCTGCAATTATTCGGCAACCTGGGCCTCAGGCTTTGGCCCAAGAGGCCCAGGAGGGGCCGGCCACCAATAAAAGGAGGGGAGAAACCCTAGGGGTGGTACTGTAGCATGGCATGCTACAGTAGCCGCCACTGCTACAGTAACCACGGGAATAGTACCGCCCCCGCCTCCTTGCGCTGTCTCCTTCGAGTGCTGCCGACCTAGAAGAAGGAAGAAGGTGAGGGGAACAGGACTATCTTTGGGGGGAGAGCTCGCTGGTGGGTGCTCGTCGTGACCGGCAATCGGTTCATCAAGGGTAACCTGGTTTTCCCCTCGTTTAGATGTTTTAGCGCTTAATTGTTCTATGTCGGTAGTTCTGTCTCCTCACGACAGATCGCGTTAGAGGGACGTTTTGATGTAGTTAAGTGTGGATTCAGTCTCAGGCATCTCCTAAAACATTGTAGAGGACATCAATAGCTTTCAATGAAGTGCTAGATCATATTTTTTGGACCTCTGTAGCAAAAGTTATGAAATTATTAGTGTGACTGTTTCACGAATCTGTCAGTATTTTGACAGGTTTTAGTAATCTGACTTTTGCAATCCGTTAAATGGATAATTAGACGATCTCAGTATAACGAAAGTTGTAGATAATTATCGTAGCTTTCAGGGAAGCATAAGAACGTAAAATTTGGACAAATGAGCTGAAAGTTATGATAGTTTTAGTGTTATGTCCAGAGAACCTAACGTGAAATTGGTGTTTTGTTAATCAGCTTAAAAAGGATATTAGATGGCCGAATCGGGGAGGCTCACCAACTAGGTTTAGTTGGAGAATTTGATAAGCTTTCAATAAGTCCAAGAACACCTAATTTGGACCCCTGTACAAAAAGATATGAATTTTAGAACATGACTGTTTACAGAGGGCACAGATCAGCATTTAGGAAATTGGAATCGGGGTCGCGTTGCAAGCTACTGCTCGTGTGTGTACGCTTTTATAGTTCTTGTGGTACATTACTGTTGTCTTAGTATATGTTCTTAAATGAATTAGGTGGGGGACTGGTCCCGGAGGCAGCACCGTCTTCACGTCCTCCGTTCTCACGCGGTTAAGGCAAGTGCATTGTTTGTTACTTGGTTGTGATTGATTGGCCATGTTTGTGTGTTTTCGATACATGATTGCGTAGCAAGATTGTTGGCATGATGATGGTTTCAAGAATGGTGGTGGCTCCAAGTATGACTATGCTCTATTATTGTATGATGTTGTCGTCTTTTGGTAAATTGATGATGAATAAAAGATGAGCATGTGCATATTGAGATCATGTTGAGGCTTGGTCACGTGGTGACTAAGCATGCTTTCCTTTGAGATCCCCGTCATGAATGTGACGGGCTTGAGATCCCCACACATGTGTAGTGTGGGCTTGAGGTCTCCATTACTTACGGAGTAATGGGCAATTGGTCTCTGTGCTTGCGAGCACAAGCATGGGTATGCAGCGACGGTTGCATACTTTGCATTACCGGTAAAATGCAAAAAGAGATAAAGAGAAAGGATCCTTGAACATTGCATTTGCATGTGAGATGTTTTATTGATGCGTTTCTGGCTATGGATGCTGATGTTATAACTTTTGTGGTATGCCTTTATTTTGTACTTGCTGAGTCTGTGGGCTCACCCTTGCTTTTATTGTTGTTTTAGGTACCCGATCCAAGAACAACATGCATGGGAGGGAGTAGATTGATAGTCACACACATGCCACCATGAACCAAATAAAGTTGAATAAACTTCAGATCATGCTTTAATAAATGAGCGAGTTCCTTAAAGGTTTTGTTATGTTTTTGTCTCATACAATGGGTTAAGTGTAATAATGATGAGTAGTGGTACTTCATACTTCTTTGGTTTTGCTAATTGCTTAGCATGTTTTGATTATCTATTGATGTCTCTGGACGTTGGTTTAGTTATTTATGAATTATCTGTATGTTGGAACCCACGTGTAGTTAACTTTACAAGGGAGGTTCTGCTGAAATTTACTAAAATTGCCTTGGTTTAGAATTATTTAAGGTTAGTTCAGTAGCATTCCAGGCTCATGTCGGGCTGGGGTGTTACATATTTGAGCCCCCAGTTTTCTTTTGTGACATTTTTTTTGTGTAGTATACTTGCAGACCCTCAAATTCAATGGGGGCTCATCCCAAGTGATGAAGAAGGGTTAAAACAATGACGTTATGGTATGCTTACTGCAGAAAAAATCCGCCAGATGGGGATGGAGAACAATGCAGATTGGTTGCTTAGATTAAAAAGGTTAGTACCTTTGAGTTTTTGTTCTGGTTGATTGCCCTCTTTTCTTCCGTTGCCTTCTCATTCCCTCCGTGTCCCTCATTCTCATCCTCCATTGGGTTTCTACTCCCTGATCGTGCTTCTGATTTGGTATTCTGGGCTTTTGATCGTCTTTTTTTCTTCCTCTTCTTTTCTTTGCAGATTGGGCAGTGGAGATGGGGAAGAAGCCTGATATGTGGGGTTATTTTTTTGTCTGGAGAAGTCTGAAAAGTGGGGTTTGATCATTTTTAGGGTTTGTTCCACAGGCCAGTTTGTGCCAACCTGCTTGCAGGGAAATCATAGCTTCAGCTGTTTTTAGGGTTTTGATCCACAGGCCTTGTTTGTGTTGTTCATTTTTAGGGTTTGTTCCATAGGCTTTCAGCACTTCAGCACAGACAAATCATAGTTTGTGTACGTGTTGCCCACTTCAGCACAGAGACGAAAAAGCTAACAGAGAATAACAATTTTTCAGGAAACAACCCATAAAAAAAACAGCTCACAAAAAAAGCCCAGAAAGTAACGGGCCGAAAAACGGGTGGTGATTCTGAAATTCGGACCCGTTAACAGAGAACAGTAGCCCAGATCTGTTTTTGTCTTGCACTTGCAGCAAAAAATTCGTTACCACTGGATGGAAATCAAACGGTTAGAAAAAGTGACTGATAAATAACAAAATTTCAAGCAACTGATAACTAGACAATCCCTATTACGATCTGCACTGTAGCAACCTTGCAGCACAAAGTTCGTTTGTCCTTGCAAAGTTGCAATACCGGACCTGGTTGGTAGAGCTTCAGATTCTATTTTTTCTTGCTTCGGCTCCTGATTTTTTAGCCCATTTCTCTGAGAATCTGGAGCTGACTGAGGGAAGTATTTAGTAGGAGGTTGGCTCTCAAAACCCTGAAATAGAGGATTAGAGGGGAAAATATCATTGTACATCCGGTTTTAGCACTTATATGTGCATGTTTATGAGAATGGAACAAGGCACAGAGGTTATATGTGCATGTTTATGAGAATGGAACAAGGCACAGAGGTAACCAATCACCTAAGAATTCTCTTAAACTGGTTCAAGTCTAGTTACTGCATGCATTGGATTGCGATTTTATCATGTTCCCACAACTCACATTTACAGAAAACTTGGCAAAATGCAAGAAGTAGCACAATCTACATCTTCATCAGCCACCCTCCGCTGAATCGCTCGCTCAGTGCGCCCACCACCACGCCCACGATCGAGCTCCACCACCGCACCCTCGCCTCTCCCTTGCCAATCCGCGCCGCCGCCTCTCTCCATCCCAACCCCAGCAGCACCACCCAGTGCCGCCGCCATAAACTCCGCCGCCCAGCGACAGCCTCTCTTGTCGTCCTGGGTTGCAGATGGACAAGTCTTCCGTTGTGTATTTATATTCTGATTTTTTTGATTGATTTAAATCTGCAGGCTGTTCAATCAAAGTGGTTTGTTTGTCATGTTCCATTTTTTATGCAGTGGTAATTAAGCTGCCAGAACTTGTGGCCAAGCAAGAACTATGCACGATATGGTACAATTGAGTGATAAAGATGATAGATAATGAGAGATGAATGGATGTATGGATGTTTTTCAATTATGGCGAAATGAATGGATGATTCTCAGTTGTAAGCATGCAACTGAAAGCTTGTGTACTGTTGAGTGTGTAATCTGTAAGGTTGTACAACTTTATAATGGATGAGAACAACATGTGTTGTGTCAAATTGAATTTGACTTGTCTTAGATCGGATGAATCAGTGTGTGACTTGTGAAATGAAAGTCTGATACTGTTGCATGATCTCTGTGAATAGTACCAGGTGATTGCATTCAAGTACTTGCTTCTTTGTCCCTGGCAATTGCATTCAAATACTTGCTTCTCTATGAATAGTGTCAGGTGATTGCAACGGGCATGACTTCCAAATTTTCCATTCATACACTGCTTTGTGTAAAAGGAGCATGCACTGCTTGTGTTTGTAGCATATGAAATGCTGTGATATGAAAAGTGCAGGACTCAACAAATCAGCATATCCTGTTTCGGCCTCTCCATGAGTCACTTGGACCAAATTAAACACGGAGAAGAAATCAAATCAAGTAAAATCACACACATTCCGTATCACAGCATTTCACAAAAAAATATACTTGTGAAGTCACCAGATCCATCGACACCGTTGCAACCATGGTATGGAGATTGAAGAGGGAGAGGACATAGGGGCGCAGAGGTTAGACAGAGGGAGTCGAGGTCATGGCGACACAGAGGTAGGAGGAGGCACGTAGAGGGGATGGTGCAGGTGGGGAAGGGAAAAAATGAGAGGAGATGGGTTTATATGCATTGGTAAAAGGTAGATAAATACATCTTAACTCAAAAGGTATTTTTGCAACAGGTGTACTAATTCTTGTAGAGAGCAGATCAAAGGTCACTTCGAGTTTTCTAATCCCAGATCCCACTCCGACTCTCAAGATGTTGCTCCAACTTTGAGACTTTGAGATGGTGTTTGACTGGCTCCCGGTGCTCCAGTTGAGAATTCGAATGCAGGACCCTAAGCGCACAAAGGAAAACCAATGGCACATCAACCTGTATGGTTTCCCCAAATTAAAGCTACAACATTCTTTACTCATGGAGCATATGAAATCGATATCAACTTGCAAGAAATCAGTCACAAACTAGGAGCCGAAATTAACCATTCCCTACAAAGCACCAACCATCCATTCAAGTTCCAAGTTCAGATCAACAGGTCACATCAATGTCCAGGCCAAAAGACTTAAAACATACAGAAATTAACATCGATCAGAGCATTCAGCAACTACAGCGATTACTACTACCATGCCATCAGTCCAGTATTATTCTCATTCCTGACCATAAGTTAAACGACCGTCACCACTATTAGAAGGCCCGGAGCTCATCGCCAGGTGACAACGGCGGCAGCCATGGCCTCCTAAGCGCACTTCTTGGCGGAGGTGCCGGAGGCAAGGACCCAGGTGACGCCGAAAGGATCGACGAGGGTGGCGCCCAGCCCGTCTCCGTCCTCGGTGATCTCGCCCTGCAGCGTCGCGCCAGCACCGGCCACCTGCACTGCTGCCGCCTTCACGTCGTCAGTCTCCAGCCGCAGCACGACCCCGCCAGCTCCGGAACCCCTGCAGATTAGAAGACGAAGAGACCGAGAGTGAGTTGCTGTAGTCTTTAGTTGGGTTTTTTGAAATATAGCCACCTGTACTTTCGAGTAATTGTAGAAATCACAGTCTTCACAGATGTAATCGATTCCATGCAAGGGCAGAATTAACCCCTCTTTAAATGGACAGGCTTGTACTCCTACTGCTCCTTTGTTAAAAAAAATGCCGTACTCCTCTCGTTAAAGAAAAATGTAGTACTCCTACATGGCATATTTTTTTTGGCATCTAGTTAAAGAGTTAGTAAGAAAAAACACTTTTCGGTAGATAGCACAAATTTAAAAATACAGTCAAATATTAACACAAAATGGACAAAAAAAGGTCAGAAAAGAAACTTTTCGTAAGGGGGCATACTTGTCACTACACCAAGAGAAATGCAATTTTTTTCATTAAATGGCTATGTTTCAACCACACGACACACATAGAACTACAGAAGTGACTCCATTTTTCATGACTTTACAGTTTAAAAAATCTAACCTAGCCACAACTAAGAACGAATTGATGAACAAGTACGGACAAAGTAAAGAAGTACGGACAAAGAAATGAATAAAAAAAAGGCATTAAAAGATACATTACATCCCCAACAAAACAAAGAGAAACCACCAGATTCTAATCATAGGCTACGGAACCAAGAAAAGGAAATTAAAAAATCTGTACATTTATACGCGGAAGAAACCCAGAAAAACCAAGGAACTAATTAGGAATAATCTCGAAACAGGAAGCAACAACTTGGAAGAGTTTTCAACTTAAAAAGACCACAGGAAATTTGACTTCCGATTTTTCACATAAACAATATGGAGTAACTATGTAAGAACATTACTACTTCGAGGCGAAGAAGATAAACACTATCTTTTACAGAGCTCCTACTCTAGGACATTTCGTAGATAAACTTCATATTTTTTTCATATATCTTCACAGATCTAAGATACCAGTAAACAGTGCATCTAAAAAGGTACAAGAAAGATAAAAGAACAGAAAAAAAAAACTAGCACCTAAGGAAAGTAGTAAAGAGGGGTTTTAAGAGGGGCTTCGGGTGCTCACACGGCGGGGACGTCGTCGCCGGCCTGGTCGCAGACGAGAAGCGCGGTGGCACCGACCCTGAGCTCGGCGCAGAGCAGGGCCGGCTGCTCGCCCTCACCCTTGCGCTTGGGGTGGGTGGAGCGTGCCACCTCCTCCGTAGCGAACGCGGCCTTGTAGAAGGCCACCGCCTCCTCGGCACGCCCCGCCGCCACCGTCACCTGCACCTTCAGCCCGGTGAACACCGCCGCCGCAGGCACCGCCTCAGCAGCCGCCGATCCGTTGGTCGCGACCTCTGCCATTGCTCAGACAAAAACCTGGAGCTAAGCTTTTTCTCTCCTTTGCTTCTCTTCTTTTTTCTCGCGTGCACAGCAGAATGGGAGGAGGGGAAGGGACCGGACAAGTGGGGGTTACTTATAGGGTAAGTGCCTCAATAAAGTTCCCTTTTTACCAATTGTTTATTCGGTATCAATTCCATTTTCGGGGAAAGCTAGAAAAATACAGCGGTTCCAAAGTGACAGTAATAGTAGTGCCTGAGTGAGGGCCCACGTGGTTGACAGTGTCCTGGACCCACGAGTAAGTGTAGTGTGGTTTGAAGAGATTTATGTGCAATAAGCCTGTGGTTTTGTTTCTTCGGGGCTTGTTTGGACAAGTTCGAAATCAATTCGATCTTAATATGATCCGTTCCGTTTGAATAAGCTCGCAGATCGATCTTATTAACTCTCACTAAAAAAAGAGGAGAGTTGTTAGGTTGAGCGAGACAACGTAAAAATTAAGTCATCTTTTCATGGAATGAAATCCAAAATTGATAATTCGTTGGGGGCGTAACCCTCTCAACGACGTATCGTATCGGAACCCGGATGTGGTGATAAATGAGCAAGGGCCGGGACGTCACTCCCTTAGTGACGCACTGCGTCGTCATCCGAATGTAGTAGAAAATGTGTAAGGGTTTTCGCACTTTACTCGACGAGTGCAAGAGGCAAGAAAGCTAGCCGAGGAGGGTAAGATCTGTCTAGGTAGATGGAATGTAGGGTTCTTAACAGGTAAGTTAAGAGAGTTAGTTGATACGACGATTAAAGACGTGTGAATATCTTGTGTGTTTAAGAGACTAAATGGATAGGTCAGAAAGCGAAGGAAGTGGAGCATACTGGCTATAAGCTGTGGTATACTAGAACAGAACGAAACAGGAATGGAGTGGGCATCTTAATTGATAAGCGCCTCGAGAGCGAAGTTGTCGACGTAAGGAGACAGGGGAATAAAATTATCCTAGTCAAGCTAATCTTTAGCGACTTGGTTTTGAATGTTGTTAGCGCTTATGCTCAACAAGTAGGTCTAGATGAAGCCACTAATAGGCAATTTTGGAAAGACCTAGATGATATGGTTAGAAGTGTGCCTAATAGTGAGAAGTTTTTCTTAGGAGGTGATTTTAATGGTCATATCGGTACAATTAGTGGAGGATTCAAATGGTGCATATGTCGGGACCACCTCGGGATGTACTAAGAAGATCTCCCAAGACCTCTTAGTGAGGTCCAACAAGACCACCAGGAGGTTGTGTAGGTCCTCTAAGAACACCCAAGGAAGAGGTTGTAACATCCCAATATTGGACTTGTGTTTCAAATGTAAGAAAATGGCTAGAAATTAAAACTTTTTTTTACATCATGTATTTCCTCTTTGTACTAAACAAATCTTGTACAAGAAGTTATGGAAATAAAAAAGTCACAAGTCTTTTGATCCAAACTTTGATCTTCCAAAAATATAATCATGTCAAATATTGTAATCATCCTCGGGAAATATTTTTCCCAAGTTCTAGAGCTGATTTGCGACCCCTCTGAAAAACTTCACAATTTTTAGAAATTGTTTGAATATTTTTAGAAGGCAGTCAAACCACAAGTCAGGACCTTGTAGAATTTTTGGAGGAAAATGCACTGTATAAAAACCTTTGAAAATTTTACCAAAGGTCAATGTTTGAGTCAGCAAGTTCCTATAAAATTTCAGAATTTTTGGAGTTAATTGGCTAGTTCAAACAAATCCTCAAAAGTCTCTATTCTATTCAAAACCCTGAACATGGTTTGCACTATTGCTCGGGTTCGAGTCAATTGATCTGGTCGAACCAGCTGAACCGCACCGGACCCTCTTTATAAACCCCCATCCATTTCCAACCGTTGGATCATGATCCAACCGTCCAGTTTGAGTGTGACATTCGGACTGTCCTAAGGGGCACATTAAATCGTGGCCATCCAATTTGAATCTAAGGGCTCAGGATCACCTCTCTGTTTCTTAAGCACCAGGGCCTCGTAATCTCAGCCGTTCACGTTCAATCCAACGGCCGATAATCGTCTAAGTGCATTTCGTGTCGTCTTCAACCTCAGACTGTGCGTGAACAGTAGGGGGTGATGGCAGTGTCATTTCGTGCTCCCTACGGCCGCCCTAGTCGACATTAAGGGTTGTGGGAGGTGTGTTCGGCCGAGCCATACCCCATACCATCATCTACACCCCTTTTTGCTTTCGGCCATGCTTTGTGCTTTGGGTTTTGTCTCCCGAAAAGCTCTTTTGACAAAACCCTAGTGTCTCCAAGCCTAATAAGCACCTTCAACACTTCCTGGTATTCTTTTAGACCACCCTCAAGATCCATTTTCAATCTTGGAGCTTAACTCCTCAAAAACCCCCAAACCGCCATTGTTGACCCGTAGAGCCCATTGGTGTTCTTGGTGTTCCAGTGGTTCTCCTTCATATTTTTTTACACCAATTTAACCTCCTCACTATTTTGAACATAACCCCTCACTCAATTTTGGATTTGATTCGCAGGAATTATCCAATTTGGGGTTTGTTCAAATTCGGCCGGATTTGGTCATCTTCTTCCTCAGCTCTGGTGAGTGCTTTATTTTCAAATTGGTTGCTCGTGTAGCTTTCAGGAGTTGTAAGAGGGCTATTTTGACCACCAGTGGTACTCATTTTGGCCCAGATCGTCATTTTCATCATCTTCTTCCTCGGGTCCGGCGAGCTCCACCGTGGACAAGCTACTCCGACCATCTTTGAAACTTCTCTTCATTAAGGTAGCTTCTTATTAGTCCCTAGAGGCTTGGGCACCCGCTTCTCTGGACTGCAGCGGAGTATTTTTGCTATTTTCAAATTTGCAGTAAAAGCTCCATTTTCGTTTTCCCGGCAAGCCGGCGTTCTGGTCCCTCACCGCCGGCGAGGTTGCCACCAATAGGTTCGTGATGCTATTGCAATTCCATGTTAGCTCTTAGTTTGCGCCGTCGGGGCCGAAGCCGGCGGCGGCAAGTCATTCTTTTCGCCCGGGTTTTTGCCGGACAAAACTTCCGTTCGGTTGTTGTCGTTAAGACACATTTAACGATCTATTTATTGCTAATCATTAGAGATGATTAGTATGCCTTAATCTGGTTCGTTGAGCCGCTGGCATGTGGGCCTGTAGTGATGGAGGTGGGGTACCCGATCTTTCGATGAGATTGATAACTATCGATTTTTGTGGAGGTAACTCTCGCGATCCGACTACAACCGTATGACGACGCTTGCGCCTTAGTAATCGTTGAACCAACTCCGAGATGTTATTGACCGTGCTAGAAGCGCAATCAACCTGAACACGAGGTTCAATTCCTGCGAGCAATCGAAGAACTAGCAATAATAAAATATAGGCAATCTGATATTGCGAATAAGAATGTAGCGTAGATGGTACTGAAAATCAAAGGTGGGATCCCGAAGACTGTCTTGACAGGTGGTCGTCCGACACAAGCAAGAAACAGTTTGCACAATGGCTAAACCTAAACTCAACGAAATCCGAGTTCTGGCCAGGGGAACGGCGGCTCCTATATGGGAATACGACCAGTGGTGGCGGCTAGCGAGGTGGACGCACGCCCCTAGGGTTACAAGGCCCATGGCCCAAGAGGAGGTGGCGCAACACCCTTTTTGACTCGAACAAAAAAACAGACATGAATTGTTTTGTTTATTGTGGCCGGCTCGGTTGGAATTTGAAGCTGAGGTTGGATCCATTAAAAAGTAGACTTGATAAGCTTTCAATGAAGTCCAAGAACGTCCCAAACGGAGTCCGTATGAAGAAGTTACGTCCGTTTAAACTTAGTATTGTTGCAGTAGTCCGAACTCGAATCCAGAACGAGCCCAACTCGAATTCTTGCTTGGCTCGGACCCAAAGTGACGTGATGACCTCCATTATGCCTCCTATGCTTGTCCATGACTCCACATACCTCTCCTTGGTCCTTTCCCATATTCCTAAGCACAATTAAATCACTTGCATTAGGTAGCGATCTATTCTCGAAATATATAAACCTATGAGCAATTCACCGGTGATTAAGTTGGCGAGCACGAGCTCGAGTAATTGGTCCTTGTAACATTTGTTGTGGATCAGCTGTGTGTGTAGACGCGGTTGTATCCAAGTTAGGGATGTCCTCATCATCCTCCTCTTCTTGCATTTGAGTCGTCCTCGACTCAAGCTCATCCTTTGCTCCCAAGTATAGCTTCAAATCTGCAATGTTAAATGTGGAACTAACCTCAAAATCTGCAGGCAGATCAAGTTTGTATGCATTATCATTAACCTTTTCTAACACTTTAAAAGGACCATCAGCTCGAGTTATCAATTTTGACTTTCTCAATTCAGGGAACCTATCTTTTCTCAAGTGCAACCAAACAAGATCTCCTGGTTCAAAAGTTAAATGTTTTCTCCCCTGACTACCAGCAAGTTTATATTTAGCATTCATGCGCTCTATATTCTCCTTAGTTGTCTCATGCATTTTTAAAATCAATTCAGCACGTTGTTTAGCATCAAAGTTCAATTTATCTGAAGATGGAATAGGCATTAAATCAATAGGAGCACGAGGAACAAAGCCATAAACAAGTTCAAAAGGGCACATCTTTATAGTAGAATGCAATGAACGATTATAAGCAAACTCAATATGAGGCAAGCATTCTTCCCACATTTTTAAATTCTTTTTTAACACAGCCCTAAGCATTGTAGATAAAGTTCTATTCACAACTTCAGTTTGTCCATCAGTTTAGGGATGACAAGTAGTAGAAAATAGCAGCTTAGTCCCCAATTTAGCCCATAAAGTTCTCCAAAAATGACTAAGGAATTTAGCATCACGATCTGAAACTATAGTATTAGGCACACCATGCAATCGAACAACTTAATGAAAAAATAAATCAGCAATATTGGCAGCATCATTGCTCTTATGACATGGTATAAAGTGAGTCATCTTAGAAAATCTATCAACAACCACGAATATACTATCGCTCCCCTTCTTTGTTCTAGGCAATCCTAAAACAAAGTCCATCGAAATATCTTCCCACAGAACACTGGGAACTGGTAGAGGCATGTATAAACCATGAGGATTAAGTCGTGACTTAGCTCTTTGACATGTAGTGCAGCGAGCAACGTTGCGCTCGATGTCCCGTCTCATCTTTGGCCAAAAGAAATGATCAGCAAGTATATCCTCCGTTTTCTTTACGCCAAAGTGTCCCATCAGCCCGCCTCCATGCGCTTCCTGTAACAACAACAAACGAACGGAGCTAGCTGGAATGCATAGCTTGTTAACTCTAAACACAAACCCATCATTAATAACAAATTTCTTCCACGTTTTCCCTTCTTTACAATTCAACAATATATCTGTAAAATCAGCATTATGCACATATTGCTCTTTAATAGTCTCCAATCCAAAATTTTTGAAGTCAAGTTGTGAAAGCATGGTATATCTCCTAGACAAAGCATCAGCTATAACGTTCTCCTTTCCCTTCTTGTGTTTTATGACATAAGGAAAAGACTCAATAAATTCAACCCACTTTGCATGTCTACGGTTCAATTTACTTTGACTTCGAATATGCTTTAAAGATTCATGATCAGAATGTATAACAAATTCTTTGGGCCATAAATAATGCTGCCAAGTTTCCAAAGTTCGAAATAGTGCATATAATTCCTTATCATAAGTAGAATAGTTCAAACTAGGCCCACTCAATTTCTCACTGAAGTATGCTATAGGTTTACCTTCTTGTAGCAATACACCACCTAAACCAATTCCACTCGCATCACATTCTAGTTCAAAAGTCTTATTAAAGTCAGGGAGTTGGAGTAGTGGTGCATGTGTTAACTTATCTTTCAATGTGGTGAAGGCGTTCTCCTATGCGGCGCTCCAAACAAATAGCACGCCCTTCTTGGTGAGCTCATTCAATGGTGCAGCGATGGTGCTAAAATCCTTCACGAAGCGGCGGTAGAATCCAACAAGTACTAAAAATCTTCGTACCTGTGTGACCGTGTTAGGAGTCGGCCAACTCTGTATTGCTTCAATCTTGGCTTGATCAACTTCAATTCCCTGTGGAGTAACAACATAGCCAAGAAACGCGACTCGATCGGTGCAAAAGGTGCACTTATCAAGGTTACCAAATAAACGTGCATCACGTAAAGCATTAAAAACAACACGTAAATGGTCAAGATGTTCTTCTAAGGATTTGCTGTATATCAATGTCATCAAAATAAACCACCACAAATCTACCAATGAAAGCATGTAAAACCTCGTTCATTAGTCTCATGAAGGTCCTAGGTGCATTAGTTAATCCAAAAGGCATTACTAACCACTCATATAACCCGAACTTAGTTTTAAATGCGGTTTTCCATTCATCGCCTAATTTCATATGAATTTGATGATATCCACTACGCAAATCAACCTTAGAGAAAACAATAGAGCCACTCAATTCATCAAGCATATCATCTAACCTAGGAATAGGATGACGATACCTAATGGTGATATTATTAATTGCTCTTCAATCTATACACATGCGCCATGATCCATCTTTCTTAGGCACTAAAATGACCAGAACAGCACAAGGACTAAGAGATTCACGCACATACCCTTTAGCAAGCAATTCTTGAACTTCGCGTTGAATTTCTTTAGTTTCTTCTGGATTGGTCCTATATGGTGCTTGTGATTGAAGCGATGATGCGCGGAATTAAATCAATTTGATGCTCAATCCCTCGAAGCGGTGGCGACCCGCGTATGTCCTTCTGAAGACATCGTTGTACTCTGCAAAATGTTAGTGAGAGCAGAGGCAAAGAAGAAGATGTATCCTCAAACGAAAACAAAGCTTCTTTGCAAACTAATGCATAGCAAACAGAATTACTAGCATCCAGTTCAGTCATATCAGATTTGGTAGTAAGAAAACTAGCACCTTTCAATTTAATTTCTTTATTCTTCACATGAGTAGATTTATGTTCTTTCTTTTTATGTTACTCAAGTTCTTTTGCTACAATCTGATTTTCGCTCTTAGCATTCTCCTGATTCTTCTCTCTACTAGCTGTAGCAAGTTCATCCTTAACAATTTGTTCAGGAGTCATAGGATGCATCACCATTTTCTTTCCCTTGAACATGAGAGAGTATTGATTATTCCTACCATGATGCACACAATCAGTATCGTATTGCCAACGTTATCCTAATAACAATGAACAAGCTTGCATAGGAACAACATCGCAATCAACATAATCATGGTATGAACCCATAGAAAAGTTTACTCTCACCATTCGTGTTACCTTCAACTTACCACTGTTGTTGAACCATTGAATATGGTATGGGTGGGGATGAGGGTTGGTCGGCAAAGCAAGCTTCTCCACCATATCCATACTCGCTAAATTGTTGCAACTCCCACCATCAATAATTATGCGAATCGAGCGTTTCTTGACAACGCCCTTCATTTGAAACAAATTATGGTACTGATTTTCCTCGGCACGAGAAACTTGTGCACTTAGTACGCGTTGCACTATAATACTTAAATACTTGTCGGCATCTTCGGCGCCAACATGTTCCTCCTCATGATCAGATTCATCATCAAGTCCTCTGGTCGGGCTTGCAAGCATACCATATGTTTCATCATCAAAATCACTAGCAGAGGAATACCCGCCATCATCGCGTGTGATCAGTACGCGCTTGTTTGGACAATCCCGCATCATGTGTCCATAGCCTTTGCACCGATGACATTGAATATCCTTAGTTCGTCCTGTCGAAGCAACTGAAGAGGAGATTTTTGCAGATGCTTGTGGTGCTGATTTGGTTGCTTGAAACTTCGTGGTCTTTGGATTTGAAGTAGCAGGGCGCGGCTTGTTGAAGGGTGGCGGTGGGGGTGCACTGATGGCCGGGGCAGTAGAGGTGCGTGGTGTCCATGAGTTTGTGCGACCTGCAGAAGAGTTAGATTGTGTCCTCGTCTGGCGTCCCTGCACTTCACGTTCAGCTTTGCAAGCAAGATGAAACAATCTAGTAATGGAGTTGTATTCTTTATAATAAAGGATGTCTTGAATTTCTCGATTCAACCCTCCCAAAAACCTAGCCATTGATGCCTCCTCATTCTCATCTAAACCACAACGTAACATACCAATTTGTAATTCTTGATAGTAGTCTTCCACAGACTTTGTACCTTGTCTTAAGCATTGTAATTTATTTAACAAATCACGAGCATAATATGAGGGAACAAATCGATGCAGCATAAGCAATTTTAAAGCCTCCCAAGTGTTAGGTGATGGGGACGGGGTCCCGATCTTCCAACAGGTTCTGAATAAGTTCGATTTGGTGGAGGCGCGACACAAATCGACTCGGCTTCCGAACAACACGTTCCGAACCCCGCAATCGCAGCACCACGTCTCCTCAGGTTCTCAACCGTGCGCAACCCGGTTGACCTCGCCAAGAAGGCTAATCCTCGCCTGCGAATCGAAGAACACAAGCAAGAACAAGGAAGAACACAACGTAATTGCAGATGTATTGTTTTAGCACTCGAAAGTTGGGGTCTCACAAACCGATGAACGGCGAAAATGTTCAAGACAGAATTAATCTAAGCAAAACCCAACCCTAATGGTGGGGGTGGCGGCTGCATATAGAGTACTGAGGGGCGTGCAAAACCCCTGGACGCGCCCTAATGGGCTCCAACACGATACAAAGCCGAACGGCCCAAAAGACGGTGACGCAGCACCTTGACAGATTCTGAATGCCCACTTGTTTCGACGATTCCCGTTGACTCAGAAGGCATTTTGACATGGGACCAAAGCCATTGGAAAGGTCGTCTTCTCAGCTTTCGATACATATGTGGAACATCCAAAACGGAGCCCGGATGCGATCTGGGCGTCCGTTTTAGTGCGGCCTGGTCCTGGACTCCGAATTGGATTCGAAGTTGGCTTGAGTTGGGCCTCCAACATGATTTGACCGCCCTTGCTGGACTTGTGCGCTTCATAGCCCTTCTCCAAGTACTTCCAGGTCCTCTCCATGGTTCCTAATCATAATTAAATCATTAGGTAGCAATCGATTCTCAAATGAACAAAAAGAAGTACTTAGGAACGAGCTCACCTGTAAATTCAATTGTCGGGCGCGAGCTCTAGTGATTGGTCCTTGAATGTCAAGTGAAGGATTATTGTGTGTATCCGAAGAAGTGATGTCCTCATCATCCTTCCCCTCTTGAAGCGGAGTTGTCCTCAACTCAGCCTCATCTTCTTCTCCCAAGTATGGCTTCAAATCTGAAATGTTAAAGGTGGGACTAACCCCAAACTCGGAAGGCAACTCAAGTTTATATGCATTATCATTTATCTTCTCAACTATTTTAAAAGGACCAAGAGCTCTAGGCATCAATTTTGACTTTCGTAACTCAGAAATCTATCCTTTCTCAAGTGCAACCAAACAAAATCACCGGTTCAAGTTTAATCGCCTTTCTACCTTTACTACCAAGTAATCCTATATTTTCATTCATCTTTTCAATGTTTGCCTTAGTAGTCTCATGCATTTTGACAATAAAATCAGCGCTCCTTAGCATCATTATTAACTCTCTCGCTAGTAGGCAAAGGTAAAATATCAAGAGGGGCACGGGATTGAATCCATATACGACTGAAAAGGATGACCTTGGTGGTGGAGTGTGCCGCTCGATTATATGCGAACTCAACATGCGGCAAACACTCTTCCCACAAACTTCAAATTATTCACAAAACAGCTCGGCATGGTAGACAATGTGCGGTTCACCACCTCGGTTTGGCCATCGGTTTGTGGGTGACATGTTGTAGAGAACAACAACTTTGTACCCAACTTGTTCCATAGAGTACGCCAAAAGTGACTCAAAACTTGGCATCACGATCCAAACAATAGTAGAAGGCATACCATGCAAACGAACTATCTCTTTGAAAAAGAGGTCAGCAATATGAATGGCATCATCGGTTTTATGACATGGTATAAAATGAGCCATCTTAGAAAAACGATCCACAACAACAAAAATGCTATCCCTCCCCCTCTTAGTCCTGGGCAATCCTAAAACAAAGTCCATAGAAATATCTGCCCACGGAATAGAAGGAACAGGAAGAGGCATATACAAACCATGTGGATTCAAGCGAGACTTAGCTTTTTGACATGTAGTGCAATGAGCCACAAACCGCTCAACATCTCGCCTCATTTTTGGCCAAAAGAAGTGTGTGGCCAGAACGTCCTCCGTCTTCTTAGCACCAAAATGTCCCATCAAACCGCCGCCATGCGCCTCCTGCAACAACAAAAGACGAACGGATCCAACTGGAATGCATAGGCGGTTAGCTCTAAACAAGAACCCATCATTGATCACGAATTTATTCCATGCTTGTCCCTCTTTACAATGCAACAACACATCCTTAAAATCAGCATCTAAAGCATATTGTCCTTTAATGGTTTGAAGACCAAAAATGTGACAATCAAGTTGAGACAACATGGTATAGCGTCGAGACAAAGCATCAACAATCAAATTATCCTTCCCTTTCTTGTGTTTAATGACATAAGGAAAGATTTAATAAATTCAACCCACTTAGCATGTCTACGATTCAAATTGGTTTGACTACGAATATGCTTAAGTGATTCATGATCAGAATGAATGACAAATTCTTTAGGCCATAAATAGTGTTGCCACGTCTCTAAAGAATGAACAAGAGCATACAATTCTTTATCATACGTGGAATAATTAAGAGCAGGACCATTCAATTTTTCACTAAAGTAGGCAACAGGTTTGCCTTCTTGCATCCAAACACCACCAATACCAATTCCGCTAGCATCACATTCCAGCTCAAAAGTCTTACCAAAATCCGGAAGTTGGAGCAATGGTGAGTGTGTAATCTTGTCCTTCAAAAGATTAAAGGACTCCTCTTGTGATGGCCCCCAATGAAACACGACTCCCTTCTTTTTCAACTCAATCAACGGTGTCGCAATGGTGCTGAATTCCTTGACAAAGCGGCGATAAAACCCTGCAAGGCCAAGAAAACTCCGCACTTGGGAGACTGTCGTGGGCGTGGGCCAACTCCATATCGCCTCCACCTTGGCTCTATCAACCTCAATTCCCTGTGGAGTCACAACATAACCAAGAAAAGAGACTCGATCCGTGCAAAAGGTGCACTTCTCAAGGTTACCAAACAAACGTGCATCTCTCAAAGCATTAAAAACAGCACGTAAGTGATTCAAATGTTCATCCATGGACTTGCTATAAATCAAGATATCATCAAAGTAAACGACCACAAATTTGCCAATGAAAGGACGTAAAACCTCGTTCATTAATCGCATGAAAGTGCTAGGTGCATTAGTTAAACCAAAAGGCATGACTAACCACTCATACAAGCCGAACTTAGTTTTAAAAGCAGTTTTCCATTCATCGCCAAGTTTCATTCTTATTTGGTGGTATCCACTACGCAAGTCAATCTTTGTGAAAATTATAGCACCACATAACTCATCAAGCATGTCGTCTAGCCTGGGAATAGGATGACGATACCTTATAGTAATGTTGTTAATGGCTCTACAATCTACACACATACGCCAAGAACCATCTTTTTTGGGTACCAAAAGAACAGGAACAACACAAGGACTAAGGCTCTCACGTACATACCCACGGTCCAAAAGGTCTTGGACTTGTCGCTGAATCTCCTTAGTCTCGTCGGGATTGGTCCTGTACGCCGCACGGTTTGGCAAACTCACTCCAGGGATCAAGTCAATCTGGTGCTCAATCCCTCGAATGGGTGGAAGTCCTGGAGGTATCTCATCAGGGAAAACATCTCTAAAATTCGCAAAGGTTAGTGACGGGAGGCGGGCAAAGTGCAAGGCATATTATCAAGAGAAAATAAAGCATCTTTGCACACAAAAGCATAGCATGTATCATTAATATCATCAATTTCAGCAAGGTCTGATTTTGTGGCAAGCATAATAGAATGTTTTTCAGATTTATCATGTTCCTTTGGATCATTAGCAGCAGCAGCTCGCTCCCTATCGGCCTCTATAATCTCAGCTGGGGTCAAAGGCAGGAAAGTAACTTTCTTTCCCTTATGCATAAAAGTGTATGTGTTACTACTACCATGGTGCAAAGCATCATTATCAAATTCCCAAGGTCGACCCAATAAAAGAGAGCATGCTTGCATGGGAACCACATCACAATCAACATTATCAGCATAACCACCAATGGAAAAATAGACTCGGCATGTTTGTGTTACCTTAGCTTTTCCAGAGTCATTTAACCACTGAATATGGTAGGGATGTGGATGCGGTCGCGTGGTCAAGCCAAACTTCTTGACCAAATCAGAACTCACCAAGTTGTTGCGCTTCCTCCATCAATGATGACACGTGCGCGCGGTTCTTGATTGCAAAGAAAGTCCAAACAAATTATGGCGTTGAAGCTTATCGGGTTGTTGTACTGCAGTGTCGAGGACTCGTTGCACAATGATGCTCCGTGGCGTCGCCGTGGGCGCCCACCAAGGAACAGTCGTCATGACCACCGCCATTGTCGTCCGAGGCAGCAGAACGTCATCATCCTCCTCGACATCCGGCGTCGATGTAGCCTCCATCTTCCGTGGCGATGTATGCCCGTTGGCTAGGGCAATTCCTCCGCACATGACCAAGTCCATGGCGGTGGTGGCACCGAATGTCGGAGGGCGGCCGTGGAAGGCACGGAAGAAGAACTCTTGGCCGGAGCTCGCAAAGAATTTTTGTAGAATCTGCGGGGCGTGTCGTGGAACGTGGCTTTGGTGGTGCTGCAGCAATCTTGTTCACTGGTGTTGGAGGAGAACTAAAACTCGAAGAGGACTTGGGCGATCCGTCGATGTAGTCGTTCGCGGCGTGTAGGAGGGTCGTCCGGTGCTTGCCGTCGCGATTCCTTGCGTCCTCGCAATTCTTTTCGCAAGCATAGCAAGTGGAACAAGCGGTTGTGATAGTAAATTCTTTATAATCAACAATGTCCTGAATTTCACGCCGTAACCCCCCGTAGAAACGACAAATCTTATCCTCTGTTTCCTCAACAACCCCACAACGCACCATACCCTTTTGAAGCTCAGCATAATAGTCACGAATGAACTATCACCTTGTTCTAGGCGCTGTAATTTTTTCTCAAATCACGTTTATATGAGGAGGAACAAAACGATTACGCATAGCTTCTTTTAACGCTCCCATGTATCGGGTTGGAAGCGCATGGTACCCGATTCATTCCACGGATAATAGCAAAGTCCTTAAACTCACTAGTAGCTTGTCTAACTCTATGTTGTTCAGGAACCAAGTGAGAATTAAACTTCTGCTCTACCGTCATCTCCCAATCAAGATATATTGCAGCATCATAAAGGCCAGAAAAGATGGGATGGTAAACTTGACTTTAGCAAAGGGTCATCGTTACCATGGCGGTTCGGTTATTACCTCCCATACCATGTCTGTTTTGCTGAAGACGTCGACGTAGTCGTGCATCTGGTGTCTCCCGCTGATCAATGTTGCCAACCGCATCATGCACTGTGTCATCATCATGATGATGGCCGTCATTGACAGGTGGCAGGCGTGCCTCCAATGTGTCCATCTGACCAGTGAGGTCAGCCATCCGCCGCTCCACCCGCTCAATGCCGTCTGTTGTGTTCAACTGGGCAATGGCGGCGACGATGGTGTCCATTCGCGCGGCGAGATCAGTGAATGAAGCATTTTGTTTGTCGAGCGCAGCTTGTAGCTGGCCGCGACTAACACACTCGTTGAAGTCAACCGGTGTCGCGTTCCCTTCGGCCCCTGCCATGGTTAGTGGAAACACAGGGAAAACAAAGGGAAAACAAAATGATTATCCCTATCAACTACAAAGGAGGACAGTGGGAACCCGCAAAGGAAGTGGCTTACCAAGCTCTTACAAGTGTTCTTACCAACGAAAACCGTAGGTGGTACAACCGGTGGCTGGTTCGTGATACCTGGAGTGTGACCCGGCGATTGCAAGGGTCAAAAGCTGTGCTATCCGGAAGTAGGTATATGGAGCTTGGAAGGCCAAATATGTTAGTGGAACACAAATCAATAACAGATAGTAATGCTGAGTAAATGTCCAAAACACGGGTCCTAGTTGCTGGTCTAAATGTGTCCTATAACAGGTATGATATGATGAATAAGGAGTCAAGACCAGAATAGTAAAGCAAAGACAGCAACAAGGATGGCCAAGTAAAGACAGCACAAGGATGGCCAGGTAAGGACAGCACAAATCAATATCTGTCACCTAAAACTGTGCTCTCTTTTTCTTTTTTTTTTTTTTTTAGGCACGGAGGGCTCTCAGGTGCCTTTTTTTTCTCAGGCAAAACCAGGTGCCGATTTTTTTATTTTTCTTTTTTCTGTTATTTTTTTCACGAAGCGGAGCACAGAAATAGGAACCACACAAAGTTTCACCTCAATCTGATGTAAGGTGTGGCCTACAGAAAATGATGAATGTGCTGTAAATTCGGTGATGACAGTTCAGAGCTCGAGTACTGCACTTTCCAGGCCGAATTTGGGCAAAATAAATTCGCCGAATCCCACAAAGTAGGAGAGTATCGGATGCAAAATTTAATTTCACCCAATTTCAAAAAAAAAATCGTCTGATTTCGAGTTCGTATGCGAAAGTTACGGCTGTTTGAAGTAAGACCTCCGAGTTATGGTTGCTGTGGAGGCCGAAACGAAATCGGGTGGAGGAAATTGGTGGAAAATAGGGGCGGAAGCTCGGGAAGAGGTGGGGAATGGTGCTGGGTGATCACGAGGCTCAAGGGGGAATTGTGCTGGGTGATCACGAGACGCGGTGTATGACGCAAAAATAGAGGGTGGGAGGGTGGGAGAAACAAACGTTGACGGCTTGGGTTTGTATGAGAGGTAGCGGAAGCAAGACAACCCGAAATAAAACACGATCTAAACAAGCAACACAACTCGACGAAGGACACAAACTCAACACTACGGACTCTGAAATCAAATTGTGCAAAAGGCTAAACGAGATCTGGGACAGGGAACAACCTATGACTACAATTTTTTTGTAGGGCTTTTTCTTGGACTCTAGGATGAAACCGAAAACAACAAGGGTAGGGTAAACTCGAACCTGAAGGAACACCTGAAGCTCTGATTACCACTTGATGGGGACGGGGTCCCGATCTTCCAACAGGTTCTGAATAAGTTCGATTTGGTGGAGGCGCGACACAAATCGACTCGGCTTCCGAACAACACGTTCCGAACCCCGCAATCGCAGCACCACGTCTCCTCAGGTTATCAACCGTGCGCAACACGGTTGACCTCGCCAAGAAGGCTAATCCTCGCCTGCGAATCGAAGAACACAAGCAAGAACAAGGAAGAACACAACGTAATTGCAGATGTATTGTTTTAGCACTCGAAAGTTGGGGTCTCACAAACCGATGAACGGCGAAACTGTTCAAGACAGAATTAATCTAAGCAAAACCCAACCCTAATGGTGGGGGTGGCGGCTGCATATAGAGGACTGAGGGGCGTGCAAAACCCCTGGACGCGCCCTAATGGGCTCCAACACGATACAAAGCCGAACGGCCCAAAAGACGGTGACGCAGCACCCTGACAGATTCTGAATGCCCACTTGTTTCGACGATTCCCGTTGACTCAGAAGGAATTTTGACATGGGACCAAAGCCATTGGAAAGGTCGTCTTCTCAGCTTTCGATACATATGTGGAACATCCAAAACGGAGCCCGGATGCGATCTGGGCGTCCGTTTTAGTGCGGCCTGGTCCTGGACTCCGAATTGGATTCGAAGTTGGCTTGAGTTGGGCCTCCAACATGATTCGACCGCCCTTGCTGGACTTGTGCGCTTCGTAGCCCTTCTCCAAGTACTTCCAGGTCCTCTCCATGGTTCCTAATCATAATTAAATCATTAGGTAGCAATCGATTCTCAAATGAACAAAAAGAAGTACTTAGGAACGAGCTCACCTGTAAATTCAATTGTCGGGCGCGAGCTCTAGTGATTGGTCCTTGAATGTCAAGTGAAGGATTGTTGTGTGTATCCGAAGAAGTGATGTCCTCATCATTAGGTATGTTATTGGGATATTGACGACAATGTTCTTTCCACTAAATAGAAGCAAAATCAGTAAATTCACTAGTAGCAGCCCTAACTCGTCTAATCTCAGGAACTCCATGGCAAGCAAATTTTTGATCAACAGCTAGTTCCCAATTAAGATAACCATCAGGATCATATTTACCATTAAAAGAGAGAATAGTGAATTTAACCTTTGCAAAAGAATCATCGTGGTCACGTACCTCACGTCGTGGGGAATCTCGTCGCATACCTTGTCGGTTAAAACGCAACTGTCGATGAGCTCGATCGTTGTTATTATTACCCATGTCATTGGCCTAGGTATCAGTCACATAGTCGAATTCATCTTGTCCCTCTACCACCAGGGTAGCAGGGGGAACAGCAGTGGATGCATGGGCCATCTCGTCAAGGCGCGCCATAATACCTGCCAAAGAAGTGTTAGTGACGCCTTGCGCTCTCTCCATCGCGGCGAGCGTGGCGTTTGTCTCAATTTGGGCACCCTCAAGTTGAGCAAGTCACTCATTTGTGACCCTGACATCTTCCTCAAGACCCTCCGTACGAAGGTTCATGAGGCGCCGAAAATATTGTACGATTCCCTTCGTACGAGGAGTATGAGATGTATCCTCATCCGAATGCTCTGCAGAACCTGCCATTGTTAGCAAATCACAAGTATATGTCCCTAACAACTACTAGGATGTGGTGGTTCAAAAGTCGCTCACACTCAAGCCTTCTATCGAATTCTTACCAGTTCTTACCAAGCAAACAGGGGTTATCGGCAACCAGGTGTCAATGTATCTTGAAGATTGGATGGAGCGATTGCGGTGAAGTTCACTGCACGGTTGTAGAAAAAGAGTAGGCGGAAGGCTCAAGTATGGTAGCAATGGATTAGCAACTATCAAATCAGAGAAAGCAAGCTGAAAAATCGTTCAACGCCGGTTAGTGCTGGTCCTAGGCTAGACCGTACTAGAGACGCGAGCCTAGAACACAAACGAAAGCACGATGCGGTAGAAGTTCGAAAAAGGATGCCGTCTTCACGGGGAACCTTAGAATCACTTACAAAAGGGCTCTGTCAAATTTGAGCAAATTTTGAGAAACTTTTTTTTTGCTCCTCTTTTTTTTTTTTTTTTTTTTTACAAATGTGCACCTCACTCAAAACTCTTCAAAGTCCTCTTCCAGGCCTAGGGAGGTATATGGGTCACAAACTTTTTCTAAAAAGTAGGGGTACAAAGGTAATTAAAAGATGAATCTTTGATTTTTTTTTATCGCGTTGCCGAAGTCAGATGAATCTTATGTTTCCTTTTGGCAGCACGAAAACAACCTCTCTCTTTTTTTTTCTTTTTTTTCTCTCTTTTTTTTCTCTGTCACAAACCGAAACAAACTTTTGTTCTTGGTTAGGGCTTCCCTTGGTGTGGCGGTGGTAGGAGGATGGTGGCTTGCCGCGGCAGTAGGATGGTGGCTACGGTAGGACGCGACAAGGGATGGTGGTAGCGCTGGTGGTCGCGGCAACGGCTCTGGTGGTCGTGGCAGCGTGAAGGCAAAGACAGCAGCGACTCTGCCGGGCGCGGCAAGGACTGGCAACGATGGAGGTAAGCGACATATTGAACCCAAGCGCAACGGTGCGACCAAACGTGAGTAGAACTCGAAACTCTAAAGGAACTAGACACTAAGACCAGCAAAATACACGATGATGCACTCGAAAGTTCAACAATGCAATGCACTAAAAAGAAAGATGCAATGGCGCAATTGGTCTTGGACAGATAGGTGATCTAATCCTATAATTTTTTTTGGTTTTTCTAGACTTTCGGAATTAAGCAACCTAACTACGAAACACAGTAAATTCTCACCGAGCAACCTTGAGCTCTGATACCACTTGATGGAGGCGGGGTACCCGATCTTTTGATGAGATTGATAACTATCGATTTTGATAGAGGTGACTCTCGCGATCCGACTACAACCGTACGACGACGCTTGCGCCTTAGCAATCGTTGAACCAACTCCGAGATGTTATTGACCGTGCTAGAAGCGCGATCAACCTGAACACGAGGTTCAATTCCTGCGAGCAATCGAAGAACTAGCAATAATAAAATATAGGCAATCTGATATTGCGAATAAGAATGTAGCGTAGATGGTATTGAAAATCAAAGGTGGGATCCCGAAGACTGTCTTGACAGGTGGTCGTCCGACACAACTGAAGAACAGAAGTTTGCACAATGACTAAACCTAAACTCAACGAAATCCGAGTTCTGGCCAGGGGAACGACGGCTCCTATATGGGAATACGACCAGGGGTGGCGGCTAGCGAGGTGGACGCACGCCCCTAGGGTTACAAGGCCCATGGCCCAAGAGGAGGTGGCGCAACACCCTTTTTTACTCGAACAAAAAAACAGATATGAATTGTTTTGTTTATTGTGGCCGGCTCGGTTGGAATTTGAAGCTGAGGTTGGATCCATTAAAAAGTAGACTTGATAAGCTTTCAATGAAGTCCAAGAACGTCCCAAACGGAGTCCGTATGAAGAAGTTACGTCCGTTTGAACTTAGTATTGTTGCAGTAGTCCGAACTCGAATCCAGAACGAGCCCAACTCGAATTCTTGCTTGGCTCGGACCCAAAGTGACGTGATGACCTCCATTATGCCTCCTATGCTTGTCCATACTCCACATACCTCTCCTTGGTCCTTTCCCATATTCCTAAGCACAATTAAATCACTTGCATTAGGTAGCGATCTATTCTCAGTAATATATAAACCTATGAGCAATTCACCGGTGATTAAGTTGGCGAGCACGAGCTCGAGTAATTGGTCCTTGTAACATTTGTTGTGGATCAGTTTGTGTGTGTAGACGCGGTTGTATCCAAGTTAGGGATGTCCTCATCATCCTCCTCTTCTTGCATTTGAGTCGTCCTCGACTCAAGCTCATCTTGCTCCCAAGTATAGCTTCAAATCGTGCAATGTTAAATGTGGAACTAACCTCAAAATCTGCAGCGAGTCAAGTTTGTATGCATTATCATTAACCTTTTCTAACACTTTAAAAGGACCATCAGCTCGAGTCATCAATTTTGACTTTCTCAATTCAGGGAACCTATCTTTTCTCAAGTGCAACCAAACAAGATCTCCGGTTCAAAAGTTAAATGTTTTCTCCCGACTACCAAAGAAGTTTATATTTAGCATTCATGCGCTCTATATTCTCCTTAGTCGTCTCATGCATTTTTAAAATCAATTCAGCACGTTGTTTAGCATCAAAGTTTAATTTATCTGAAGATGGAATAGGCATTAAATAAAAAGGAGCACGAGGAACAAAACCATAAACAACTTCAAAAGGGCACATCTTTGTAGTAGAATGCAATGAATGATTACAAGCAAACGCAATATGAGGCAAGCATTCTTCCCACATTTTTAAATTCTTTTTTAACACAGCCCTAAGCATTGTAGATAAAGTTCTATTCACAACTTCAGTTTGTCCATCAGTTTGGGGATGACAAGTAGTAGAAAATAGCAGCTTAGTCCCCAATTTAGCCCATAAAGTTCTCCAAAAATGGCTAAGAAATTTAGCATCACGATCTGAAACTATAGTATTAGGCACACCATGCAATCGAACAACTTCACGAAAAAATAAATCAGCAATATTGGCAGCATCATTGCTCTTATGACATGGTATAAAGTGAGCCATCTTAGAAAATCTATCAACAACCACGAATATACTATCGCTCCCCTTCTTTGTTCTAGGCAATCCTAAAACAAAATCCATCGAAATATCTTCACAGAGAACACTAGGAATTGGTAGAGGCATGTATAAACCATGAGGATTAAGTCGTGACTTAGCTCTTTGACATGTAGTGCAGCGAGCAGCGTAGCGCTCGACGTCCCGTCTCATCTTTGGCCAAAAGAAATGATCAGCAAGTATATCCTCCGTTTTCTTCACACCAAAGTGTCCCATCAGCCTGCCTCCATGCGCTTCCTGTAACAACAACAAACGAACGGAGCTAGCTGGAATGCATAACTTGTTAGCTCTAAACACAAACCCATCATTAATAACAAATTTGTTCCACGTTTTCCCTTCTTTACAATTCAATAATATATCTCGGTAAGTAATTATTTAGCATTAGAAAATTGTATAAAAACTTTATAAATTCATAGCTAATCCTTTTTGAACCCTTTTTAGTTGTTTCCAACTGTAATAATTTTGCCTTGACCTAAAGTTTTATTTAAAAATGCTTTTAGCCATGTCTCGGTAATATAAAATCCTGTAAACACTTAAAACTTGTGTTCGGCTATTTTAGCTTTTCCAGAAGTTGATTTAAATTTTGTATCACGAATTTCTTTTTCTGTGAATGTCCAAAAGGAGAGGTTTCAACCTTGAAAATTTTGTTATTAACCAAACTTTAATATAAAAATAACTTTAGGCCCAGAAAAGCACCAGGAGAATTGTTAATAAGATTCAACCTTATTTTTAGCATTTAGAAAATCCTGTCAATTTTGTAAAAGGCACAAGTAATTCCCTGTAAATCCAAAATATATAAAATCAATGCTAGAAAATCTCTCTGTTAGCATACTGCAATGTAAAATAGGTTTTCAGCATGCTTATGTTTTTGAAAAATGTGATATGCTAGGTTTTCAGCTTAGAAAAATCATAAGTAAATCCTTATGACTCCAAATTTAGTAAACTCAACTTTGCGGTGATTAGGATAACATATGCTATCTGTCAGAAAAATCATATGTATTGGGAGTCATCTGTCAAGGTAATTCCGTCAGTACAAGAGTTGACTAGAGTATGTTGCGGAGTCAAGAGAGCCTCTCTACAAAGTTGTAGATGATGTATCCAGTTTGAGCATGGCGTTGAGTTTGTCAATTTAAGAGAAATAAGTTAGTGTGATATGGATAAAATGAAATTCCATAATTCAAGAGAAATTTTATTTCTAAAAGGGAAATTGAGAAAAAAAATGTTTCCTCGAGTAGTGAAACGCTCTCTTGATTCATGTTTGAACTATGTGTTGATGACGGATGTCTTTCGAAATTAAAGTTTGACTTTATGATTGATGTGCGGTTCTTATCGATTCGGAAAGAATAAAGGAAGTGTTTGATTTGGGTATTTAAGTGGTTTCTCTTTCGGCTTGTGTGGTGTTCATTTGTAAACTACCTACTTGGAAAGCGGAAGGATTTCATGATGAATTTTGCTTTTGAATTTGACCCTTTGGTGTGAAGTTTCCATTTTGTGGTTGCGATGTGAATCCTTCATTTTTCGATGGGTTTTGTCGGTAAAGAGGTTGTTCTGAGAGTGTTGTTGTGTGCTCTGGTTAAAGGAGGTAATCCTTGTTACGGTGAAGAGTTCGATTGAGAGGTGGAATAAAAGTTCCGCGTATTATGTGCATGTTGTGTGGTTCGGTACCAATGAGGAGGTTAGCCCAAGGTTCATTGGGTTGTTTTTCGCTAGTGGGCGTATCGCTAAGACCGTTTCGGGTCCCTACGCGGTGAACGCAACTTTTGGTATGTTCTGGTGCCGAGTGAGTACCTAGGAGATCCAGAGTTTGAATATTTGTTAACGTCTTGGACCATCGAGTAGGATCTTACCTTCGATTCTCTTTTAATGAGTGTACCTGGAATTTCCGGGTTGAGTGTTATGACAGACGTCGTTGTACGTCATTTTGTTGTGGTCTCAACAGTCCGAGTGTGAGGCCTCTTGGGAATTAGAGTCTCGCATGTGCCAGCGATATCAGATATTATTTACAGCAGGTACGTGAAAATATTATAAGGTTTTAGCTGTGATTACATTGGCGTAAGTGGTTTAGAATTCGGGGACGAATTCCGTTTAAGGGGGGTAGAATGTAATACCCCAAATTTATTTAAGTGAGAAGAAATAATTTAGGGAGAAGAACCAATTAGGAAATAGATTTAATGAAGTTTAGAGGGTGTATTACTCAAACATGTTAGAGAGAAAACAAAAATAGTTAAAGGGTTTTTAAATTTCTTCAAAACTTGGGCTATGGGCTTTGGCCCACACCAAGGCCCAAAGGGGGAAACCTAAAACTGCTCTGATACCAACCCGTGCTACAGTAGCCGCCGCCATGCTACAGTGTCGCGGTGCTACGATTGCATCACCCTCCCCTCCCAAGCAGCCCCCTCCGTTGGTGCCTCCTTCCTCGCCGTCGGTGCTCTGCTTTGCCGATCAAGTGAAGAAAGAAGAGAGATTGTCTTCGCGGGAGATTTCTTCATATTTCTGCGATTCTACAAGGGTAACGTCGTGTGTGATTCATTGGTTGATGCGTGGTAGTTGCGGTTGATGTCGTTTGGTAGATCGATTTTTGTCGGTTTAATAGATCGCGTTCTGTCCAGTAGTTTGCGCGGCTGTTTTCGTGATCTTAGAAGCCGAATCAGAGGATCCCATCTCCTAGAGTTATGTGGGGTTCGTTCTTAGCTTTCAGTGGGCGTAAAGATCACTTAATTCTGAGTTACGGTTCCAAAGTTATGTACATTTCAATGTGGCTGTCCAGATTGTATGTAAGTTTCTATTATTAGTTTTGACCCGTGTGCCACTTTTTGTTAAAGGCAAAATATGAATGTCATGCCAACTAGGTTATTGTATAGAATTTTATAAGCTTTCGAGATTGATAAAGAACGTCCAATTTGGAGTTGTAGAACAAAAGTTATGGATATTTTATTTCAGCCAATATTTCTGTCATTAATTCTGCCAACAGATTTGAGCCGTGGGCCAAATTTTGTTAGAGGCAAAATCTGAAATTTTGCCCAACTAGACTTTGGTAGGTTTTGTTCTTAGCTTTTCAGATTGTTAAAGAACACTAATTTTGGTTCAGCCAATCAAAAGTTATGTCCGTTACCGTGCTGCTGTCCAGACGTGTTAGACAGATCTGGACAGATGTTGTTCATTGATCTATTAGAGTCATTTACATACAGAATTTGAGATGTCCACCAACTAGGTTTAGTTAGAGAAATTGATAACCTTTCAATGAAGTCTAAGAACACCTCATTTGGACTCCTGTGCTAAAAGATACGAATTTTAGAAGTTGGCTGTCCACGAGGGGACATATCGATCTATAGGAGTTGGAATTGGGAAATGCGCTTGAGAGTATAGCGAGTTCGGTTATGCTATTATTTATGCTTTTGGTCCAGTATGAATGTCTTAGTGCGCCTTATAAATATATTCAGGTGATGGATTGATCCTGAGGCAGTACATACGCACATCCCTCGTTCTCGCGGTAAAGGCAAGTATAATGATGGATATAATTGGAATTATTGAATGACATTCTTTGTTAAATACTTATAGAATTTGTGTTGTCATGATTGTTATGGTGGTATGATTGGTAATGTTCATGGTTTCTAGTGATATGAGTTACGTGTTATTCATGGATGTTTGAAAGTTATGAAGTCTATGATTAATTGTTATTCATGAGTGATTGTTCATGTTTGCTAGTATTATGAATATATGTGCTATTCATGGATGCTAGAATGCTATGAATGTCAACGATGATGAATGCTAGAAGTATGGATAAGTTTATTCATGTATGACGTTGTGAATACAAATTTATGATGGTTTAAAGTTTTGTTCATGTGCATCATGCTATCATATGACTATGCATATTCGAGGTCCCGTCATGTGGATGACGGGCTTGAGGTCCCCACATTCGTGGAATGTGGGCATTGAAAGAGGTCCCCATCATGAAAACGATGGGCTTATGGTCCCCACACTTGTGGAGTGTGGGCTTGAGTCCCCTTTACTTGCGGAGTATCGGGCAATTGGTCCTGCGCTTGTGAGCACAGGCATGGGTATCGGCGGACGGTTGCATACTTTGCATTACTGGTAAAATGCAAGAGATAAAGAGAAAGAAAAGTGCACTTGAGCTTCTTGCATAGCATGAGCATATGACATGTTTATAATAGATATTGTAGATGGATGTTGATGATTCAGATTGTTTATGTTATTATTGCCATTTATTGCACTTGCTGAGTCTTTGGGCTCACTCTTCTTTGTTGTTGTGTTTTAGGTACCACTTTACAAGAACGGCATGCATGGGAGGGAGTAAGACTTAGAGTGGTTGCACAATGGCACGAACTACACACATTTGAATTGATAGAATGATAATTTAGTAGATGAGAAACTTGCTTAAAGAATTCTTTATGATTACTCCTCTGCTTGGAAAACTTGTAATAGAGTTGATTAGAGGATCATGGATGTCCTTTTATTTATGCTTGTAGTTGTTTAGCATGCTATGGATGATATAGTGTTGATTAGCATAGTTTTGGTGGTCTCTTGATTATGCTGGATGTTGGATTATTTAACTATGTTACATTTAAAAGTTGGGATCTCCGGTTTAGTAACTAAACAAAGGAGGTTCTGTCGGATTTTAGAGAATTGTATCAATGTTAAAATGGTTATAGTGTTAGTTTAGTAGCATTCCAGGCCCTTGTCAGGCTGGGGTGTTCAGTTGCATTCATTTGATCATATTGTTCCTTCTAATTTCAAATCCTAATATGTTGTTTGCAAATTCTATGTATGCATTGCTATGTTGTTTTAAACTATTGTCGATAGTTGGCCCAGTAGTTGCATTATCAGTAGGAAATGTTCATTCCTCTACTACTGAGCCCAGGACTACTTGCTGTGATTGTGGGTTCGCTGGATGGACCCTGGTCACTTAGTAGTTTACATGTCATTATGCTTAGCCATGCTTAGTTACCGGTAGAACTGGCTGTTATCGACTTGTCGATAACCTTGATCACAAATTGATTATGATACTATTGTTTTCAGCTCTATGCCATATGAATTGCAAAACTAAAACTGAAAACAAAATGATTTGGACTTGGGCACAATGGTATGTTGGTGTGCTTTGGGTGTGACTGGAATGGTGCCCGAGTCAATTAAGGACCGAACTACTTGTGAGTACCTGTTATCCGAGCATTTTTGTGCGTGCTAATCACACTAGAGGGATATGAGACCTCTCTTAGCTGAGTACTTTGGGGTGTGTTAATTAATGAGTCGCGTGGTGGGTTGCACATTTAATTATGTGCAACATGGACATGTTTGTGGGGAGGGGAGCACCCGCCGAGGCCAGTGTGTCCTGCTCCACGTATGGGTCCTTGTGATCCATATTTCGTCGACAGATCACTAAGGATTAACCCCCATACGTGCGTCTCTTGATTAGTATATTCCATTGGAAAGGATTCGTAGGACTCAGCCGTGCCGGCATTCGTAAGGAAGTGTGCTTAATAGCTTGGCAAAAAGGCGGTCTGAAGTGTGGGTAGATTGGTACACCCTTGCAGGGTTTTGATCTATTCAAATAGCCTCGTCCTAGGTTATGGACACGCTTGGGTAAGCTTTTCAAGAGTTAGACTACAACATTTTAAATTAAAACTTGATGGGTGGTATGAATCAGAGATTCATGCTATTTGTGGTGGCTATTGGGTTAATCACTTCTAGGTGGTTACTTGGTACTTATTGTTACTCGTTGTTATTTTAATGCTTAAAACTGAATTGACAAACTGCTTTCAATCTAGTTACATTATTGCAAATAAAACTCGCTTTATGCGTCCAAATAACCATATAACCAACCTTCCTTTGATACAGCTTGCATGTAGCTATGTATAGGCTTGTTACTCGTAAGTCTTGTGAGTACATTATTTTACTCATCTGCATTGCTTGTTGTGTGCAGAGGAAGAAGGTGAGCCCGATGGGCCTCACTTTTGTGAGTTGTGCTGTGGCAGTGTGTGGGGCAATTAGCTTGGCGGCCCGGTCGGTTGCCCTGTGGTGTTATGTGGCTAACCGGTCGTCTTTTGGTTTAAGCCATCTTATGGCATATTTTGCTTCCGCTGTTACTTATACTTTTGTCATTTGGCCGGTCGACTGTTCTGTAATAACTTATATTATGTATGTCTTTTGGTAGACTTGTTACATGATGTTGTATGGAATTGATGCATGCTTTGGTATGATGTATGTGTGCTGCTTTTTCTGGGAAGCACATGTTCATCGAGGCACGGGTTATTCTGTTTGTGATACTAGAGCCAGTGGAAGGTTAAGTATAAGTATTACAAGCTTAATAAATCGGGGTCTCACAGAGTAGGTATCAGAGCCATACTGATGTAGAAACCCCTAGCTCGGTCGCCCTTAGTATATTTTGAAAACTTACTTTCCAAATATCAAATGTTTCATGAAAATCTTAAGTAAGTTCTAAGATTTTACTTCTTATCTATCTTAGCTTGCTCATCTCACCTTGTTCTTGACTAAATTTGGAAAGCTGATTTTTCTCTCCTCTTCTTTCAAAAGATAGTTGTTTGATCGATTAATTTGGTTTTGGGAAAACCTAGAGGGCCTTAAATTGAAGTGTTTGGTTGTTTTGGAGTAAAAGTTAGGAGCTCCTGAAGGTAAAGATTTTCGGCTGCACACTTGATGGAGAAAATCTGGACATCAAGCATAATTTCTGGACAGCTATTTGTGGATAGTGTATAGTGCTGAAAATGAGAGGTTTAATTTAACTAAAACTTGTGGGAATAAAAGAGGTAAGGAGTGATATGAGTTAGTTAAGTGTCTAACCCTTCTTTGAGTAGCTTCCACCTTGTTTCCTAGCTGTTTCGACCTAGGGTTTGTGTTCTGAAATTTGCCTTCCTAAAAGTTGATTACTCGTTCTTCCATACGAGTTAGTCATATCGGGAAGTTGGAATTCGTTTTTGTGGTCTTGCTGCGATTTTATATTGGCTCTTAAGCTGTAGAGTTTATTTTGCAGAGTGTTTAGTTGGCTTTCTTTGTCTCCTATTCCGGAGTTGTTTCTAACTTATTTTTGTGGAACAGGATCGCAAGAACCACCCGTAGCAGTCAGCCGGCTGGTTCCGATGAGGAGCTTCCCCCTCCTCCGTCCATGGCTGAGGTTCTTGCTCAGATCGAGCGGAACCGCATGGATCAGACTCGGATCCTGGAGGTCATCGCGAGGAACACCTCCACCCCCTTTGGTGCTTCGGGATCTGGGGGTGGTGGCCACCCACTTCGTGGTGGGCTTTCGGACTTTCTTCGTACTCAACCACCTACTTTCTCCCTATCCGAGGACCCTCGGACACGGATGATTGACTGCGTCTAGTTGAGCGAAAGCTCAACATCGCTCAGTGCCAGGAGGAGGAGCGGGCACTCTTTGCATCCCATCAATTTGAGGGTGCGGCATTCTCTTGGTGGGAGAACTTTCTCGCCATGCAGCCCGCGGGCCATGTGGTCTCGTGGGAGGAGTTGAGGTCTGCTTTTCGTCGGGCCCACATCCCCGATGGCCTGATGAAGCTCAAGAAGAAGGAGTTTCTTGCGCTTAAACAGGGGCGCAAGTCTGTATCGGAGTACTTATACGAGTTTAATCACTTAGCTCGTTATGCTCCGGGTGAGTTGGCCACTGATGAGGCCAAGCAGGAGAAGTTCATGGAGGACTTGTTTGAGGAACTGCAGGACAAGCTCTCTATTGTGGACTTTGCTGACTTCTAGACCTTGGTAGACAAGGCCATCGTCGCTGAGCACAAGGCGAAGGCGCTGGGTGAGTCCCGCAAGCGCAAGTGGGAGGCCCACCGGTCTGCACAGGCCAGTCTCTCTCGTCCCCGTGTTGGGCCTGCGCCAGGGGTCCGTTCTTTGGCTTCACCACCGCTGAGGCCGTCGGCGCCAGTTACTTGTCCCCTGCAGGCCGTGTTTCAGCCATGTGCAACTGCGACCCAGCAGCAGGTTGCCCTCCGCAACCCGGCTACTGATGTCACCTGCTTTTCTTGCAACCAGAAGGGCCACTATGCTAGCAGTTGCCCTAAGAGGATTGGAGCAGCCCCTCGTCCTAATGGAGGACGCGGGCAAGGGAATGGTCACCCACCTGACCAGAAGCTGATCCAGAAGACTCAAGGTGTCGGGAGTGGTCGAGTCAACCACATCTCGGCTGAGGAGGCTCAGGAGGCGCCCGACGTTGTGTTGGGTACGCTTCTTGTCAGTTGTCGTCCTGCTATAGTATTATTTGACTCTGGAGTGTCACATTCTTTTATTTCAAGATCATTTGCTACTGCTTGTGACCTTCACTTTGTTCCTTTGGAGATTTCTTTGCTTATTCGCTCTCCGGGTGCGGAAATGAGAGCTGATCAGGAATGCCGGGGCGTTCCTATTGTTATCGAAGGAGTGGAATTCTTGGCGAATCTCATCTTACTCGACTCGGCGCGCCTGGATGTGATTTTTGGCATGGATTGGTTGTCCCAGCACTTGGGACAAATCGATTGTGCCAGGAAGAGGGTCTACCTCACCAGTCCCTCAGGCGAGCAAGTTGGGATTTCATCGTAGCTGCAAGAGCCACATCTTTGTGTCCTTGAAGCCAAGTCAGCCTTAGAGATTCAAGAGGTGCCCACAGTTTGTGACTTCGTGGACGTCTTTCCTAAAGATTTGCCTGGGATGCCTCTAGTTCGCGACTTGGAGTTCGTGATTGAGTTGCTGCCCGGTACCGCTCCAATTTCAAAGGCGCCGTACCGAATGTCTCCTAATGAGTTGGAGGAGCTAAAGAAGCAGTTAGGTGAGCTTCAAGCAAAGGGCTTTATCCGTCCTAGCTCATCTCCTTGGGGTTGTCCAGTTATTTTTGTAAAGAAGAAGGACAAGACCCTACGTATGTGTGTTGATTACCGCCCACTTAATGAGATGACGGTGAAAAACAAATATCCTTTGCCTCGTATTGATGATCTCTTTGACTAGTTGACCAGAGCTCGTGTCTTTTCTAAGATTGACTTGAGATTGGGTTACCATCAAGTCCGAATCAGGGCTGAAGATATTCCGAAGACGGCTTTCACTACTCGTTATGGCCTTTACGAGTATACCGTCATGTCATTTGGCTTAACTAATGCTCCCACTTTATTCATGAATCTTATGAACTCGGTGTTCATGGAGTATTTGGATAAGTTTGTTGTGGTTTTCATTGATGACATTCTTATATACTCCAAGAGTGAAGAGGAGCATGCTGAGCATCTGCGGATAGTATTGGGGAAGCTGCGTGAGCACCAGCTGTATGCCAAATTCAGCAAGTGCGAGTTCTGGTTGAAGGAAGTGGCATTCTTGGGCCATGTTCTTTCAGCAGGGGGTGTAGCTGTGGATCCTAGCAAGGTCAACGATGTTTTATCTTGGGGTCAGCCCAAGTCAGTCACCGATGTGCGGAGTTTTCTTGGTTTAGCAGGCTATTACCGCCGCTTTATCGAGAACTTCTCTAAGATCGCGAAGCCAATGACTGAGTTGCTTAAGAAAGACAAGAATTTTGTGTGGACTCCTGCTTGTGATGAGAGTTTTCAGGAACTCAAGGAGAGACTGACTTCAGCCCCAGTGCTTGTCCTCCCTGATATACACCAGAGCTTTGATATCTATTGTGATGCCTCTCATCAGGGACTCGGTTGTGTTCTTATGCAAGAAGGCAAGGTAGTGGCCTATGCATCAAGGCAGTTGAGGCCTCATGAACTCAACTATCCTACCCATGATTTGGAGTTAGCTGCAGTGGTCCATGTGCTTAAGATTTGGCGGCACTACCTTATTGGTAACCGTTGTGAGGTCTATTCTGATCATAAGAGCTTGAAATATTTGTTCACCCAGCCAAATCTGAACCTCAGGCAAAGGAGATGGTTGGAATTGATCAAGGATTATGATATGGGCATTCTGTATCATCCGGGCAAGGCCAATGTTGTTGCAGATGCACTTAGTCGCAAGGTATATTGCAATACCTTGTTACTTCAAGAGCAACAACCCGCTCTCCATGAAGAGTTTCAGTGGCTCAATTTGGGTTTGTCTGAGCGTGGTTCTCTTGCTACCCTGGTTGTGCAACCAACCTTGGTGGATCAAATCAAGGCTGCACAGCAGACATATGTTGGTGTGAGTCAAATCAAGCAGAACATCAAGAATGAGACAGCCAAGTGTTTCTCAGAGGATGAACATGGTGTTGTGTGGTTTGGACAGCACCTTGTGGTTCCAAAGGTTGTGGAATTGCGGGAATTGATTCTCCGCGAAGCCCATGACTCCCCCTTATCCATTCATCCCGGGGCCACCAAGATGTATCAGGACCTTCGTCAGAGATTCTGGTGGACCCGAATGAAGCGCGAGATTGCTAAATTTGTCGCTGAGTGTGATGTGTGCTGTCGTGTCAAGGCCGAGCATCAGCATCCAGCAGGCCTGCTACAGCCTTTACCAGTACCAGAGTGGAAGTGGAACTCCATTGGTATGGATTTCATCACCGGCCTACCCCGTAGTTCCTCAGGGAAAGATGCCATATGGGTTGTCATCGATCGGTTGACAAAGGTAGCGCATTTCTTGCCAGTGCGCGTGTAACATCCCAATATTGGACTTGTGTTTCAAATGTAAGAAAATGAGTTGAAATTAAAACTTTTTCTTACATCATGTATTTCCTGTATGCTTTGGACGATTCTTGTACAAGAAGTTATGGAAATACAAAGTCACAAGTCTTTTGATCAAAACCTTGTCTTCCAAAAAACATTCATCTCAAATCTTGTGAACATCATTGGGAAATATTTTTTCTAAGTTTCTGTGATGGTATGTGGCCCCTCTAAAAAATTTCACATTTTTTACAAATTGTTTGAATATTTTTAGAGGGCAGTCAAACATGTTTGACTTTTAGTCAAAACTTTAAACCGGAGCCTTGCATTATTTTTTGAGGAAAATGCGCAGCATAAAAACCTCTGAAAATTTTATACAAGAAAAATATCTGAGTTAGTAAGCTCTAGTAAAAATTTCATAATTTTTGGAGTTGTTTTGCTATCTCAAATAAATCCTCAAACTCCCAGTTCAGTTTAAAACTCAAAACCTAATTTCACTATTCCTTGGGTTCGAGTCAGACTCGGGCTCGAGCCTCTTGACTCGGTCCAGTCAACTAACTACACCGAGCCTCTTTTAAAATCACACGTCTAATCTCCAACGTTGGATCCTTATCGCGCGGCCCATGTTCGTGTGAGCATTCGGACCGTGCGGATGCTTTATCCCTTTTGAACCATTGGATCCCCATCCGACCGCCCAGATTCTCCGAGACATTCGGACCTTCTGGTTGTTTTGTTTGAATCTGAGCCCTTCATTTCTAATCCAAGGGCTCCCGATCTATTCCTTTATTTTCAAATCTCAGTGTCGTGGTGCGTTGTCAGCCGTCCGATTAAAATCCAAGGGTCCTTATTCGCCCGAGCTTTTCTCTAGTCATCTTCAACCTCCCGCTGTGCGAAAACAGTGTAGGACATGGGGATGTCATTTCATGCTCCCTACGGCCGCCCTAGTCGACATTAAGAGTTGGGGGAGACACTTTCGGCCATACCTTGCCCTAGTGCACCATCTACCTCTTTATGCTTGTCGGTCATGCCTTGTGTCTTGAGCTTTGCACCATGCCTCCCGAAAAGCTCTTTTGGCAAACCCTAATATTTTCAAAGCCTTATAAGCACCTTCAATACCTACTGGTATCCCTTTACACCACCCTCGAGCTCCATTTGTAGTTTTGGAGCTTAACTCCTCAAGAATCCCCAAACCACCATTGTTGAACCGTAGAGCTCCATTGGTGTTCTTGGTGTTCCAGTGATTCTCCTTCGTATTTCTTTACACCAAGTTAACCTCCTCTCTATCTTGAACATATCCCCTCACTTAATCTTGGATTTGATTCGCAGGGATTATCCAATTTGGGGTTTGTTCAAATTCGGCCGAATTTGGTCATTTTCTTCCTCAGCTCCGGTGAGTGCTCTTTTCTCAATTAATTACTCATGAAGCTTATGTGGGCTATTGTGTAGCTATTTTGACCACCCGTGGTGTTCATTTTGGCTCAGATCTCAATTTTCATACCTTCTCCCTCGAGTCCGGCCAGCTCCGTCGTGGTCAGACCTTCTCCAACCATCTTTGCAGCTCATCTCGATCAAGGTAGCTTCTTATTAGTCCCTAGAGGCTTTGGCCCACGCTTCTTTGGACTGTAGCGAGTATTTTGCTATTTTCGTGCTTAGCAGTAAAAAGCTCCATTTTCGTTTTTCGGCTAGCCGGCGTTCTGGTCCCTCACTACCGGCGAGATTGCCACCACTAGGTCCGTAAGGATATTGCGATTCCATTTCACTTCTTGGTTGGCGCCGCCGCGACCGGAGTCGCTGGCGACAAGCCGTTGAACACGCTCGGTAGTGTGCCGGCGAAATTCCCGTTTTCGTCATTTATTTAGGGCACATTAATTGCCCGATTATTGCCATTTGGTGCATTAATAATGTCCTAATCTGGTTCGTTGTGTCGCTGGCATGTGGGCCCGTAGGCCTTAAGCCGCGGCTCTGGGTCATTAATTGTTAATCATTGGTTGCAATTAATGTATCTTAGCCGTCAGTTTGTGTCACTGCCAGGTGGGCCCCCATCTCTTAAATCCACCTCTGTGCAAAGATCTTTAGGGCACATTAATTATTAATCATTAGTGTTCAGTAATTAATCATTGTCCTAATTGGCCCCTTGTCCCACCGACTTGTGGGCCCATTCATTAAAATCCTCCTCGCGCACTTAAGTCCCGTGCGTAGCACTTTGTTGATTGTGGACCGTCGATCCCGCGATGAACGGCCCAGATCTTGTATGCAATCGGACCATCCGAAGGGGGGTGCGATCTGAGCCGTCCATCTTCAGATCTACGATTGTGGTTGGCTGCGGTAACCGCACCGTCTGAATGCATCCCTCCGCGTGAGCTGTTGGATCTTAATCCAACGGTGGGTTCCTTCTAGGTATCGCGCGTGTGCGCTGTTCCCGGCGTGCGTGGGCCGTAGGATTTCTGATCAAGGGTTCTCGAGCGTCCACGTCGCTTATTTCTGTTAAGTTCGAATCTATTTCTGTAAGCTTTTATTTATCAACTAAAACTTGTATTTAAAACTTTAAAAACTCATAACTAATTCTTGTTAACTACTTTTGAGGTATTTCCAACTGCAATAAAATCTTATGCCACTATAGTTTAATCTAAAAATGCATTTTGGCATATTTCTGTCGCAGAAAATCTGGTAACCAAAATAACTTGTCTCCTGCCAATTTTGAATATTCTAGAAATAGATTTAAAACTTGTAAAATGTATATCTTTCTCCATGTAATTCCAATTTGTGCAAAATCAATTTTGTTAAAGTCCTCTGTTAGTGTGCTTTAATGTAAATTAGGATTTGAACATAGATTTATTTTTGTAAAATGACTTGCAATAGATTTACAACTTAGAAAAATCATAAATAAATCAGTATAACTCCAAATTTAGTAAACTCAACTTTGCTGTTATTAGGGTGTCATAATCTACCTGCTGTAAAAATTTCAGACCTTACATCCTTCTGAAAATTTTCGCCATGAACAGTACCAAAAATTAATTTGGTAAATTGATAGGCTGAGAAAGAGTATTTTGTCTATATCTTTTGCATCCTAAATCCAAATTGCATGATTCTTGTTTCTAAAATTGTCTAAAATCATCCCCTAGCTACTGTATAAATTTCATTAGATTTGAATGTCTCTTGCTGTTGGAGTTTATTTGGTATTCTTCGTTCTTATTTGCTTATCGCCTTTTCGCATTAGGTTCCGAAGACTATATTGATAATATTTCTGAGCCACAGCCATCCGATCCTGCACTCCAACAAGGCAAGCAGATGTAGCATCATTTGATCATATTGTTCCTACTAATTTCAAATTTTAATACATTGTTTGCAAATTCTATGTATGCATTGCTATGTTGTTTTAAACTATTGTCGATAGTTGGCCCAGTAGTTGCATTATCAGTAGGAAATGTTTATTCCTCTACTACTGAAGCCTAGGATTACTTGCTGTGATTTTGGGTTCGCTGGATGAACCCTTGTCACTTAGTAGTTTACGTGTCATTATGCTTAGCCATGCTTAGCTATCGGTAGAAATGGGCGGTTATCGACTTGTCGATAACTTTGATCACACAAACTTATTATGATCTCTATGTTTCGGCCTTGTGCTATGTCTAAATTGCAAAACTAAAACTGAAAATGAAAACAATTTAGACTTGGGCACAATGGTAAGATGGTGTGATATTTTGGGTGTGATTGGAATAGTGCCCGGGTCAATTAAGGACCGAACTACTTGTGAGTACCTGTTATCCGAGCATTTCTGTGCGTTCTAACCACACTAGAGGGATATGGGACCTCTCTTAGCTGAGTACTTTGGGGTGTGTTAATTAATGAGTCGCGTGGTGGGTTGCACATTTAATTATGTGCAACATGGACATGTTTGTGGGGAGAGGAGCACCCGCCGAGGCCGGTGTGTCATGCTCCACGTATGGGTCCTTGTGATCCATATTTCGTCGACAGATCACTAAGGATTAACCCCCATACGTGCGCCTCTTGATTAGCATATTCCATTGGAAAGGGTTCGTAGGACTTAGCCGTGCTAGCATACCAAACGAAGTGTGCTTAATAGCTTGGCAAAAAGGCGGTCTGAAGTGTGGGTACATTGGTACACCCCTGCAGGGTTTGATCTATTCGAATAGCCTCGTCCTAGGTTATGGACATGCTTGGATAAACTTTTCAAGAGTTAGACTCCAACATTTTAAATTAAAACTTGATGGGTGGTATGAATCTGGGATTCATGCTATTTGTGGTGGCTAAAGGGTTAGTCACTTCTAGGTGGTTACTTGATAATTATTGTTACTCGCTGTTATTTCAATACTTAAAAACTGATTTGTCAAAATGCCTTCAATCTATTACATTATTGCAAATGAACCTTCCTTTATGCGTCCAAATAACTATAAAACCAACCCTCCTTTGATACAGCTTCCATGTAGCTATGTATAGGCTTGTTACTCGTAAGTCTTGCGAGTACATTATTGTACTCACCTGCATTGCTTATTGTGTGCAGAGGAAGAAGGTGAGCCCGAAGGGCCTCACTTTTGTGAGTTGTGCTGTGGCAGTGTGTGGGGCGATTAGCTTGGCGGCCCGGTCGGTTGCCCTATGGTGTTATGTGGCTAATCGATCGTCTTTTGGTTTAAGCCATCTTATGGCACCTTTTGCTTCCGCTGTTACTTGATACTTATGTCATTTGGCCGCTCGGCTGTCCTGTAATAACTTATGTTATGAATGTCCTTCGGTAGACTTGTTATATTATCTTGTATGGAAATGATGCATGCTTTTGTATGATGAATGTGTGCTGCAATTTCTGGGAAGCACATGTCCATCGAGACGCGGTTTATTCCGTTTGTGATACTAGAACCAGTGGAAGGTTAAGTGTTACAAGCTTAATAAACCGGGGTCTCACAGCGCGCCACCCTCAGTGTCAATCGATTGGTGGATCTCTACATTTCCCGTATTGTGAGCTTGCATGGTGTGCCACGAACGATTGTGTCAGATCGTGGTTCTCTTTTCACCTCTCGGTTTTGGCACAGTCTACAAGAAGATATGGGGACTCGTCTTTCGTTCAGTTCCTCTTATCATCGTCAAACTGATGGTCAGATGGAGAGAGTCAACCAAGTGTTGGAAGATATGCTCCGTGCGTGTGTTCTTTCCTATAGGAAAAGTTGGGAGAAATGCCTACCACTTGCAGAGTTCTCCTACAACAATAGCTTTCAGGCCAGTCTTGCTATGACACCATTTGAGGCTTTGTATGGGAGGAGATGTAGGACCCCATTGAACTGGTCAGAAACTGGTGAGAGATAGTTCTTCGGGCCAGATTCCATCAATGAGGCCGAAAGCCAGGTTCGACTGATTCGCGAACATTTGCGTGTGGCCCAGTCCAGGCAAAAGAGCTATGCGGATCGTCGTCGTCGAGAGTTGAGCTTTGAGCCCAATGACTTTGTTTATCTCAAAGTCTCACCTTTAAAGGGTCATCAACGTTTTGGTATCAAAGGCAAGCTAGCTCCTCGATATGTTGGGCCTTATCGTATCATCAAGAAAATTGGAGCTGTTGCGTACAAATTGGAGTTGCCATCTACACTTGAAGGAGTGCATGATGTGTTCCATGTATCCCATTTGAGGAAATGCCTCCGTGTCCCAACCGAGGAAACGCCGTTGGAAAATCTAACTGTACAGGAAGATTTGACCTACCGTGAGCATCCTGTTCGTATTCTTGAGGAATCTGAACAGAGAACAAGGAACAGTGTCATTAGGTTCCTTAAGGTTCAGTGGTCAAACCATTCCGAAGATGAGGCAACTTGGGAGCACGAAGATCGTCTTCGTGCAGATTACCCATCCTTCTTCTCCGAGTAAACAGAATCTCGGTGCGAGATTCTTGTAAGGGGGGGGGGAGGTTTTGTAACATCCTAATATTGGACTTGTGTTTCAAATGTAAGAAAATGGCTAGGAATTAAAACTTTTTCTTACATCATGTATTTCCTCTCTGTACTAAACAAATCTTGTACAAGAAGTTATGGAAATACAAAGTCACAAGTCTTTTGATCCAAACTTTGATCTTCCAAAAATATCATCATGTCAAATATTGTAATCATCCTCGGGAAATATTTTTCCCAAGTTCTAGAGCTGATTTGCGACCCCTCTGAAAAACTTCACAATTTTTAGAAATTGTTTGAATATTTTTAGAAGGCAATCAAACCACAAGTCAGGACCTTGTACAATTTTTGGAGGAAAATGCACTGTATAAAAACCTTTGAAAATTTTACCAAAGGTCAATGTTTGAGTCAGCAAGTTCCTATAAAATTTTCAGAATTTTTGGAGTTAATTGGCTACTTCAAACAAATCCTCAAAAGTCTCTGTTCTATTCAAAACCCTGAACCTGGTTTGCACTGTTGCTCGGGTTCGAGTCAATTGATCTAGTCGAACCAGCTGAACCGCACCGAACCCTCTTTATAAACCCCCATCCATTTCCAACTCTTGGATCATGATCCAACCGTCCAGTTTGAGTGTGACATTCGGACTGTCCTAAGGGGCACATTAAATCGTGGCCATCCAATTTGAATCTAAGGGCTCAGGATCACCTCTGTGTTTCTTAAGCACCAGGGCCTCGTAATCTCATCCGTTCACGTTCAATCCAACGGCCGATAATCGCCCGAGTGCATTTCGTGTCGTCTTCAACCTCAGACTATGCGTGAACAGTAGGGGGTGATGGCAGTGTCATTTCGTGCTCCCTACGGCCGCCCTAGTCGACATTAAGGGTTGTGGGAGGTGTGTTCGGCCGAGTCATACCCCATACCATCATCTACACCCCTTTTTGCTTTCGACCATGCTTTGTGCTTTGGGTTTTGTCTCCCGAAAAGCTCTTTTGGCAAAACCCTAGTGTCTCCAAGCCTTATAAGCACCTTCAACACTTCCTGGTATTCTTTTAGACCACCCTCAAGCTCCATTTTCAATCTTGGAGCTTTACTCCTCAAAAACCCCCAAACCGCCATTGTTGACCCGTAGAGCTCCATTGGTGTTCTTGGTGTTCCAGTGGTTCTCCTTCATATTTCTTTACACCAATTTAACCTCTTCACTATCTTGAACATATCCCCTCACTCAATTTTGGATTTGATTCGCAGGAATTATCCAATTTGGAGCTTGTTCAAATTCGACCGGATTTGGTCATCTTCTTCCTCAGCTCTGGTGAGTGCTCTATTTTCAAATTGGTTGCTCGTGTAGCTTCCAGGAGTTGTAAGAGGGCTATTTTGACCACCAGTGGTACTCATTTTGGCCCAGATCGTCATTTTCATCATCTTCTTCCTCGGGTCCGGCGAGCTCCACCGTGGACAAGCTACTACTCACTCCCTAGAGCACCCACTACTCACTCCCGACTTTCTTGTTCAAGCATAAAACAGTTTTAGGGTTTATCCAAGCCAAAGGACCACCAAGTCCTGGCATAAGTTTAACAAGGTAGCATCACACCACAAATGATACACTGTGGTCTCACACCACAAGTGCACAAAAGTGGCCTCACACAACAGATTCCATAGATCATTAGTCAAGATTATTAAAGAAAGAAAAACAAGGTTCTCCTATTCACGGGGTTCTAAGCTAGGCTAAGCAAACTACGTTTTCCCAAGTTGGCAAAACAAAAGTGCCAACAAAAACTGCCCAACTAGGGTATTCGAAAGGAATCATGTCAACATGATGAGTACCAAAATCCAAGGAGGGATAGTGTCAAGTAGAAAAAGCTACTACCCAAAACATTTGCTATAAAAGTACCAATGCAAGATAGAGCAAAACACATATATTTGAAATACTAGGTTCAACAATGATCAAAGGTCTGTGACTTGCCTTTGCTGAGCAGTGGGAAGGCTTCGGCAGAGGATGCTGGATCCACAAACTCCTCTTCGAACTCAGAACCTACATGTTCACGAAGAACCAAATAAACAAGACAAGCTCGAGCAAAAAAACTTAAAGGAAACCAAAGAGCTTAAGCAAATCCAACTTAAAACCAGAAACATAGGAGGTCCTGCCTAGGGAGGGGAGGTCCAGCTCAAAGAAGAGCTCCAAGAACAAGCTCAGAGAGGCCTTGGTGGGAGCAAGGAAGTTAGAAAATGAGGCCAAAGGTGGTGAAGGAAGGCTCTCTCAGCTACAAATAGCAAGAGAGGCAGTGGTGATAGCACTCAGACTCAGGGCAACATGTCAAGGGTAGGTGAGAAAAAGGTACAAGGATAAGACATGGCAGGCCATCAAGATGAGAAAACAAGTACCTCAGATGTGACTACATTCAATGTGCCGTAGCAACATTAAATGACCAGAGACTTTCTTCTACAAAGTGTGCAGAAAGGGAAAAGGGGACAGGGCTGGCTCAAACAAAGAGGCTGGTCAAAACAACAGGAAAAGTCGTGACCAAAGGGGAGGTCCAACAAAAGGGGTGGTCCTAGGAGGAGGTCCTGTGGAGGCAAAAGAGGTCATGTTGCACCAAGGTGGTCTTTGCAAAAAAGACCAGAGGTCATGACCACATAGGGTGGTCGTGACAAAAGAGGGTGGTCTTTGCAAAAAAGACCAGAGGTCATGACCACATAGGGTGAGGACCTAGGGTATTTAACTAGTAATACTTAACCTCCACATGGTTCTAGTATCACTAATTAAACATCCTAAGCCTCGATGGACATGTGCTTCCTAGAATTGCAGCATACATACACCTCTACAAAATCATGCATCATTTTCATACAACACATAATACTAAGTCTAGCAAAAGACATACAATATATAGAGTTATTACAAAAGAGTCGACCGGCCAAATGACATCGAAGTAACATATAATAGCGGAAGCAAAAGCGCCATAAGATGGCTATAAACAAAAAACGACCGGTTAGCCATATAACCCACAAGGCAACCGACCGGGCCGCCAAGCTAGTCGCACCCGCCGCTGCAAAACTCAAAGAAGTTGATCCCTTGGGGATCCACTTCTTCCTCTACAACAACAAAGCAATGCAGTTGAGTACAAAAATATACTCACAAGACTTACGAGTAACAAGCCTATACATAGCTACATGTGAGCTGAATCAAAGGAAATGGTTATATGGTTAATTAGACGCATAAAGCAATTTTTATTTGCAATAATGTAATAGATTGAAAGCAATTTATGAAATCTGTTTTTAATCATTGAAATAACAACGAGGTAACCATAAATAACAACCTAGAGGTGACTAACCCAATAGCCACCACAATCTCAGTATGGTGGCGCAAGTAATTCGGTCCTTGTTGACTCGGGCACCATCCCAGTCACACCCAAAAGCACACCATCTTACCATTGTGCCCAAGTCTAAAATATTTTGTTTTTGGTTTTAGTTTTCTCAATTAAGCATAGCACAAGGTGCTGAAAATAAAGTCATAATAAGTTTTTGTGTGATCAAGGTTATCGACTAAGTCGACAACCGCCCAATTCTACCGGTAGCTAAGCATGACTAAGCAACATTAACTCGCAAACTACTAAGTGACAAGGGCTCATCCAACAAACGCTAAATCACAACAAGATACTCCTAGGCTCAGTAGTAGAGGATAAACATTTTTCTACAGATTATGCATCTAATGGGTCAACTAATCGACAATAGTTTAATACAAGATAACATTGCATACGTAGAATTTGCAAACAACATATTAGACTTTGAAAATAATAGGAGCAGTATGATCAAATGATGCCACATCTACTTGCCTTGCTGGAAGTCCTCTTGCTGCAGAGGGTCACTCTCAGGTTCGATAAATTCTTGGGACCTATCGCAAGAACGCGAAAATCCAATAAGAACGAAAAATACCAAAAGAAACTCAAAATCCATAGTCATCCAAATCTCATGAAATTTATACAGCAGCATGGGCATGATTTTAAATGAATTTAGCAACAAGAATTATTCAATTTGGACTAAGCATGCAAAAGTAACAGCCTAAACAATTTCTTTCGGCTAGACAATTCAAATTAAATTGATTTCGGTTACTATTCATGGCACAATTTTCCAGAAAGTTCTAGAGTTTGAAATTTTTATGGTAGGTAGAACATGGCATTCTAAGAACAACAAAACTAGATTTACTTCATTTGGAGTTAAATTGAATTACTTATGGTTTTTTTTCTAAGTTGTGAAACTAGGGTATATCATTTTTTAGAGACAAATACATGAACAAAATCTATTTTATATTAAAGTACCTTATTAGAGGAATTTAACAAATTTTAGTTTGCTTAATTTGGAGCTACAAAAACTTACTTATGTATTTTTCAAGTTTTAAATGAATCTCTAGAACAATATTTAATGCTGAAACAAGTTAATTCAATATTCAACTTTTCTGGTACAGAACAGTGGCAAAACATATTTTTAGACTAAAGTTTAGTTAAACAGAAATTTAACACAATTGGAATCACCTAAAATGGAGCTAAAATGAATTAGTTATGAATTTTTGAAGTTTAATATTATTTTAAGTTGACAAGTAAAGGCTTACCGGAATACAATCAAACTTAACTAAATGGAAATGACGTAGAACATCGTGGGCCGTAGATCGTGAATCGAACGGCCCAACCGCGAGGGCTGAACGAACGCGCGCAGCGCCGCACATCCCCAATCGTTGGATTAGATCCAACGGCCCACCGCGAGGGAGTTGCTCGGCGGTCCGAACATTCCAACGAACGTGGGCGACAGATCTAAAGATGAGCGGCTCGCAGTGAGAGTTTCGTTCGGAGGACTGAACGCTCGCGCCATGAGAGCCGTAGATCAAGGAATGAACGGTGAAAAGAGATCAGAATGCTAAGATTTCGAGAGCGTTGAGGAGGTCTAGACCGTTGGATCTAGATCTAACGGTCCACAGCTGAGGAGAGGTCCTAAAGTTAAAGATCTTATAAGAGGAGGTCCTGAATGGCCCAGATCTCCAAGGGGAGATCCTAGACGGTCAAGATTTATCCGGAGGAGGTCCTAGGCGATAAGATCTACAAGAGGGGAGGTTCCTAACGGCCAAGATCTACTAGAGGAGGTCCTGGACGGTCAGGATCTCCACGGGGAGGTCCTTAATGATTAGGTCTAACAGGGGGAAGGTCTTGAATGGCTCAGATCTCCGTGGGGAGGTCCTCAACGGTCAAGATCTACCCGGAGTGTTCTTAAGGGTTACGATCTTGCGGGGAGGGAGGTCCTGAGGTTTTCTTTACAAAAGGCCAAGGGGTGGTCTTTTGCAAAGAGGACCCCAAGGGTGGTCCCAAGGGTGGTTTTTACAAAAATGACCACGGGGTGGTCTTTGCGCACAGGGATGATCCTAACGGTGATGATTAAAACCAAGGAGGTTTTTAACGGTCAGGATCAAAGCTTGGGGAGGTCTTGGCAGTTTCGCAAAGGGAGATCCTAAGGTTAAGAGCTATCCCACAGAGATCATTAATGGCTAAGATTACACCTAAGAGGTCCAGTGACTTGCCTAAGTTACGAAAACAGTACAAAACCTCGCGCTTTGCTCGCCAGCTCGCCGTCGGTCACTCCAGCCATGAAGGTGCGAACCAAAAGTGGCAAAACATTCGCAATACTATTGCGAACACTTTGAGGGTACTCTCGACGGCGGAGCTGACCTAGAACGCCGGCGAGCCAGAGAGGGGCAGAGAAGCTAATACGGCAAAAATAGAAAACGGCGAAAAGCGCTGCAACAATCTAATGTAACAGGTGCTTGAGCACTAAGGGGCTATCGCGAAGGTACTTGGGCCCAGAGGAGGTCCGAAGGAAGTCGGAGAAGTCCTAGAGGCGGAGATCGACGCCAAAACTGAGGACGATGATGCTAAGAAGAGGTCCTGAACAAAATGAACACCACCGGTGGTCAAAATAGCTCCGCTAAGGCCCAAGGAAGGTCCATGAGCAAGGAATCGAAGAGGAGAGCACCTTACCAGAGTCGAGGACGAAAGGAAGGATTTTGGTCACCAAAGTCCAAAACTCAAATCTAGGCTGTTCCTACGAGGACAACCCAATTTCAAGTTAAGGGACTAGCTCAAGATGACTAGGTGGTCCAGGCGACACGAAAAGAAGAAATGAAGAACCACTGGAGCACCGTCGTTGACGAGGGCTCCAAGGTCCATAATGGCGAAAACATCATTCTCGATGGTTTGCGCGCAACACACAAAGAGAGAGCTGGGGGTGATTGAGAAGTGTGAAAGGGAAGCCAGAGGAGGAGCTCGAGGTCCTCAAGTAGCTAGAGGGTCAACGGTTGCATGAGGACGAGCCCTAATGGCAGATAAGACCAAAAGCTGGTCGGGGCAGAACGGAGGCGACGGGAGCAGGTGAGGACAAAAAGGCTACTGGTCTAAACATTGACATGCGCTGAAAAACGGGGCTTGGAGCCGTTGAGGGGCCCCACGAGGTGACCAGAGCCTGCGCCGCTCACCTGCCATGGCGCACGCTTACACGCGCGCGAGGAGGAAGAAGAACAGAGGGAGGTCGGGGAGGTCGTGACCGCAGGATTAGAAGAGAACGGTTGGGATTGGATGGGTCCTCCAAAGGTCCAAGACGGCACGGGGAGGTCGTGGGCTTTGGATTGATATCCAACGGCTCAAATCTGAGGTGGCTCTCGGGAGGTCCGAATGTTTCCTCGAACGTGGACCGTCCGATGGAGATCCAACAGCCGAAACGCCACGCACCACTTTGAGTGAGCCCGAGTATGGTTAAGTGGTCCGGCTCGACCTCCGAGCCCGAGTCTGACTCAGACCCGATAGTGAATTGAATTTAGGGTTTAGAATGGAGACAGAACTTTGGGGAATTGATTAAGGTAGCAAACTAATTCCAAAATTTTTGAAATTTTTACAGGAGCTTGCTAACTTTGATATTGACCTTGTATAAAATTTTCAGAGGTTTTCATGCAGTACATTTTCCTCCAAAAAGTCTGTAAGGTGCTGAGCTAGGGTTTGACTCAGAGTCAAACTGGTTTGACTAACTGTGAGACCCCGGTTTATTTAGCTTGTAATACTTAGCCTTCCTTTGGCTCTAGCATCACAAACAAAATACACCGTGCCTCGATGGACATGTGCTACCTAGAATTGCAGCACACATACATCTTTACAAAAGCATGCATCAATTCCATACATCACAATATAACAAGTCTAGCAAAAGACATACATAATATAGAGTTATTACAAAAGAGGGGCCGACCGGCCAAATGTCAAACACAACTAAGTAAACAGCGGAAGCAAAAGTGCCATAAGATGGCGATAAACAAAAGCCAATTAGTGTGCCTTAACCCACAAGGCAACCAACCGGATCGCCAAGCTAGTCGTCCCAAAAGCCGCACATCTCACAAAAGTAAGGCCCTTGGGGCTCACCCTCTTCCTCTGCACACAACAGGCAATGCAGATGAGTACACTAATGTACTCGCAAGACTTACGAGTAACAAGCCTATACATAGCTACATGAAAGCTGTAACAAAGGGAGATGATTATATGGGTAATTGGATGCATAAAGCAATTTTCATTTGCAATAATGTAATAGATTGAAGGCAATTTGTAAAATCTGTTTGTAAGCATTGAAATAACAGCGAGTGAAAATAAATAGAAAGTAACCACTTAGAGGTGACTAACCCAATAGCCACAACAACATAGCACGAATCCCCGATTCGTACCACCCATCAAGTTTTAATTAAAAAGGTTGTAGTCTAACTCTTGCAAAACCAAACCAAACGTGTCCATAACCTAGGACGAGGCTATTCGAATAGTTTTAACCCTGGAGGGGTGTACCAATGTACCCACACTTCAGGCCGCCTTTAAGCCACAATAAGTACACTTCCGAAGGTATGCCGACACGGCTAAGTCCTACGAGACATTTCCAATATTGTGTAACAGTTACGGGCCGCTCGTATGGATAGAAACCCATACGCTTACATGGTAAAGCCGAAAGACAACTACCCCTCGGGGTAAAGCTTTCGGACAACTACCATGCTCCCAAACACCATCCCTCCTGCGACCTCCTGCGACCCATAGCTAACACACGCCAAACCATTCACACCCAAAAGCACACCATCTTACCATTGTGCCCAAGTCCAAATCATTTTTTCTTTCATTTTTAGTTTTTACAATGAAATATAGCACAAAGCTGAAATATAAAGATCATAATAAGTTTGTGTGATCAAGGTTATCGACAAGTTGATAACCGCCCATTTCTACCGGTAGTTAAGCATGGCTAACCGACATACTCGAAAACTACTAAGTGACCAGGGCTCATCCAACGAACCCAAAGCCACAGCAAGTATTCCTAGGCTCAGTAGTAGAGGATAAACATTTACCTACGGATTATGCATCTAATAGGTCAACTAATCAACAATAGTTTAAAACAAGATAGCAATGCAAACGTAGAATTTGCAAACAACATATTACAATTTGAAAATAGTAGGAGCAACATGATCAAATGATGCTACATCTGATTGCCTTGCTGGAGGTCAGAGTCTGGCTGCTGAGGATCAGATTCAAGATCAATAATATCTTCGGAACCTAACGCAAAAATACGATAAAACCAATAAGAACGAAGAACACCAAACAAGACTCAATAGTAAAAGTCATCCAAATCTCATGAAATTTATACAGCAGCAAGGTTATGATTTTAAATGAATTTAGAAAGAAGAATCAAGTCATTTGGACTAAGCATGCAAAAGTTATAGCTAAAACAAATTCTCTCAGCCTGGAAATTCAACTAAATTAATTACTGGTACTGTTCATGGCATAAATTTCTAGAATGACCTAGAACCTGAAATTTTTATGGTAGGTAGATAATAACATTCTAAGAACAGCAAAGTTGAGTTTACCCAATTTGGAGTTAAAATGAATTACTTATGATTTTTCTAAGTTGTAAAACTAGCACATATCATTTTTCAGAAATATAACCATGATCAAAACCTATTTCATATTAAAGTATGCTAACAGAGGAATTTTACAAGCTTGAGTTTTCTCAGATTGGAGTTATACAGAAAAAGTTATGCATTTTACAAGTTTCAATTTAATTTCTAGAATATTAAATAATGGCTGAAAATAAGTTAAAATTGTTTACGAAATTTTCTGGCACAGAAAAATGTCTAAAAGTATTTTTAGATTAACCTTTAGTTAAACAGGAATTTAACACAGTTAGAATCATCTAAAAAGGAATTAAAATGAATTAGTTATGAGTTTTTAAAGTTTTAATACAATTTTCAATTGACAAATAAAGGCTTACCGAAAAGAAAACGACGTGGACGAATGTGGGCCGTAGGTCAAAAATGAATGGGACGTTCGGGTGACCCGAACGGCCCAATCGATCTTGACCGTTGAAAAGAAATCGGACGGCACACAACGATTGGGACCCTTAGGCGGTTCGAACGTTTCAAGGAATCTGGGCTGCAGATCTAAAATGGATGGTGCGCGGAAACACACGTGGGTTTAACGTGCACAGAGGGACTTTAGGAGCACGTGGGCCCACCTGTAAGTGGCAGGTCCGCCCTTTTAGGACAACCATTAACTGCTAACACTGATTAGCAATTAATGACCCAATTCTTTGTCCTAAAGCCCACGCTATTGCGGTTAAAGCCTATAGGCCCACATGTAAGTGACACATAGAACCATTTTAAGACAGCCATTTATTCCTAAATAATGATTAACAATGATTAACATTAATGATGTCCTAACGACATTGCACAGGGCAAACCGGGGGGGGTGTTTAAGTGGCTGGGCCCACCTGACAGTGACTTAGTAGGCCACTCTCGGACAACCATTAATTGCTAAGGAAATGATTAACAATGATTATCCGTGATTGGCATTAATGATGTCCTAACCGGCAACGTGACAGCCGATTATGACCGACAACAACCCGAGGGCAAAGATGAGCTCATCACCGGCGGCTCTGGCCACCGCGATGGTAACTAAAGGCAAAAATGGGTTCACAATAACATTGCGCACCCACCGGAGGTAGTCTTGACAGCGACGACGGCCTAGAACGCCGGTGAGCCGAAAATAACGACGGTGACCAAAACGGCCGAAAATGAAAAATAGCCAAAAGCTCCGCATTGTCCAAAGAAGCGGGTGCCACAACATCTAAGGACTAATAAGAAGCTACATTAGCCAAGTAGAGCTTCAAAGATGGCCGGGGAAGCTTTAATAGTGGAGGAGCCCGCCGGAGTTGAAGAAGATGAAGTGAAAATGATGGCCTGAGCAAAATGAACACCACTGGGTGGTCAAAATAGCTTCATTATAGCTCAGAGAAGCTCCAATATCAATTAATTGAGAAAAGAAGCCCTTACCGGAGCCGGAGAAGAAAGGGGATGATTTCGGCCAAAAAGATTCAAACTTAAAATTGAGTGATTCCTGTGAATGAAACCCAAAATTAAGTTAGGGGAAATGAATATAGGGTTAAGGAGCTCAAAAGGGTACAAAAAGATTTGAAGAAGAACCACTAGAGCACCAAGGTCACCAACAGAGCTTCACGGCCTCTAATGGCGATTTAAGGAATTCAGTGGTTTTGAGCTCCAAAAACAAAGAAGGAGCTAGGGGTGGTGTAAAGGAACACCAGGAGGGGTTTTGGGGGGGCCTTATATAGCTATAGAACTAGGGTTTGGGCAACGTTGAAGGCCCAAAGGTGATCTTGGTTCATGGTGCGGCCATGGACCATGAAATTGACAGGAGCAGCTGGAAATCATGACCTTGGGGGTGATAACCTGACGCACATTAAATGATCACCGCAAAGAGTCGTTGCAGGTCTCACAGAGGTGACAATGCAATGCAAAAGCTCTCCCACGCCATGTCCTGTCGCACGCACGCACGCCAGAGGAAGAAGATGATGACCAGGGCACGTAGGGCTCACACGTTAGTGAGAGGGTCAAAGTGGCCCGGGTGAAAAAGAATGAAAGGGCTAGGTTAAGAGAGTCAAAAGATCTAGACGGTTGGATTAGATTTGGACGACCACGATTAAAGGGGACTTTCGGAGGTTCGGATGCTCTCGCGAACGACGGCCGTTCGATTGAAATCCAACGGCAGAGATTGACGCGCGACTATAAGTGAGCCTGAGGTGCAGTTAGTTGATTGAGCCAAGTCAAGTGGCTCAAGCCCGAGTCCGACTCGAACCCAACCGGTTTGACTTAGGGTTCTAAATGAAGCTGCAACTTTGGGGAATTTTTAAAGATAGCAAAGTAACTTCAAAAATTCTGAAATTTTTACAGGAACTTGCTCACCCTAGGATTGACCTTGTACAAAATTATCGGAGGTTTTTATGCCTTGCATTTTTCTCCAAAATTTCGACAAGGTTCTCAACTAGGGTTTGACTAACCTCCAAAATATTCAAATAATTTATAAAAATTGTGAAATTTTTCAGAGGGGTCACACACCAAGCCTAGAATTTAGGAAAAATATTTCCAAAGGATGATATCAAGATTTGACAAGAAATTTTTTGAAGGGTCAAGATTTGGATCAAAAGACTTGTGACTTTGTATTTCCATATTTCCTTTACAAGAATTGTTCAGAACATATAGGAAATACAAGATGTAAGAAAAGTTTTTAATTTCTACATATTTTCTTACATTTGAAATACAATTCTAAACTTGGAATGTTACACTAACCTCTTAAAATATCCAAACAATTTCTAAAAATTGTGAAATTTTTCAGAGGGGTCACCCATTAACCCTAGAACTTAGGAAAAATATTTTCCAGGGATGATCACAAGATTAACTAGGAAAATTTTGAAAGGTCCAAGATTTAGGTCAAAAGTGACTTGTGGTTTTGTATTTCCATAACTCTTCTACAAGAATTTTTCAGGACATACATGAAATACAAGATGTAAGAAAAGTTTTAATTTCTATATATTTTCTTACATTTGAAACACAAGCCAATACTTGGGATGTCACAGGTCGTGACCTTTACAAAAAGACCACGGAATGGTCCTAAGGTCAAGGAGATCCTAAGGAAAAGAGGGGGTCCAAAGGTTAAGGGAAAAGGCACACAAAACAGGGCCACACAATCTTGATCGGGTGGTCCAAGGAGATGGGGACGTTCGGACCGCGTGAACGTGCACTTACACCGGGTCGTCCAAACTCAATCGGAAGCTCCACCATGTAAGGGAATGTTTGGACCATCCGAACACCTCTTCTGAATCGGGCCATCCAAGTAGAATCTAACGGTCCTAGAGAGGGGAAAGCGCGCACTAGATCTGGACTTAAAGGAGGTCCAGTACAACGGCGTTTTAACGGATGAGATTCAAAGGGGGTAGAGGATCTAATGGCGGAGATCCAGGAAAGAGGCCCAAGGCTAAGGAACTCAAGGGCAAAAGGGTGCAGGGGAGGTCCTGACACTACTACAGAAAGGCACATACTGGACACCTCATCACAGACGGTTGACCAAAACCATCTGTATTACATGACATCACAGACGGTTTTGGTTTAGAGACCGTATGGGTTACTGGCTGTGCTAAAAACCGTATGTGAATAGGTAATATCACAGACGGTTCATGATAAAAACCATCTGTAAAGTATCACAGACGGTTCGTAATAATAACCGTCTGTGATATTGCTACATATCACAGACGGTTTTATGTTGGAAACCGTCTGTGATACTTCGCAGGCGGTTCTTAGTAATAACCGTCTGTGCTATTACTACATGTCACGGACGGTTTTTTGTTGAAAACCGTCTGTGATAAGTATCTCCCGATTTACCTAACTCTGTGATTTGAAATGCCTAATTCTCTGATTTTACCACGGCTTGAAATCACTAACTCTCTGATTTTACTATGACTTGAAATCACTAACACTCTGATTTTACCATGGCTTGAAATCACTAACTCTCTGATCACCAGGAGGTCCAGAGGAGGAATAACTAGGCTAAGGGGCACAAAGCAAGCAAAACACAGGAGCTAAAAGCCAAAGAGCACCAGAGAACTCTAACAAAGAGAAAAAAGCTGAAGGACCTTAATTGAAGTTAAGTTAATTCAAGTTAAACCTCCAGCTTTTCGAAAGTCCCAAGTTAAGCTTGAGCAAACCAATAAATCGAATGGTTCATTTTTAGGTTTTGAAGTCCGGCAAGAAAGCTAAGGCGAACAGGACAGCATGGGGTCTTTGGTTATGGTGATAGGAACTAAGAGGGAGAAGATATCTTAAACTTTGCCGTAGCCTATGACCTCATGATAGCTAACTCCTTTTTTAGAAAGAGAGATTCCCATCTAGTTACCTTTAGTAGTGGTTAGCATTCTAGCCAAATCGATTTTGTCCTTGTTAGGAGGGAGGACAAACAAGCCTGCATAGACTGTAAGGTTATACCTAGAGAGTGTGTTGTCCAACAACATAAGTTGGTAGGCTCCGACTTTTGTTTTAGGACACGAGTTCAACAGGCTAAGGTCGCCAGAGCCACGAGGACGAAGTGGTAGAAACTCAAAGGGGACGCCTTGTAGGAGTATAAGGAGAGGATGATTGCGGAAGGGAAATGGAACGTGGGAGAAGCAAATAGTATGTGGACAGAGATGCCATCTCACATTAGGAAGGTGGCTACGGAGGTGCTTGGAGTGACCCGAGTGACAAGATGCGAACCTAAAGACACGTGGTGGTGGAACGAGGAAGTGCAAAAGGCTATTGAGGAGAAGAAGACATGCTACAAGCATATGCATCATGATAGGAGCGACGACAATGTACAGAAATACAAAGCAGCAAAAAGAAGGCAAAGAAAACGGTGAGTGAGGCATGAGGTAAAGCCTATGAGGAAATTTACCAGAAGCTAAGTACAAAGGAGGGCGAGAAGGATGTCTACAAGTTGGCTAAACTTTGGGAAAGGAAGACGAGAGATTTCAATCAAGTTAAATGCATCAAAGACGGCACTAATAGACTTTTGGTGAAAGATGATGAGATCAAGGATAGGTGGAGAGATTACTTTGATGTGTTGTTCAATCATGACAATGATGATAGTATGGTCGAGCTAGATGATGCTTTTGATGACACCGATAGGCGGTTTGTTCGAAGAATCCAGAAGTCAGAAGTAAGAGAGGCCTTCAAAAGAATGAAAGTGGGTAAGGTGTTGGGGCCTGATAACATTCCAATCGAGGTGTGGAAATGCCTAGGAGAAGTGGCGATCGTTTGGCTAACTAATTTGTTCAATAGCATTTTTAGGTCGAACAAAATTCCTAACGAGTGGCGGAGGAGCACATTAGTACCAATTTTAAAAAATAAAGGAGACATTCAAATTTGTACTAATTATAGAGGAATTAAGCTCATGAGCCACACAATGAAGCTTTGGGAGCGAGTGATTGAGCACCGTTTAAGAAGAGTGACTAGCGTGACGACAAACCAATTTGGTTTTTTATGCCTGGGAGGTCGACCACTGAGGCGATTTTCTTGACACGGCAGTTGATGGAGAGGTATAGAGAGCAAAAGAGGGATTTTCACATAGTGTTTATCGACTTGGAGAAAGCCTATGACAAAGTGCCAAGAAGGGTCACGTGGTGGGCGCTTCAAAGGAAAAAAGTATCAACAAAGTATGTTACCCTAATTAAGGATATGTACCAAGATATTGTGACTAATGTCAGAACATGTGGTGGTGATACTAGTGATTTCCCTATTAAGATAGGACTACACCAAGGGTCAGCGTTGAGCCCATACATTTTTGGCCTAGTGATGGACGAGGTTACGCGGGACATACAAGGAGATATCCTTGGTGTATGCTTTTCGCTGGTGATGTAGTGTTAGTTGATGAGAGTAGGATAGGTGTTGATAGGAATCTAGAGATGAGAAGGAAGATCCTAGAATTGAAGGGCTTTAGACTTAGTAGGACTAAAACTGAGTATATGAAGTGTGATTTCAGCGGTGCCAGCGCAGATGATGGAGATGTTAGGTTGGACGGACAAGTAGTGCCTAGGAAGGACACGTTTCGATATTTGAGATCGATGGTACAGCGAGACAGAGAGATTGATGAAGACGTGAGCCACAGGATTAGAGCGGGGTGGGTGAAATGGCGCCAAGCATCGGGTGTCCTGTGTGACAAAAAGTTCCTCAAAAGTTAAAGGGTAAGTTCTATAGGACGGCGATCAGACCTGCGATGCTATATGGAGTAGAATGTTGGGCGACTAAAAGACAACATATACAGAAGATGAGTGTAGCGGAGATGAGCATGCTGTGGTAGATATGTGGTCACACAAGGCGAGAGCGAATTCGCAATGAGGATATACATGATAGGGTGGGGGTAGCACCAATTCAAGAGAAGCTTCTCCAACATCGCTTGAGATGGTTGGACATCTCCAACAGAGGCCTTCTGAGGCACCGGTACGTAGTGGAATTTTAAGACGTACTGAAAATGTAAGAAGAGGCAGAGGTCGACCAAGACTAACGTGGGAGGAAGCAGTTAAAAGAGATTTGAGGGATTGGAATATAGCTAAAGAATTAGCTTTGTATAAGAATGTATGGAAGTTAGCGATCCACGTACCGGAACCATAAGAATGTTTAGGGGCTGTGTTTTAGGCTCTCGGCTCGGATGGCAGGATGTACAGCTTAGGGTTTTAGCCTTGTAGGTTTTATTATTATTATTATTTTATTTTATTTTATTTTTTATTTGCAAGGCTCTTGTCTCTTTGACTTTGAGGAGGTTTCATTCCTAGTCTACCCAAACTTGTTTGAGATCAAAGGCTTTGTTTTTATTGTTGTTGTTGTTGTGTGGTTTCATTTTTGGGAAAATCTTGAAAAACTTATTGGTTCCTACACGCTACAAGTGGTGCCATAGAGTGAGGAGCCCATGTGGTTGCAATGCCCTGGACCTACAAGTAAGTGTAACGTGATTTGGAGGTATTTATACGTGATAGCTCGTGGTTTTTGTTCTTTGGAGCTTGTGTGGATAAGCTCAAAATCAATTGGATCTTAATCTAATCTATTCCATTTGGATAAGCTCACAGATCGATCTTATTAGTTCTCAATAATAAGGTCTTTCTTTTACCGATTTTTTCGTTGTCGGTTTCATTTTTGGGAAAAAGAAAGAAGCTAGAAGAACATATCCGTTACTAAGTGCTAGCAATAGTGTCATTGAGTGAGGTACCCACAAGTAAGTGCGATATGATTTTGAAGGGATTTGTGTGCAATAAGCTTGTGGTTTTCGTTCTCCATGCCTTGTTTGGATAAGCTCAAAATCAATTGTATCTTAATCAAATATGTTCCGTTTGGATAAGCTCACATATTGTTCTTAGTAATTTCTTATAGTTTACTTTATAGGATAAGTCCCTTACTAAGGTTCTTTTTTTACTAATTTTTTCGGCATCAATTACATTTTTGGGAAAAAGCTACAAGAACATGTTGGTTCCAAAGTGCTAGTAATAGTGTCACTCAGTGGGGGGCTCCACATGGTTGACAATGTCCTAGACCCACAAGTAAGTGTAATGTAGTTTAAAGGGATTTATGGGCGATAAGCTCATGGTTTTCGTTCTTCAGGGCTTGTTAGGATAAGCTCGAAATCATTTGGATCTTGATTTGATCCATTCCATTTGGATAAGCTCGCAAATCGATCTTATTAGTTTCTCAATAGTTTACTTATGTGGGGATACCAGGATTTTTGAGGTATCTCTGTATTCCTGCGACTGTTCAGGATTTCACTCGCACACACAATGATAACCAGTTCTTGCTTACAATTGCAATACCATAATAAAGTTCTTACGACAAGTACAACTTGTTGATTACAGAGTTTTTAGGGCCTCTAGGACAAACATACTTCTATTACAAGCAAAAGACTATGAAGATAGCAGCACCATAGGCTGCACTTGAGTGTAGGCACGACCTAGAATGTGTGATCTTCACCATCATAGTACTCATGACCTTCTGGTGCTTTTCCTCATAGTATTTGTTGTTTGAACCAAAATATGCAAGAATGAGTATATTTGTACTCAAGCCACAATGGTAACATTCATACATGTAGGGCATTTCAATGGATATCTAACAAGGAGGGTTCATGTGAACCTAACATGTCTAGTAATACCCATAGTTTTATTTTTGAGAACTTAATTTATAACAAAGAGAATTTAATAATTATTTTCAAGAGTATGAGGGTTCATGGTTCAACATGATCACCAAATTACCACAATTAAACCTTCAAAACACTACTTATGCCTTGAGTTTAGGAATCACCCCACAATATAGTTCTACTTATCGGAAACACGACACATTCGAATTATTCAGTTTTTTCTGTAGAGAGTGCCCAGTTTTACCCTCAAGATACTAACAACTTGTACGGAGCCAAGATAATAGAACCGTTCGAGAGTCCCACGGCATTAGTTTCCATCCGATAGATGTCAGGTCCATCCTAGTAGTCAGGGTCATACGAGTCCTATGGTACGACATTTGTCGACTTCTTACATGGGATCTACCATTGTGTAGCTTGGCAAGTGGAACTCGAAAGTCCATTTTGGCTCACCCTCAACTGCTGACTAGAGCCTTCACTTACAAATTTCATGAAATGGGACAACTTACTACGCTAAGTACAATTTCTTGGTCTCATGGATGGGTGGCAATTATGTCATTTTGATGGTGCAAGGTTTTAGTCCTTATATGCTTCGAGCAAGGTGTCCAACAAACAAACGTGCATAACACAAAACCGACCACATGCCTAGCCCTTGACCTCGGTCCACATTCCCAAAACAGCACATGAGGCAAGTTATCCACACATATCATATACCATTGTAACATAGGATCTAACACGTCACCTTGTGGCGGACAATAGTGTGATTGAGGTTTCATGATTCCACTACTATGTTAATCTAAAGTATGATACACTAGATCTAGGTTTATCACGAAAAACTAGATCAAATTATTATCAAGAATGGCATGTAAACAATGTAATAGGATAGCATTGACAAATACATAAATGCAAAGAATAACCCACACATAATATACCCAACTAATAGGACTTCAATATGATCAAGGATCGTAACTTGACATGTGACTCGTAGTCTTTGTTCAGCCCATTAAAATCTTTTAAATCATCACCTCCTACTCCAATGGCTCTAATGGATCCTTCGTAATCTAGCGTACGCACACATGAGAACCGGTCAAAGCATAGTAAAACCGACATTGAACCGATTGAAACAAGCCTAAATCAGCCAAAAACTGGCTTGGCTCAATCCTAGCCAATTAGTCTGGGTTTAGCTCGTTCTGTTTGGGACATCTCGTGTGGCCCAACACAGTGTCAGGTGGGCATTATGCTTCATCCTCAACGAAACAAAGGGACGGACATAGGGAGTCACTACTACACAAAGGGTCACCACAGATGGTTTCTGAACCATCTGAATTTATGTGTCTATGATAACAGGCGATTATCACAGACGGTTTTGAGCCGTCTGTGATAAGTCACAACAAAGACGATTCATATAAATAGTCGTCTGTGATAAGTCACAACACAGACAGTTTGCATAAATAACCGTCTGTGAAAGCCAACTATCACAAACGGTTCGTATAAATAATCGTTCGTGAAAGCCAACTATCACAGAGAGTTCGTATAAATTACCGTCTATGAAAGCTAACTAACACAGACGGTTATTTACACGAACCGTCAGTGATAGTTGGCTTTCTCAAACGGTTTATACCACAAAACCGTTTGTCATAGATATTTTTCTATTTTCTAGCTAGCATCAGGAAATGCTAGCCATACCCTCTGCCCTCTAAAAACATTATGCAGATAACAGATATCACAGATACATAGATATATCACAGATACACATATATATCACAAATAAACAAATTTACATATTGATTGTAGATGAATTGTCATAATGTTTTTACAACATGTTTACACATATACAGTAAGAAAACATTTGTTAGTATTTTGTTTTGAGTATCAAACATGTTATTTCATTCAATCAGTATGAGTGACCTCCAAACCATGGGGCAGGGGCTTTACCGTTTTGCAAACCTCGTTATTGTTCAGGAATTCTTGAGATGGTATCATGAATTAGGAATACTCATTGGGGTTTATCTGGCTTCTAATAAGTGGGACGTCATATTCCCGCCACATAATTCGATCCTCGCACAAGGCAGCAACCGCCTCGACATAAACTTTATGTTCCTGAAATACCAGGTTAATGAGTCAGCATTCAGTAAAAGAATAGATAACATTAATGGTAGCTAAGTGATTTAAGATAGTCATAATAATGTACCAGGAAGGAATCACAACAGAGAATAAGATATGTTACCTCATTAAGGACTCTAGCAGCCAATTGCTCTGGAGTATCATTGGCTAACACAAGCACAAACGCTTTCGGCTAATGTTCTTCCTGTGTCTTAATGTTCGTCCACAAAGTGCATAATTGGACCCAAGTACCTGCATATGGTTGATTACACAATCCGGAATGAAAGAAAACTCAAACTGGGCGATGAACGAATGGCAAAAATGGGTGCTGAAACTTCAGAGGCCGTTTTGAGGCCCTAAACGACCTTTTTGGAGTTTTCACTTTTTTTGGAGCCTTGTGAAGTGAATTTGAGTTGAATTTATGGATTTTTGGATTGAACCTTTCATTAGCTTTCCAACGAGCCAAAGAACGTAGCAATCTGAGTTCATATACAAAAGTTATGGCTATTTTACCGAACAGTGCGCAAAACTGAAATCTATTTATGGAGTGAAGTGAGAGCAAGAGCAAGACCAAACTGTATCTGTCTAAAGATGTAAGAACCAGGACCATCCCCAAGCAATATTAGCAATAAGCATACTACAAGGGGGAAAGAGGGAGGAAATTCCATGTACAGTGTCTCCGATGCTGTTGAGATCCTTGCAAATCCTCAAAAACTCAGCAAATGGCATGCGGATGATGGCCTGGTACTCGAAGTTAGGAATGCCAAGGTGCTCGCTGTTGATGTCCACGAGCTTCATGTGAGACCCCGACTTATTTAGCTTGTAATACGTAGCCTTCCATTGGCCCTAGCATCACAGACAAAATAACCCGTGCCTCGATGGACATGTGCTTCCCAGAAATGCAGCACACATACATCTTTACAAAAGCCTGCATCAATTCCATACATCAATATAACAAGTCTAGCAAAAGACATACGTAGTATAAAGTTATTACAAGACAGCTGACCGGCCAAATGACATGAATATCAAATAATAGCGGAAGCAAAAGGATGCCATAAGATGGCTTTAACCAAAAGACGACCGGTTAGTCATAACCACAGGGCAACCGACCGAGCCGTCAAGCTAGTCGCCCCACACACTGCCACAACACAACTCACAAAAGTGAGGCCCTTCGGGCTCACCTTCTTCCTTTGCATACAACAAGCAATGCAGATGAGTACAATAATGTACTCGCAAGACTTACGAGTAACAAGCCTATACATAATTACATGTGAGCTGAATTCAAAGGGAAATGGTTATATGGTTATTTGGACGCATAAAGCAAGTTTCATTTGCAATAATGTAATAGATTGAAGGCAATTGGTAAAATTTGTTTTTCAGCATTGAAATAACAGCGAGTAATCAGTAAATAACAAGTAACCACCTATAGGTGACTAACCCAATAGCCACCACAACATAGCATGAATCCCTGATTCATACCACCCATTAAGTTTTAATTAAAATATTTTAGTCTAACTCTTGAAAAGCTTACCCAAGCGTGTCCATGACCTAGGACGAGGCTATTCGAATAGTTTTACCCTGCAGGGGTGTACCAATGTACCCACACTTCAGACTGCCTTTTTGCCACATGATTTAGCACACTTCCTATGGTATGCCGGCACAGCTAAGTCCTACGAGATATTTCCAATATTGTGTATCAACTACGAGCCGCTCGTATGGACCGCCGCCCATACGCTTACATTGTAAAGCTGAAAAGGCAACTACCCCTCGGGGTAAAGCTCTTCGGACAACTACAATGCTCCCAACACATAAACCATTTTATCTTACCACAACACAACGCACACACGCCCTCCTGCGACTCGTAGCCAACACACGCCAAAGTACTAAGTCAAGAAAGGTCCCATTTCCCTCTAGTGTGGTTAGCAAACACAAATTGCCTGGATAACAGAGACTCACAAGATGTTCGGTCCTTAATTGACTCGGGCACCACTCCAGTCACACCCAAGACCACACCATCTTACCATTGTGCCCAAGTCCAAATCATTTTGTTTTCATTTTTAGTTTTTGCATTTAAACATAGCATAAAGCTGAAACATAAAGTCGTAATAAGCACTTGTGTGATCAAGGTTATCGACAAGCCGATAACCGCCCATTTCTACCGATAGCAAAGCATGGCTAAGAGACATACTCGAAAACTACTAAGTGAGAAGGGTCCATCCAACGAACCCAAAATCACAGCAAGTAACCCTAGGCTTAGTAGTAGAGAATAAATATTTGCCTACTGATAATGCATCTAATGGGCAAACTATTGACAATAGTTAAAACAACATAGCAATGCATACGTAGAATTTGCAAACAATATATTAGAATTTGAAATTAATAGGATCAACATGATCAAATGAATGCTACATCTGCTTGCTTTGCTGGAGGGCAGGGTCTGGCTGCTGTGGCTCAGATTTGAGATCAACAATCTCTTCGGAACCTTACGCGAAAAGGCGATAAACCAATAAAAACGAAGAACACCAAATAAAACTCAACAGAAAAAGTCACTCAAATCCCATGAAATTTATACAGCAGCGAGATATTGATTTTAGACAATTTTAGGAACAAGAATTATTCAATTTGGACTTAACATGCAAAAGTTATAGCTAAAATAAATTCTCTCAACCAGGAAAATCCAATTTAAATTAGTTGTTGGTACTGTTCATGACATAAATTTTTAGAATGATCTGGAACCTAAAATTTTTACAGCAGGTAGATATTGATATCCTAAGAACAGCAAAGTTGGGTTTACTCAATTTGGAGTTAAAATGAATTACTTATGATTTTTCTAAGTTGTAAATGTAGAACATATTACTTTTCAGAAATGAAATCATGATCAAAACCTATTTCATATTAAAGTATGTCAACAGAGAAAATTAACAAGCTTGAGTTTGCACATTTGGGAGTTATACAGAAAAAGATATGCATTTTACAAGTTTCAAATCAATTTCTGGAATATTCTAAAATGGCTTAAAACAAGATAATATTATTTGCAAAATTTTCTGGCACAGAACAATGTATAAATGTATTTTTATATTAAACTCTAGTTAAACATGAATTTATCCCAACTGGAATCATCTAAAAAGGTTATAAAATGAATTAGTTACGAGTTTTCAAAGTTTAATATAATTTTCAGTTGATAAATAAAGATTTACCGAAATAAAACAAAGCTTATGAAAAAGGAATCGACGTGGACGAACGTGGGCCTTTGATTCATAATCTAACGGCCCACGCGCACGATCCACAAAGGGGCTCACCGTTGGATCTAAATCCAACAGTCCACGTGGATTGGGCCGTTCGGGCGACGCGAACGCTCAAACCAACCTCGACCGTAGATCTTGAGATGAAGGGCTGAGAGCGCGGAGCTCTTCGGGTGACCCAAACAGCACACTCATCTCAGCCGTAGATCGCGAGATGAACGATCCAGAGCCGTTGGGAGCTCGGGTGGTCGAACGACCACTAAAATCTAGACCGTTGATCTAGATCTGACGGTCACCAATGACTTGGACGTTCGGGGACCCGAAGGTTCCCAAAGATCTGGGCCGTTGATCTCTACATCGACGATCCACGATGTGCGCAAATAACACCAGAGGGTTTAAGTGCGCTCGGGAGGGGGGGTTAAATGCGCGGACCCACATGTAAGCGATACAGAGGGCTATTTAGGACAGCTATTAATTGCAAAACCAATGATTAGTGATGATTAGAAATTAATGTGTCCTAAAGATTTTGCACAGAGGGGGTTTAAGTGGACGAGGGCCCACTTGGCAGTGACACAATACACCATTTCGGACAGCCATTAATTGCTAACAATGATTAGCAATTAATTAAACCGAAACTTTGTCCTAACGGCTCTGTCACTGCGGTTTAGACCTACGGGCCCACATGTTAGTGACCCATGAGGTCAATTCCGACAGCCATTTAATGTCAACACTAATTACCAATGATTAAGCAATGATTTGCAATTAATGATGTCTTAACGACAACTCCCACTGCGATTTCATCCGGCAAAACCCACCGACGGCAAGGATGGGCTCGTCGCCGGCGGCTCCGGCCACGGCGGCGCCCACAAAGTACCAAAATGGGTTTGCAATAGTCTTGCGGACCCGATGGTGATGACCTCGCCGGCGGCAATGGTCCACAACGCCGGCGAGCCGAAAATTAATGCCGGTGACAAAATCGGTCGAAAAAAAATGATCAAAAGCTCCACAACAGTCCAAAGAAGCATGTGCCACAGCGTCTAGGGACTAATTAGAAGCTACCTTAACCAAGAAGAGCTTCAGAGGTGGCCGGAGAAGCTTGGACCACGATGGAGCTTGCCGGAGCCGAGGAAGATGAAGTGAAAAATGATGATCTGGGCAAATGAGTGAGACCAGATCAACAATATAGCTTCCTTATAGCTCAGAGGAGCTCCAAAAGCAAGTAATTGCTAATTGAACCACTTACCGGAGCTGGAGAAGAAAACGGGTGAATTCGGCCGAAAAGATCCAAACTCAAAATTGGTCAATTCCTGTGAATGAAACCCAAAATTGAGTTAGGGGAAATGCATAGGGGGTTAAGGGGTTCAAAAGGGTACAAAAAGAATTGAAGAAGAACCACTGGAACACCAAAGCCATCAACAGAGCTTCACGGCCATTAATGGTGATTTTGGGATTTTTAGTGGTTTTGGGCTCAACACAGAGAGGGTGAGTTGGGGAAGTAGAAGAGGTCCAAAAGGGGAGCTCGGAGGCTTTTTGAAGCTGACAAGCGCAACTCAAAGAGAGTCCCCCACGGTGAGCTACGGTAGAGCTCCAACTGCGACAACACTAGAAACGAGGGGGAGCAGCGTGAGGCAAGGCTTTGAGCCGAAAGCACTGACGCGCGGCCTGCCCCGACAAGTAGGCGTTGACGAGGGAGCACAAAAGGACCAGGCCATGCCTCTCTCTGTTCACGCACGGTGTGAGGAAGAAGATGACTAGAGAAAAAGGCTAGGGCGCTTGCGAGCGGTTGGATTTTAAACGGACGGCTGAGATTGCTCAAAGCCCCTATGGGGGGTTAAAACAATAGAGGTAAAACGTGAGCGTTGGATCTAAATCCAACGGCTCAGAACCCAGGCGGCTTGGTTCGATCAAGTCAAATGACATGGGCTCGGGTTTGACTCGAGCCCAAGTCTGACTCAGACCAGAGTTCCATTTTTGGGGTTTTGAATTGAGACAGACTTTGGGGATTTATTTGAGGTAGCAAAACAACTCCAAAAATTCTTAAATTTTTACAGGAGCTTGCTAACTTAGATATTAACCTTGTGTAAAAATTTTCAGAGGTTTTTATGCAGTGCATTTTTCTCCAAAAATTCTGCAAGGTTCTCGAATAGGGTTTGACTAAAAGTCAAACAAGTTTGACTGACCTCCAAAAGCATTGAAACAATTTCTAAAAATTGTGAAATTTTTCAGAGGGTTCACACACCAACCTTAGAACATGGGAAAAATATTTCTAGGAGATGATCACAAGATTTTGACAAGAATATTTTTGAAAGGTCAAGATTTGAATCAAAAGACTTGTGACTTTGCATTCCCATATTTCTTTTACAAGATTTGTTTAGAACATTCAGGAAATAGATTATAGAAGAAAAGGTTTTAATTTCTACTCATTTTCTTACATTTGAAACACAAGTCCAAAATTGGGATGTTACACTTCATCTCAAAATCCGCAATCTCATCTTGATCTATTTATTCACAAGAAAACCACGGTCACCATTAGGAACCACCAAAAGCAACAAGACAGGGGGATGAGACAAGCGATTGATCACTAACTAGGGGACTCGAACATGAAGGTGACAGTGTTCGAGCTGTCATCGGCCTTGATGGTGATGATGTCGTTGTTACCGATGCAGTAGAGCATCAGCTGTTGAGGTTCATGCCCATGGAGAGGTTGCGGTCGCAGTGGTAGGGCTCAAACCCCTGAGAGCAGAGGAGTAGGGTGACATGGCCGGAGTCCATGGCCTGCAGCGAGAACCTTGTGCCAAAGCAGTCGAAGTTGGCATCGGTCACCAGCTCACGGATCGCCTCTAGGAGCTTCTTGAGGAGGCTCCCCTGCACCAACCACAACTCCAACATCGTTGCAGTGCTTCTCGTCTGTGGGGCGGCGATTGAGGGGAAGGAACAGAGAAACCCTAGGATTTGTGATTTGGGAGTGGAGAGTGGTCGAGGAGGGAGGGGAAGGGGAGATTAATAGGGAAGCATTTGGGGACGTGAAATATTTCCCGCTTTATGATACAACATTATCACAGATGCTTTATAATGGTGACCGTGGTTTTCTTAACAAGAACCATCTGTGATAACTACAATTACACAGACAGTTCTTATTAAAAATCATCTATGATAATGATGTATCACAAACAGTTCTAGCCATCGCTGGTAACATAAATGGTCACGTTTGTAAAACCATTTGTGATAATTACAACATTGATGGTTTCCAAAACTGTTTGTGATGACGCATCCAGTATAGCCTATTTTGTAGTAGTGAGTGACATAGAGAGAGATGGGAGGTGACACTGCAAGGGTGAAGAGGCGATGATGACAGGAGCATGGCATGTTCCCAGGTGCTGCGAATCCATTTTCGATGGCGTGGGGTCATGGGGGAAGACAGATGTAGTTGGAATGGCAGTCAAGGGAGGCAGCTGCAGATGAGGAGAACTCACCGACGCTAAAACTGATGGTGTCTTGCACATGAAGCAGGCGCAAGAGCATGGCATGCGCAGAGGGAGTTCTCTGGTGGTGATGATTCGTCCTAGAGCGCGACAAGGAAGGGCGGCAGTGGTGCAACCATGGTGACTTGAAGAAGGACAGGGCTGAGAGAGGTAGGGGTTAGCTTTAGCGCACCGTGGAACATCTTTTGATATGGCTGACTCGACGAGGAGATGATAGAGGTGATAGATTAACATGGGTGGTGACGAGGCCGGTGGCGCGATGAGCGGAGACGACAACTTCGGTGATCTTCTGGCACAGCAAAGGCACTACTGGGATCATAACGAAGTCAGGAAGATGATGGTGCACACAATTTTAGGAGAAGGACAAAGATGAACACAAATTTGGGTGGATTACCTAGGTAGCCAAAGAGCAGGGCAATGCTTCCACCGGACTTGGAGACGATGATAGGGTTTAACAACAGCGCGACGGACTTGAGAAGATTAGAAGGGAAGGAAAAGATGTTAGCTACGCTGCTACCACCACTTAAATAGGGAGGATGGTGGATTTGTTCAGAGTGAGGTGGCAAGAGCTCTGTGTCCCTTTTTGCTTGACACATACACATGACTACGGTGACGACGGAATGAGTAGCAAGGTGAGGTGGCACTCATGCACAAAGGACAACTAAGGGGACTTAAGCGGTGAGGGTTACGGTGGTGGTGTGTGCCGTGTGGCTAGTGAGGTGGCATTGGCTCGAGTGAGGCACGCAACGGAGATGTAGACGGGGATGGGCTAGCGAGGCAGGCTAGCTCAACCCGGTTGGGCTAGCTATTGCCTAGGGAAAGGAGGGGTAAGAGGGTGGGCTTCGGCCCAAAGAAAGGAAAGGAGAAAGAGGGAGATGAAGAAATAGGATGGATTGGGCCTAAGAGAGAAGAGGAAGGTGTTGAGGGACTCTTGGAGGGATTTTAGGAATTTAGAGGACTTTGGAGAGGTAAGGATTTTGGCAAGAAGAGAATGCAAATGAACTACAATAATTCAAGAAAATACGACGAACAACTCGAAAGCATCTTGAAGGATTTTGCAAAATATAATCATGGAATTTTTTGGGGCATCACAACTAATAGATAAGTGTCATAACAAGGTTCTCTTTTTTTGCCAATTTTTCCAGTATATGTTTCATTTTTTAGAAAAGCTGGAAAAATAGACTAGTTCCAAAGTGCTAATATTAGTATCTTTGTGAGAACCCGGGGTGTTTAACTCGTAATACTTAACTTCCAAATGGTTCTAGTATTACCAATCAAACATTCTGAGTCTCGGTGGACATGTACTTCTCAGAATTGCAGTACACATACACCTTTACAAAATCATGCATAATTTCCATACAAGATTACAATACTGAGTCTAAAGCAAAAGACATACCTAATAGAGTTATTACAACACAGGCCGACCGGCCAAAATGACAAGTAAAAAGCTAAAGGAACAGCGGAAGCAAAAACCATAAGATGGCGATAACAAAAGCCAACCGGTTTGCCATTACCCCACAAGGCAATCGACCGGGCCGCCAAGCTAGTCGTCCTGCATGAAGTCGGTCTCGTAAAAGCTAACCGCTTACGGGTCAACCTCCTTTGCAACAGTTAAGCAAAGCAAATGAGTACAAAAATGTACTCGCAAGACTTACGACTAATAAGCATATACATAGCTACATGCAAGCTTAAACAAAGGAGAAGGCTATATGGTTCATTGGACGCATAAAACAAGTTTTATTTGCAGTATTGTAATAGATTGAAGGCTAGATACAAATCTATTTTTTTTATTTGTGGAAATAACAGCCAGACAACAATAATAACATAAATAACAACCTAGAGGTGACTAACCCAATAGCCACCACAACATAGCACGAATTCCCCATTCATATCACCCGAATTCAAGTTTTTGCCAAGCTATTTAGCACACTTCCTTTGGTGTGCCGGCACGGCTAAATCCTACGACACGTTTTCCAATATTGTGTATTAACTACGAGTCACTCGTATGGATAGAAACCCACACGTTGCATCGGAGTCATTATAAAGCGGGGAGTCAACTACCCATATAGGGTAAAGCCACCAGACAACTACAATACCCCTCGGTGTGGAGAACCTAGAAAGGATTCCACTCCCGTGCACCCAACACAAACACATTCCTCTTTTTACCACAACACACACATCCTCTTGCGACTCGGAGCCAACACACGCCAAAGTACTAGGTCAAGAGAGGTCCCATATCCCTCACATGTGGTTAGCACACAAAAGTGCTTGGATCAATGGCGTAAGTAATTCGGTCCTTGTTGATTCGGGCATCATCCATTCACACCCAAAAACCACACCGTCATACCAATGTGCCCAAGTCCAAAACATTTTATTTTCAGTTTTACTTTTATCAAAGTAACAAAGCACAAGGTGTTGGACATAAGGTAATAATATGATTGTGTGTTCATGGTTATCGACTAAGTCGATAACCGCCCAATTCTACCGGAACCTAAGCATTTCTAAGCATGACACCGCATAAACATAAACAGACCATAAATCATCCACCGGGCTCTAGTTCGCCAGTGAGATTAGTAACTTAGGCTGGTGACAGGAGATGAACAATTTAGGGAAATCATGCAATAGGATTAGCAACCTCTAATCGACAAATTAACTTTGACAAATAAAGGATGCATACATACACTTTGCAATCAAGATATTACACTTTGAAAGTAATGTGATCAATATGATCAAATGAATGAAACATCTTCTTGCCTTTCTAGAGATCACTACCTTACTCTAGAGGATCACTCTTGTACTCAATAAAATCATCGGAACCTATCGAAAGAACGAGAAGACCCAACAAGAACAAATAACACAGAAAAAGACTCAAAATCCAAGGTCAACCAAAACCCATGAAATTTACACAGCATGTAGAGGATGATTTTAAAAAAAAATTAACAACAAGAATAAATCAATTTGGATTTTTCATGTAAAAGTTATAGCCTAAACAATTTTCATGGGGTAGAAAAATCAACTAATTAACTTTCGGTTACTGTTCATGCATAAATTTCCAGAAAGTTGGTGAACATGAAAATTTTATGGTTGACAAAGCATGACATTCTCAGAACAACAAAAATTAGTTCACTTCATTTGGAGTTAAAATGAATTTCTTATGATTTTTCCAAGTTATAAAAGTAGTGCATAACTAATTTGTAAAACAAGATTTTTCGAGGCAAAGACATACTTAAAACCTATTCTACACTAAAGCATAGTAATAGAGGAATCTAACAAATTTTAGTTTACTCAAATTGGAGTTACAGAGAATTACTTATGTATTTTTTTTAAGTTAAATCATTTTTTTGTGCAAGAAAATGCTAAAACAAGGTAATACAACTAACACAAATTTTCTGGTACAAAACAAGGTTCAACCAATTTTTAGATTAAATTTCAGTTAAACTGGGAAATAACAAAATTTGAATCATCCAAAAAGGAGTTAAAACGAATTACTTAAGCAATTAAGAAGTTTAACACAATTCATATTTCACAGATAAAGGATAAATGGATTTTCTTAAAAACCCAAAGGCTAGAAACACTCAGACCGTGAGATCAAATCGAATGGTTCAATGCAAAATGTGAACGTTCGGATGGTTGGAACGGCCCAAGCAATCTAGAACATTAAAACGAAATCGGGCAGCCCAAGCGATGTGATACACTCGGGCGGTTAGATCTAAATCGGACGGTCCAAATGGAAGGGACGTTCGGACTGTCCGAATGCTCCACCCAATCTAGATCATCGATCTGAAAAGGAATGGCTCAGAGCGATAGGAGCGTTCAGATGGTTCGAAAGTTCAAATCGATACAGAGCTTTGATCTAGAAATGGACGGTCCAAAGATCAACGAAGCGCCGCGCACGGGAAAGCTAGGGTTAAAGTGCGCAGGCCCACATGTGAGTGATACATTAGCCATTTTAGGATAGCCATTAAGTGGTTAAGCAATCATTAGTTCTCTTAATGACTAGATCAAGTCTTAATGGTGAGATACAGTACTTGCTCGCGTATGACAACGAACTCGACCTTGAAGCTAGGCTCACTGCCGGCGACTCTGGTCACGGCGGCGCGAACCAAGGGCAGGAATAGGTCCTAAATAGCAATGTGTACACTCAAGGTCACTCTCGGCAGCTGAGCCACCTAGAACGGTGGAGAACCGGAGAGGAACGGCGGTGACAAGCACGACCAAAGAACAAAACGCGAAAGAGCTCCGCAGAGTCCATGTAAGTGAGTGCCCAAGCATTAGGGATGTCAAACAAAGCTACCTGAACACTGGAGAGGCTAGGAGATGTACGGAGGAGTTCTGGCGACGAAGACCAAAATCGGCGCCGAGGAAGACCACGAGGAGAGGGTGGCCTGGGCAAAAAGAACAGGAGCAAGGTGTACAGGAAGCTCTAGTAAAACTTAGAGATGGTACACGAGCAAGGAATTGAAGAAAGGAGTCCCTTACTGGAGTTGAGGACGAAGGGGATAAAACTCGGCCGAAGATGAACAAATCCCAAGTTTGATGATTCCTGAGAAGGCCAACCGAAGTTGGGTTAGGGAAAAAGACTAAGATGATAGGGGCGCAAAGTGACATGAAAGGAAGGGAAAAAGGAACCACTGGAGTGCCAACGACAAAAAATGAGCTTGCCGGCCATCAATGGCGATTTTGGTGGTTCTTGAGGTTGGAGCTCAATTGAGCAAAGAGGAAGCAAGGTAAAGCTACGGTGAAGATGAAAAGAGGAAGAGGAGGAGCTCGGGGCTTCTTAAAGCTGGAGAGCAAAGGTTGAGCAAGGATGGGCTTTAATGGCGGACACGGCCTAAAGCTCTGCTAAGGACGAATGGAGAAGATGGGAGCAGGTAAGAACACTACTTTGAGGCCGAAACACTAACAGGCGACGAAAAATAGGGTTTCTAGCCGTTGAAGGTGATGCACAGTGGTTTGACAAGGCATTGCCTCTCCCCTGACACGATGCTCGTGCGAGTCGGGTCGGAGAAGATGACCAGGTCAAGGTGGTCCCACCAGGCAGTGAAACACACCAAAGTGGCTCGGTGCTGGGACCCCGGGTATGCAACCCCGAAACCCTCTGTGCATTCTGAACTAGTCCCAGATCTGTAGCTAGCTCGCACAGTTACAACATCGATGTAATCATAACCATACAACCAAATAACGACGAAGCGGATAAATTAATATTAAAAAGGACCTTATGGTCAAATCTTACAGAGTTTGCCACGTAGGGCTAAAGATCATAGAGTAAACTTGCAGCGAAACCAAAATATCTTGTGGTGGCCAACCGACATGCCTACCAGCAATCGAGTGGAGGACGCGACCAAATTCGCATAGTCTTCAAAGTACTCTTCTTCAAAGAGCGCAGTGCATCCAGGTTCTTCTGTGGAGACTGATTAACCAGGGGGCATAAAGTCGTGAGTACTTTGAATGTACTCAGCAAGTCATAGAGAAATGTATGCAAATAGTATTCATACAGGGCTTAACAATGATAGCTTTATGGTTATTTTGTAGAAAGCGGTATTGACAGTAAATACAGTAAGTAGATAGAAAAGCATAATTTGAAAGATTAATACATAAGTAAACAAGTTCCTTTGAAAATAATGGTGAACTCCCCAACCATTCCACCCAGACCATCATTCCCACCATTTTTGTTGAAAATCTACCCCTCGTGTGATATCACCAGGCATTGTCCATAACCGGGGACACGGCTATTTGAATAGTTTTACATTCTGCGGAGGTTGTACAGCTTGACCCACAAGAGATAATCAACTTATACTGTCCATTTAACACACTTTCGAGGTGTGCGACTAAGTGATTATCATAAGACTTTTACAAAGCTCCACTTTGACTCGATTCTGCTCGCTAAGGATTCGCCATTCTGGGCCCCTCTTGCGTCGCTCATCAACCCAAACAGAATAGACTCAAAACATTGCTAATTAGTTGGCCAGGTCCACCCCATAAATGAACTTGTGAGTGCACGGTATGGCCAAGATCAATGGCGCACAAAGTTAAGTCCTTAGTGTTTGCTCAGATGAGGCTTTTCGCATCCCACGTGCCTCATGCACCTAAGTGCTTCTTGAACCCAGTAATGTGCCTCCCGCATTGCCTCGCACATTCCGCCCTTGCCACCGACCACCCGTCTGAGCATAAATCATTTTCATTCACCCAAACCAATGGTGACTCTCGCCATGGCACAAAATTTTATATAGGCGGCATCACACCACAAATTGACACAACTGTGACATCGCACCACATTTGCACAACCATGGTATCGCACCATAATTCCATATATCATTAGGTCAAAATTAATCATTTACGAATATGTGATCATGAATCCCATCACGACTAAGCATGGCTAAGCGTAATACGATACCCATGTTGGTAGTTCATCAATGTCCAACTACAATAACCCATCCTATGGTGCCCAAGGATTTATGTCATTCAAGGATACATGTCATTTGCAATTTTTCAAGGGGGCATAACATCAATTACGTAATTAACTATTCCCGAAACCATTTTTATACAAGCCATGCATGTTTATATCAAACAATATACTTTTGTAAAATGGGTTCAATATGATCAAAGGTCTACGACTTGCCTTCGTTGAAGAGTTGAGGTGTTTTGGTCGTCGGGTCCGATAAATCTTCTGAAACGCTAGAATCTACACGTTTGAACGAAGCTAAATAAATATAAAAACTCCAAATAAAATCCAAATAAATACCAAATTAGCACTCGAATCAGAGTTCGAACGAAGAAGTTACGACCTCCAGAAGTTTGAAAAATCAAGAAAAAAGGGGTTTTCCTGATTTTTGGAATTATTTTTGTAAGGTAAAATGGATTTATTGTGCCAGCTGACGTCAGCCCTGGGGTTTTTAATTCTGAATAATTATTATTCAACTGAAAAAGAAAGGAAATGCTACACAGGCTTGACCGGGTGGCCATGTCAGCAAGGGAGGTGACGTTGCGCCAATTTGGCACTGACTGGGTGCCACGTGGGAACCCAAGGCGGCGACGCTCACGGCCCAATGGTCACCAGTGAATGGCGGGGTTTTGGCCGGCGGCGAGGGCATGAGGGGCTAGAGGACAATGAGGCCATCTTGATGCTCATGGTCTTACGGACGCGGCGCTATGGGATGGCCGGCAGCGAGGATGAAAAGCGAGGCGGTGGCGGTTGAAGGTGGAGGTGGCGCTCCGGGAGGCTTTCGGGGAAGGGGAGGTGCGTGCGAGGTAGGCGGTGAGCTTGCGGTGCCGGAGGTGGCAGAGGAGGCTCTGAGCCGGCGCTAGAGGCGGTGGTGATCTTCGGTGGCCGACGACGAAGAACTCAAATCGGGGGCGGAGGAGAGTGAGAGGGTGAGGGTGAGTAGAGGGGAACAGTGGAGGAGCTCACAGCGCACCCAAGGCTGGCCTTAAATAGGCTTGGGGAGGCACGCATGAGGAGGACAGGGTCGGCGGGCTTTGCGGTGGCGAGGACCGACGCGGACGGGGGCATGTGATAATAGGGCATGGGGGGCAGAGTGGTGGCGGCAGCGGGCGTGGCGGAGGCTGGAGGTGACACGGTGGACAGGGGAGGACGTGGAGGTGACGGCGGTAGGGTGGAGCCGGCGCAAAACGCGGCACGAACAGTGCGGATGTGCGCGTTGACGCACGAGGAAGACGACGGGTGAGGAAGACGACGAAGCTGACAGGTGGGGCCCACACGTCAGCGAGAGAGAGTGAGAAGCATGCGCTGAGCGGCTAAGAAGGTGAGGGCCGTTGGATTTGATTGAACGACTCAAAACGAGGGAGATCGTGCGATCTCGATCGGACGGCCCACGATGATTTGGATTTTCGGACCGCCCGAATGCGCTAACGCGATCTGGTCGTCTGATTTCAATCGGACGGCTGGCAAGCGAGGGAGGCGTGGGCGCGCGCGGGAGTGGGCTAGAGCGGGCCGCAGAAGGGGAAAAGAGGAATGGGCCGAGAAGGATTCGGCCCAAGAGGTTAAGGAGATTTAAAAAGGATTTTCGATTTAAAGAAATCACAGAAAAGCAAAAAGGGTTTTAGAAAATAGCTAATAAAGTATAAACATTCTACGAAAATTCACAAAAGTCCCTTGAATTATTTAGAACTTAATAAAAATACTTTTACTACACTTTTAGCTTTTAATTTTGCAAATAAATTAGTTTTAAATTTCGGACAGAAGGATAAACCATTTCTAAAATCGAGAAAAAGCAGGAAAAGACTTAAATCCACTTAAAATCCAGAAAGCTCAAATAACCAACTTTTTGATTTAATTGAAGTCTTATTAATTCACATTAAATGGTTTTTGATTTCTAAATTTCAAATTATGCTTTTGTAACTTAACAAAATCAAATGGTTATTTTTAAATTTTGAAAATTTTCAAAAACTTAGAAAATTTGGGATGTTACACTCGGGTCGAAAAGAACAGGAGGGTCAAGCTAAGTAAAAAGGAATGGGTCGGAATGCCTCAATGGTTGGATAAAAAATGGATGGCCTACATTGAAAAAGACATTCGGACTATCTGAACGTTCAAGGCAATCCTGGCAGTCCGATAGGGAAAGAACGGTCCGGATTGAAGCAGACTCTCAGACGGTCCGAACGTTCACTCAAATCTGGATGGTTGAAAAAGAATGCAACGACCCAGAAGGAAAGCGCCATCTCGGACTGGCCCGAGTGCGTTTAGTTGGTTGGACTCAACCGAGAGGCTCGAGTCGGTTCGCTTGGATGGTCCAGATCAAGATCGACGGCTCAAAAGAGTTCGCATTCAAATGGATTGGGTTCGAACGCCTAGAGGGTTGGGTTCAACCAAAAGACTTGAGTCTGACTCAGACCCAACAGTATCTTTGACTAGGGTTTGAGAAATATGTTGAAACTTTGAGGAATTTTTAGATGGAGCTACACAACTCAAAAAATTCCAAAATTTTTATAGGAGGTGTCTAACTCCAGGATTGACCTTGTATAAAATTTCTAGAGGTTTTTATGTAAAGCATTTTTCCCCAAAAATTTGTCAAGGTACTAATCTAGGGTTTGACCAAGAGTCAAACTGGTTTGACTAGCCTCTTAAAATTATCAAATATTTCTAAAAAATTATGAATTTTTTCAAAGGCACCAGAAGCCCTAGAACCAAGGAAAGATATTTCCAAAGGATGATCACAAGATTATCCAAAAAAGTTTCAAAAGGGTCAAGACTTAGGTTAAAAGAAGCTTGAGGCTTAAGAGTTCTACAATTCCTTTGCAAGAATTTCTGGAAAATTCAAACGACAATAAGATGCACCAAAAGCTTTAAATTTTCCTTATTTTTGTACATTTGAAACATAAACCAAATTTTGGGATGTGACAAACCTGCCCCCCTTACAAGAATCGCGTCTCGAGATTCCGTTCACTTGTAACAGAAAGATGGGTAAAAAGACTTAGTCGCTTTGTCAACATGCAATCTTCTTCCCAAGGCTAATCGACTCGATTATCAATCCACATCACTACTGTCCCAACAATTTTGGCTCAACCACCTCAATTGTTGCCCATCCAATTAAAATCTAGTGATCATATTTGGACTATAGCAACCAGCTCCAATCTATCTTTCCGCAATTTATACATTAACTACCAGACTGCTGGTTTTGAAGTAAACTTCCAAACCACTATAAATTCCTCTATTTAACTTGATTTCCAATTTAGACATTGACTTACTTCCAAGCTTGAACAATCCACGAGTGAGCACAAACAACTATTGAGTTACTCCCATCTTGATCACAATTTTCAAGGACTCTTGAATCCTAATCAAAACCACCATCTTGCTCACATATCCCATTACCCTTGTTTTCTAAATTTCTAACAAAGGGTATCTCCTATATAACTTCCAACTTGTGAGCATTAAAGATCTATATTGCACTGTCTATAATCCACCAATGGAGATAAAACATTAACCATTTATCACTTATTTGTTGTTTCCAACAAGTTTCCCCTCAACAAATTTAGTTACCCCCATGCAAGATCCGATTGCATCTTCAGGCAATGCCTCTATATCTCTATTTTTCAATTTCTTTTTGTAGCATGATCGATTCACTGGCAATAAACAATCCACCAATTAATTTCTTAAGGTCTAATCCACTCATCCCCACTCTAGGATCTAATTGACTACCAAAATCAACATAATTATCTTGGGTTAAAAATGCATAACCTTTACCCACAGTCAACCCCATCTTAGAGAACTAAACCATCAAGAAGATCATCCATCCAAGGTGATCTTGCAATTCAATTATAATTCAAATAATATGAACTATTAACCACATCGAGATCAAATCATCCACAATAATTGTCTCAGTCCAAATTAATAACATCAATTCGATGTCTTTCAAAAAGAATATATTAATCCCCAAGTATCATTTTAAATCCAATCGCCACCATTAATCTGTGAGACCCTGGTTTATTTAGCTTGTAATACTTAGCCTTCTGTTGGCTCTAGCATCACTAACAAAATACACCGTTCCTCGATGGACATGTGCTTCCCAGAATTGCAGCACACATACATCTTTACAAAAGCATGCATCAATTCCATACATCACATAATAACAAGTCTAGCCAAAGACATACTTAATATAGAGGTATTACAAAAGAGCCGACCAGCCAAAGGACATCAAAGTAGCAAAGTGATAGCGGAAGCAAAAGCGCTATAAGATGGCTATAACAAAAGTTGACCGGTTAGCCAACATAACCCACAAGGCAACCGACCGGGCCGCCAAGCTAGTCGCACCCACCGCAGCAATTCTCACAAAAGTAGATCCCTTGGGGATCCACTTCCTCCTCTGCACACAACAAGCAATGCAGGTGAGTATAATAATGTACTCGCAAGACTTACGAGTAACAAGCCTATACATAGCTACATGAAAGCTGTAACAAAGGAGATGGTTGTATGATTAATTGGATGCATAAAGAAATTTTCATTTGCAATAATGTAATAGATTGAAGAAAATTTCTCAAATCTGTTTTTAATCATTGAAATAACAGCGAGGTAACAAAAATAAACATAAGTAACAACCTAGAGGTGACAAACCCAATAGCCATCACAATATAGCACGAATCCCCGATCCGTACCACCCATCATGTTTTAATTAAAATGTTGTAGTCTAACTCTTGAAAGACCTTGTCAAGCGTGTCCATAAGCTAGGACGAGACTATTCGAATAGATCAAACCCCGCAGGGGTGTACCAATGTACCCACACTTCAGACCACTTTTTTTGCCACAATAAGCACACTTCCGAAGTTATGCTGGCACGACTAAGTCCTACGAGACATTTTGTAATACTCCGGAAGTGTGAGAAGCCAATAATCGGGATAAATTAATTTAATCGGTAGAGATTAATTAATCGGGGGAAAGTTTAATTTAGAAAATCATCAAAACAAGAAAAGAGAGGGGGTTTTTCGCTTTTTCACGCCAATTTGGGCCTGGGCCTGGGCCCATTTGGCCTTGTAGTGGCCGGCCAAAGGGGGGAGGCACCACCCTCCCCAAACCCTAGCCGCCCCTCCCCTTTTCCCCTCCTCCCACTTGCAGCCGCCACCCTCCCTCCACCTTGCGCCTCCTCCTCCAGGGTGCTGCCCCGTCTCCCCCTCCATTGGCGCTGCCCCTAGCCTTGGTGCTGCACCTCCACCTCCTCCAATGCTGCTCCTTGGAGAGGTCCTGCTGCTGGCCGGCCACAAGAAGGAGGAGAAGAGAAGAGAGAAGATGGGAGAAAGGAAGAGAAGAGAAGGGATCTTTTTCGGGGTGTTTGATCAGCGTCTTCCTAGGGTTCTACAAGGGTAATGGTTCATTCTCTTCGCTGATTGGATCATAGTAGGAGCGTTTGATGCCATGTTCGTTGGATCGAAGTCCTGCTGCGATTATTTAAGTTTCTATCCACATTGTTGCGTGGCCTGTTTTGTGATCTTAGAGGCCGAATTTAAGAGTTACATCTCCTAGAGTATTGTAGGTTTTGTTCTTAGCTTTCAGTGGCCACCAAGAACACCTGATTCCGATGTACGGATAAAAAGTTATGTTAGTTTTCGTCTCTACTGTCCAGAATCCTGACGAGAATAAACTGTCAAGTTGACTTTTAAAATATGAGTGTGTTAATGGAACATTCAGGGCTTTCACCCAACTAGGTTATTGTAGGCCTTGGTCCTCGCTTTTGATATTGATAAAGAAAGCAAAGTTTGGTGTAGCCAATTAAAAGTTATGGCTTGTGAGGACCGGAATATTTAACTAGTAACACTTAACCTCCAAATGGTTCTAGCATTACTAATTAAACATTCTAAGCCTCGATGGACATATGTTTCCCAGAATTGCAACATATGCGCATCATCACAAAATTACACATCATTTCCATACAACAATATCACTAAGTTCAACAACAACATAAAGTAAAGTTATTACAAAAGAGAGCCGACCGGCCAAATAGAACAAAATGCAAGAAATGACAGCGGAAGCAAAAGCGCCATAAGATGGCTAGAACAAAAGTCGACCGGTTAGCCACACACCCACAAGGCAACCGGCCAGGGCATCCAAGCTAGTCGCCCATAAACTACCACAACACAGCTCGCAAAAGTGAGGCCCCTCAGGCTCACCTTCTTCCTCTGCAACAAAACAATTAAGTATAGCATCTGAGTACAAAGATTGTCTTTGTACCCGCAAGACTGACGTGTGGAATAGCAGACCTATTCATAACTACATGCAAGCTTATTTAGGTGGAGGTTGTATGTCTCATTTTGCATGAAGCCAATTTTATTTGCAATAATGTAATACATTTTAAAAGCAAGTTTTGCAAATCTGTTTAGTTATCAAAGTAACATGAAATCTGAGATACATACAAGTAACCACACGAAGTGACTACCCCAATAGTCACCACAACATATACGAATCCCGATTCGTACCACCCATCAAGTTTTAATTTAAAAGGTTGTAGTCTAACTCTTGAAAGACCTCCCCAAGCGTGTCCATAACCTAGGGCGAGGCTATTCGAATAGTTTTAACCTGCGGGGTGTACCAATGTACCCACACTTGGAGGCCGCCTTTAAGCCAAAAGCACACTTCGTAGGTATGCCGCACGGCTAAGTCCTCTGAGGCGCTTTCCAATATTGTGTATTAACTACGAGCCGCTCGTATGGGTAGAAACACCATACGCTTACATTGCAAGCGAAAGACAACAAATCCCATCCGGGTGAAGTCTTTCGGACACTACAATCTCCCAACACCATCCCTCCTGCGACCTCCTGCGACCGGAGCCAATACACGCCAAAGTACTAAGTCAAGAGAGGTCCCATACCCTCTAGTGTGGTTAGCACGCTAAAATGCTTGGTTTAGTGTAACAAGATGTTCGGTCCTTGTTGACTTAGGCACCATTCGATCACACCGAGAATCACACCAACATACCATTGTGCCCAAGTCTAAATCATTTTGCTTTTAGTTTTAGTTTTCACAAGTAGACATGGCACAAGGTGGAAATCATAAATCGTAATAAGTTTTGTGTGATCAAGGTTATCGACAAGTCGATAACCGCCCATTTCTACCGAGCTAAGCATGGCTAAGCAATTAATTCGCAACTACTAAGTGACAAGAGCCCATCCACGAACTCTAAATCACAGCAAGTAACCTAGGCTCATGGTAGTAGAGGATAATCATTTGCTAAGGAAATGCATCTACTAGGCCAACTATTAAAACAAAGTAGCAATGCATACATAGAATTTGTAATCAACATAAATACTTAAAATACTGGGATTAACATGATCAAACTGCTTGCCTTCTTGCTGTTGCTCAATTGGTTGCGGAGGATCGCTCTGGGATTACCGCAAATGTCGAATCCTAAGCGAAGGCAAAAGAACCAAGAACAACCAATAAGACGAGCCACACTTAAACCAATGAGCAAGCAACAAACATCCAAATACGACGAAATTTATACATAAGGTAGAATACGAATATACCTAGACATAGAAACTGGAAAAACCTAATTTGGATTTGTGGCGCAAAAGATAATGCATAAAAATACATTTTCGGCCATAATTAGCACTGTAGCAAAATTATTTTCTAGAGAGATTTTGAAGCTGGAATTTTTATGGTAGCTACCTACTGATATAGAGGTAACCCATATAAAATTTCAGGTCATTTGGAGTTAAAGTGATTTAGTTATGATTTTTCTAAGATGCAAAATTAGCATAATGCACTTTCCAGGAGCATAAATATGTTCAAAACTAATTTCTGATGAAGTATACCAACAGAGGGTTTTCTAGAATTTATCAAATATATTTTGCATTTACAGAGAATTACTTGTGCATTTTATAAGTCTTCGAATTTTCTAAATGCTAAAAATAGGTACTAACTCATTAATCAAGGTTTACATACAATCTTGGACCTACCATCATTTTTACATTAACATTGGGTTAATAACAAATTTATCAAGGTTGGAATCATTCATTTTGGACATACTCGAGCAAGATATGCATTTTCTAAAGTTTTATTTATTTTGGAATAATCAAAATGGCAAAATCAAGTTATTCCTAGTTATACAATTTTACGCTCTTTGGAACATGCTTAAATCCATTTTTATAATAAGCTAAAGTGATAACATAATTTATTACAGTTGGAATTAACTAAAAAGTAGCTAAAATGAATTAGTTATGAGTTTCTAAAGTTTTACATCATTTTGATCGTTAAATAAATACTTACGAAATACGAACAACCCAAAACAAAGAAAGCGCGTGGACACCGTGGGCGTAGATTTAACATCCAACGACCCACGACGCTGGAAATAGCGCCGCGCGCCAACCTGTCGGGGTCCACCGTTGGATCAAGATCCAACGGCCCAAGCAGTGCATGCAACCGGACGATGCGGTTGCCTCGGTGAACCACGACCGCAGATCTAAAGATGAGCGGCTTAGAACCCACATCTAACCGGAAGGTCCGATTGCACACATGATCTCGGCCGCGATCGCAAGATGGGCGGTCCGGGATGATGAGGAACCGGATGGTCGAACGCATACAAGATCTAGGCCGTTGATCAAGGGATCGGCGGTGGCTATTGATTGAAGTTCAAAAAGAATGCTTGCGGGTGGGACGCATGTCGGTGACTACGAGTCACGACCGCAATGATTTAACCAACGTGCCGCGATGCACCGGGCCCACAAGTCGGCGACTAAGCAGGCGGTTAAGACCAAATTAATGATTCTAATGATTGACATTAAATAGACTCTAATGATCTGAGATTTGATTTTAAACCCTCGGGCCTTTGGGCGGTGACACAACGACAAAGGTTAAGACACAATAATTAGCTAATGATTAGCGATCATTTGTGCAATTAATATGTCCTAATTAGATGGCGAGCGGGAGCTACGTGCGGCAAAGTCCCGATCGTCTTTGACGGCTAACCATGGCGACAACGGCGCGGCGCCGCCAAGGACCAAAATGGATTCGCAATAGCACAACGATTCTAGGGTAGCATTTTCACCGTGGCGAAGGACTAGAACGCCGCTGGCCGGAAAAGCGAAAATGGGAGCTTCTTGCTAAACACGAAAATCGCGATGAGCTCCATTGCAAACCTAGGATGCGGGTGCCATAGCTTCTAAGGACTAATAAGAAGCTACCTTAGCGAGAAGAGGCTACAAGGGCGTAGGAGAAGCTTGACCACGGTGGAAGCTCGCGGACTTGAAGAAAAAACCGAAAATGACACCACAGAGCCAAATGAGTGATACAAAGCTTCAATATAGCTTCATAATGATTCCGAAGCTACATGAGCAAGTAATTGGAAAATGGAGCACTCACGGTGAGGAAGAAGATGACCAATTCGGTAGAATTTGAACAAACCCCAAATTGGACAATTCACGAGAATCAAATCCAAAATTAAGTGAGGAAAATGTTCAAGGAAGTAAATAGATAAGGTTAGGGCAAAGAAAGCGTGAAGGAGGACCACTGGAACACCAAGAACACCAATGGAGCTCCACGGGTCAACAATGGCGGTTTGCCATTTTTGAGGTGTTAAGCTCCAATATTGGGAGTGAAACTTGATGGTGGTCTAAAGAAACTCGGGAAGGGGTTTGGGTGTTTATAAGGCCATGAAAGTGTTAGGGTTTGCACCACTCCTCTCTCGGCGGCAAAACACAAAGCACGAGTGCGGCCAGACAAGGAAAGGAGGTGAAGCGTGCATTAAGGCATGGCCTAGCTCGGTGTACCTCCCATACTCCTACACGTCGGCTAGGGTGGCTTTAGGGAGCAAGAAATGACCTCACCATGCCTTGCACTGTTTTCGCACGGCGGGAGGTTGAAGATGACCAGCGCAAAAGCTCGGGCGATTCACAGCCCTACGATCAAGATCGGACGGCCACGAAAGCACCACGCCTCCCAGGTTTAAAACACCACGGGGAGATTGCGAGCCTTCAGATTAGAGATGGGTGGCTCAGTTGCCCCACGTCGCAATTCTCATTTACAACGAAGAGTGCGCGGCGTTGGATCCTAATCCAACGGCTCGATTCAAAAATGCAGCGGAGGGTCGAAGGTTTCGGAGGACCACGGGTTGGATTGAGATCTAACGGTTGACAATCAATCACGCAGCGGAAGGTCAGAAGTCTTACAGCGCGCGGCGTGCGATTTAGATCTAACGGTTGAGATTCACGCGCGTTTTAAAGAGTGACTCGGTGCGTTTAGTTGGTGAACCAAGTCGATTGGCTCGAGCCAGTCGACTCGAACCAAGTAACGATAAAACCTAGTTTGACTTTGAAATAAAAACAGAGACTTTGAAAGATTTGTTTGAGGTAGCAAAATAACTCCAAAAATTATGAAAATTTTACAGGAGCTTGCTAACTCAGATATTAACCTTGTGTAAAATTTTCAGAGATTTTTATGCTGCGAATAAATCTCCAAAATTCTGCAAGGCTCTGTTTGAATGTTTGGTGAGAGTCAAAGCAGGTTTATTGCCTCTAAAATTTTCAAACAATTTCTAAAAATTGTGAGATTTTTCAGAGGGTCACATACCATCACAGAGACTTAGGAAAAATATTTCCAGAGGATGATCATAAGATTTGACAAGATTGTTTTGGAATAACAAGATTTGGATCAACAAGACTTGTGACAATATATTTCCATAATTCCTTGTACAAGAATTTCTTGGCACCACAGGAATTACATGATGTAAGAAAAAGTTTTAATTTCTACTGATTTTCTTACATTTGAAACACAAGCCCAAAATTGGGATGTTACAACTCTCCCCCTTACAAGAATCTCGGCCGAGATTACATTTACTCGGAGAAGAAAGAAGGAAAATCTGCACGAAGGCGATCTTCGCGCTCCCAAGTTGCTTCATCTTCAGAATGGTTTGACCACTGAACCTTAAGGAACTTGATGACACGGTTCCTCGTCCTCCGTTCAGATTCCTCAAGAATACGAGCAGGATGCTCGCGGTAGGTCAAATTCTCTGTACATCGAGAACCTCCAATGGAGCTTCCTCGGTCGGGACACGGAGGCACCTCTTGGTGTGAAACATGGAACACATCATGCACACCCTCAAGTGCGGTGGTAGCTCCAATCATGCGCGGCTGCTCCAACTTTCTCGATGATACGGTAAGGCCCAACATATCGAGGAGCCAACTTGCCCTTGATGCCAAAGCGATGGCCCTTCAAGGGTGAGACTTTGAGGTACACAAAGTCATTGGGCTCAAAGCTCGACTCACGGCGGCGACGATCGCATAGCTCTTTTATGCAGGTGGGGCGTGCGCGGATGCTCGCGGATCAAGCGAACACGGCTTCGGCCTCATTGATCGAATCGGGCGAAAAATTGCCGCTCACGATCTCGACCAGTTCAATGGGGTTACGCATCTTCTCCCATACAAAGCCTCAAATGGTGCCATGCCAAGCGGCGCTGAAAGTCGTTGTTGTAGGAGAACTCGGCAAATGGTAGGCATTTCTCCCACTTCTTCCCATAGGAAAGAACACAAGCACGGACATATCTTCCAACACTTGGTTGACTCGCTCCGTCGACCATCGATCACGAGGATGAAAGGTCAGATGAAATGAAGGCGGGTCCCCATAGCCTCTTGCGGACTATGCCAAAACCGCGAGGTGAAAAGCGCACCACGATCGAAATAATCGTCTTGGCACACCGTGAAGACTCACAATCCTCGAGACATAAAGTTCGGCCAAAGGCCCCACACGGCGAGTCTTGGCGGGAAGGAAATGTGCCACTTTAGTCAACACATGTCGATCCACGACCCAAATGGCATCATTCCCTTTGGACGAGCGGGGCAATCCGGTGATGAAGTCCATGCCAGCGAATCCCACTTCCATTCGCAGCGCAAAGGCTGAAGAAGACTGCTGGGCGATGCTCGGCCTTCACACGACGACACACGTCGCGCTCGACAACGAACACGGCAATCTCGCGCTTCATTCGGGTCCACGGAACCTTTGGCGAAGATCACGATACATCTTGGTAGCCGGGATGAATAGACAAAGGAGAATCATGGGCTTCGCGGAGAATCAAATTCGCAATTCCATGACCTTAGGAACCACAAGCGCCCCAAACCATACAACGCCATGCTCATCCTCTGAAAAGCACTTGGCCATCCCATCCTTGATGTTACGCTTGATTTGGCTCACACCAACATCATCTGCATGTGTCGCCTTGATTTGGTCCACCAAGGTTGGTTGCACAACCAACGTAGCAAGGGAACCGTGCTCGGTCAAACCCAAATTGGTATTGGATTCGAAATGAGGGTAGGTGCTTCTCTTGGAGCATCAACATGTTGCAATACACCTTAGGCCCGAGTGCATCCGCAGCGACATTGGCCTTGCCGGATGGTGCTGAATGCCCATGTCATAGTCCTTGATCAATTCCAACCATCTTCTTTGCACGAGGTTCAGATCTGGTGGGTGAACAAGTACTTGAGCTCTTGTGGTGGAATACACCTCTGCAATTTACCAATCGGATAATGCCGCCAAATCTTGAGTGCATGGACCACGACTAACTCCAAGTCATGAGTAGGATAGTTGAGTTCATGAGGCCTCAATTGCCGCGATGCATAGGCCACAACCTTGCCTTCTGCATAAGAACACCACCAGGCCACGAGAAGCATCACAAAGATATCAAAACTCTTGTGAATATCGGGAGAACAAGCACTGGGTGAGGTCAACCGCTTCTTGAGTTCTGAAAACTCACATCACAAGCAGCGGACCACTCAAACTTCTTGTCCTTCTTAAGCAATTCGGTCATAGGCTTTGCAATCTTGGAGAAATTCTCGATGAAGCGGTAGTAGTAGCCACCAAACCAAGAAAACTCCGCACATCAGTGGTGACTTGGTGACCCCAAGATAGCACATCACCGACCTTGCTCGGATCCACGACCACACCTCTGCTGAAAGAACATGGCCCAAGAATGCCACTTCCTTCAACGAACTCGCACTTGCTGAATTTGGCATACGGTGGTGCTCACGCAGACTGCCCAACACAAGTGAAGATGCTCGGCATGCTCTTCTTCACTCTTGGAGTAGACAAGGATATCATCGATGAATACCACCACGAACCTATCCAAATACTCCATGAATACCGAGTTCATAAGATTCATGAATAAGCGGAGCATTAGTCAAACCAAAAGACATGACGGTGTACTCGTAAAGGCCATAACGAGTAGCAAAAGCCGTCTTAGGAATATCCTCGGCCACGATCGACTTGATGATAGCCGGTCTCAAGTCAATCTTGGAGAAGACGCGCGCTCGGTCAAGCGATCGAAAAGATCATCAATACGGGCAAAGGATACTTGTTCTTCTGAGTCACCTCATTAAGCGGACGGTAATCAACACACATCTTGCAGGTCTTGTCCTTCTTCTTCACAAAGATAATGGACAACCCCAAGGAGATGAGCTAGGACGGATAAAACCCTTCCCTTGCAGCTCACCCACGGTGCTTCTTGACTCCTCCAACTCATTAGGAGGCATGCGTCGGCCTCTTAGAAATAGAGGCGATGCAGGGCAGCAACTCTATCACAAACTCGGATCGCGAGCAGGAGGCATCACGGCAAATCTTCGGAAAGACATCCGCGAAGTCACACACCGTGGGGCGTCGTGAATCTCCAATGCGGCCGCTTCAAGGACATAAAGATGGGGTTCTCGCATTCGTGGCGAAAACCCAACTGTTCACTGAAGAGTGGTGAGGTAGACAATCTTCTGGCTGTCGATTTGCCCCAAGTGTTGGGACAACCAATCCATGCCAAGAATCACATCCAAGCGTGCTTGAGTCGAGTAGGATAAGATTAGCCAAGAATCCCACTCCTTCGATGTGGATAGGAACATCCGGCATACTTGGTGACTCTCAATTCGAACCGGAGGCGAATCGGCGGTGGAATCCCCAAAGGAACACGGTGAAGTCCACAATCAACGACAAAAGACCTCGAAATAAAAGAATGCGAAGCTCGAGTCAAATAAAGCGTAGCGGGATGTAAATTAACAAGGCGTACCCAACACAACGTCGGGCGCCTCTGTGCCTCCTCGGCCGAGATGTGGTTGACTCGACCACTCCCGACACCACAGGTCTTACGGATCACCTTACGGTCGGTGTGTGACCATTCCGCGTCCTCCATTGGGGCGAGGGCTGCTCGATCCTCGAGGGCAACTGCTAGCATAATGGCCCTTCTTGTTGCGGCGGCGGGTAACATCGGCCACTGGGTTGCGGGCGCAACTTTCTTCTTTGGGTCGCAGTGCGCGTGGTGAAACACGGCCTGCGGGGGACGAGCAACTGGTGCCGACGGCCTTGGCGGTGGTGAAGCCAAAGCACGAGCCCCTGGTGTGGGCCCAACACGGGGACGAGTGAGGCCAGCCTGTGCAGACCGATGTGCCTCCCACTTGCGCTTGCGGGACTCACCCAGCGCCTTCGCCTTGTGCTCGGCGACGATGGCCTTGTCAACCAAGGCCTGGAAGTCAGCAAAGTCCACTATAGATAGCTTGTCCTGCAACTCCTCGGACAACCCATCCATGAACTTCTCCTGTTTAGCCTCATCAGAGGCCACCTCTCCCGGAGCATAACGAGCCAAGTGGTTAAACTCGTAAAGATACTCCGAGACGGACTTGCGCCCTGCAAGCGCAAGAAACTCCTTCTTCTTGAGCTTCATCGGGCCATCGGGAATGTGGGCCCGACGGAAAGCGGTCGAAACTCATCCCACGAGACAACGTGTCTGCGGGCTGCATGGCGAAAGTTCTCCCACCAAGATAGTGCTGCACCCTCAAGGCGATGGGATGCAAAGAGTGCCCGCTCTGCTCCACGGCGGCGATATTGAGCTTTCGCTCAACAAGGCGCGACCAATCATCGCGTCAGTGGATCCTCCGTCGAGAGAAAGTGGGTGGCTGCGTGCGGAGAAACTCCGCAAGCCCACCACGAGGCCGGTGGCCACCACCTCCGGACCACGGCGGCGGCGGGAGCGGAGGTGTTCCTGCAATGACCTCCAAGATACGGTGCGGTCCATGCGATTCCGCTCGATCGAGCGGAACCTCGACCATGGTCGGAGGAGGAAGCTCCTCATCGAACCCAGTAGGTGATTGTTGCGAGTGGTTCTTGTCATCTGTTCCACCAAAATAGGTTAAAACACAACTCGGAGCAGGAGACAAAGAAAACTACTAACCACTTAACGAAACAATCCTTAAAAGCTCAAGTATCAACATAAAATTGCAGCAAGTTCACAAAGATAACAACCATCTTCTGTTATGACTAACTTGTATGGAAAAAGCAGTGATCAATTTTTGAAAGACAAATTTGAGCACTAACTTCTGTTCGAGACAGCTAGGAGCAGGTGAAAATCATACTACGGGAGGGTTAGACACTAAGCTAACTCATATCACTTCTTACCTGTTAACCCTACAAGTTTTTAGTGGAATTAACCTCTCATTTCAGCACTTTTACTACCTAAATGCTAGCTGTCCAGAAATTGTCTTGCTTGCTGTCCAGTTTCTCCATTCAACTTATGGCGAAATTTGTAACTCCCGGCAGCCCTAATCTTCTCAAGACAGCCATACTTTTTATTTTATAACTCTCATGATGTCCCCAAAACCAATCTACTCGATAAACAACTATCTTTTGAAAGAAGATGAGAGAAAACTCAGCTTTCAAATTCAGTTTAGAATGAGGTGAGATGAGCAAACTAGGATAGATGAGAAGTAAAATCTGAGAACTTACTTAAGATTTTCGAAAGCAACGATATTTGGAAAGTAAGTTTTCAAAATATACTAGGGACGTCCAAGCTAGGGGTTTCTACGGTCAGTATGGCTCTGATACCAACTTTGTGAGGACCGGAATATTTAACTAGTAACACTTAACCTCCAAATGGTTCTAGCATTACTAATTAAACATTCTAAGCCTCGATGGACATATGTTTCCCAGAATTGCAACATATGCGCATCATCACAAAATTACACATCATTTCCATACAACAATATCACTAAGTTCAACAACAACATAAAGTAAAGTTATTACAAAAGAGAGCCGACCGGCCAAATAGAACAAAATACAAGAAATGACAGCGGAAGCAAAAGCGCCATAAGATGGCTAGAACAAAAGTCGACCGGTTAGCCACACACCCACAAGGCAACCGACCGGGCCGCCAAGCTAGTCGCCCATAAACTACCACAACACACTCAAAAGTGAGGCCCCTCGGGCTCACCTTCTTCCTCTGCAACAAAACAATTAAGTATAGCATCCGAGTACAAAGATTGTCTTTGTACATAAAGGCGACGTGTGGAATAGCGGACCTATTCATAACTACATGCAAGCTTATTTAGGTGGAGGTTGTATGTCTCATTTGCATGAAGCCAATTTTATTTGCAATAATGTAATACATTTTAAAAGCAAGTTTTGCAAATCTGTTTAGTTATCAAAGTAACAGATGAAATCTGAGATACATACAAGTAACCACACAGAAAGTGACTACCCCAATAGTCACCACAACATAGCACGAATCCCGATTCGTACCACCCATCAAGTTTTAATTTAAAAGGTTGTAGTCTAACTCTTGAAAGACCTCCCCAGCGTGTCCATAACCTAGGGCGAGGCTATTCGAATAGTTTTAACCTGCGGGGGTGTACCAATGTACCCACACTTGGACCGCCTTTAAGCCAAAGCACACTTCCGTAGGTATGCTGGCACGGCTAAGTCCTCTGAGGCGCTTTCCAATATTGTGTATTAACTACGAGCCGCTCGTATGGGTAGAAACACCATACGCTTACATTGCAAGCGAAAGACAACAAATCCCATCCCGGGTGAAGTCTTTCGGACACTACAATGTCTCCCAACACCATCCCTCCTGCGACCTCCTGCGACCGGAGCCAATACACGCCAAAGTACTAAGTCAAGAGAGGTCCCATACCCTCTAGTGTGGTTATGCGCTAAAATGCTTGGTTTAGTGTAACAAGATGTTCGGTCCTTGTTGACTTAGGCACCATTCGAGTCACACAGAGAATCACACCAACATACCATTGTGCCCAAGTCTAAATCATTTTGCTTTTAGTTTTAGTTTTCACAAGTAGACATGGCACAAGGTGGAAATCATAAATCGTAATAAGTTTTGTGTGATCAAGGTTATCGACAAGTCGATAACCGCCCATTTCTAGAAGCTAAGCATGGCTAAGCAATTAATTCGCAACTACTAAGTGACAAGAGCCCATCCACGAACTCTAAATCACACAAGTAACCTAGGCTCATGGTAGTAGAGGATAATCATTTGCTAAGGAAATGCATCTACTAGGCCAACTATTAAAACAAAGTAGCAATGCATACATAGAATTTGTAATCAACATAAATACTTAAAATCTGGGATTAACATGATCAAGCGCTTGCCTTCTTGCTTGTTGCTCAATTGGTTGCGGAGGATCGCTCTGGGATTACCGCAAATGTCGAATCCTAAGCGAAGGCAAAAGAACCAAGAACAACCAATAAGGCGAGCCACACTTAAACCAATGAGCAAGCAACAAACATCCAAATCTGACGTGAAATTTATACATAAGGTAGAATACGAATATACCTAGACATAGAAACTGGAAAAACCTAATTTGGATTTGTGGCGCAAAGATAATGCATAAAAATACATTTTCGGCCATAATTAGCACTGTAGCAAAATTATTTTCTAGAGAGATTTTGAAGCTGGAATTTTTATGGTAGCTACCTACTGATATAGAGGTAACCCATATAAAATTTCAGGTCATTTGGAGTTAAAGTGATTTAGTTATGATTTTCTAAGATGCAAAATTAGCATAATGCACTTTCGGGAGCATAAATATGTTCAAAACTAATTTTACTGATGAAGTATACCAACAGAGGGTTTTCTAGAATTTATCAAATATATTTTGCATTTACAGAGAATTACTTGTGCATTTTATAAGTCTTCGAATTTTCTAAATGCTAAAAATAGGTACTAACTCATTAATCAAGGTTTACATTACAATCTTGGACCTACCATCATTTTTACATTAACATTGGGTTAATAACAAATTTATCAAGGTTGGAATCATTCATTTTGGACATACTCGAGCAAGATATGCATTTTCTAAAGTTTTATTTATTTTGGAATAATCAAAATGACGAAATCAAGTTATTCCTAGTTATACAATTTTACGCTCTTGGAACATGCTTAAATCCATTTTTATAATAAGCTAAAGTGATAACATAATTTATTACAGTTGGAATTAACTAAAAGTAGCTAAAATGAATTAGTTATGAGTTTCTAAAGTTTTTACATCATTTTGATCGTTAAATAAATACTTACAAATACGAACAACCCAAAACAAAGAAAACGAGCGTGGACACCCGTGGGCGTAGATTTAACATCCAACGGCCCACGCGACGCTGGAAATAGCGCCGCGCGCCAACCTGTCGGGGTCGCCGTTGGATCAAGATCCAACGGCCCAAGCGAGTGCATGCAGCCGGACGATGCGGTTGCCTCGGTGAACTCACGACCGCAGATCTAAAGATGAGCGGCTTAGAACCCACATCTAACGGAAGGTCCGATTGCACACATGATCTCGGCCGCGGTCGCAAGATGGGCGGTCGGGATGATGAGGGGAACCGGATGGTCGAACGCATACAAGATCTAGGCCGTTGATCAAGGGATCGGCGGTGGCTATTGATTGAAGTTCAAAAAGAAGTGCGGCGGGTGGGACCGCATGTCGGTGACTACGAGTCACGACCGCAATGATTTAACCAACGTGCACGTGCATGCTGGGCCCACAAGTCGGCGACTAAGCGAGGCGGTTAAGACCAAATTAATGATTCTAATGATTGACATTAAATAGACTCTAATGATCTGAGATTTGATTTTAAACCCTCGGGCCTTTGGGGATGGTGACACAACGACAAAGGTTAAGACACAATAATTAGCTAATGATTAGCGATCAACGTGCAATTAATATGTCCTAATTAGATGGCGAAACGGGAGCTACGTGTAAGCAAAGTCGATCGTCTTTGACGACTAACCGCCGCGACAACGGCGCGGCGGCGCGCCAAGGACCAAAATGGATTCGCAATAGCACAACGATTCTAGGGGTAGCATTTTCACCGTCGGCGAAGGACTAGAACGCCGGCTAGCCGGAAAAACGAAAATGGGAGCTTACTGCTAAACACGAAAATCGCGATGAGCTCCATTGCAAACCTAGGATGCGGGTGCCATAGCTTCTAAGGACTAATAAGAAGCTACCTTAGCGAGAAGAGGCTACAAGGACGGCCGGAGAAGCTTGACCACGGTGGAAGCTCGCGGACTTGAAGAAAAAACCGAAAATGACACCACAGCCAAATGAGTGATACCAAAGCTTCAATATAGCTTCATAATGATTCACGAAGCTACATGAGCAAGTAATTGGAAAATGGAGCACTCACGAGTGAGGAAGAAGATGACCAAATTCGGCGAATTTGAACAAACCCCAAATTGGACAATTCCTGAGAATCAAATCCAAAATTAAGTGAGGGAAAATGTTCAAGGAAGTAAATAGATAAGGTTAGGGCAAAGAAACGTGAAGGAGGACCACTGGAACACCAAGAACACCAATGGAGCTCCACGGGTCAACAATGGCGGTTTGCCATTTTTGAGGTGTTAAGCTCCAATATTGGGAGTGAAACTTGATGGTGGTCTAAAGAAACTCCAGGAAGGGGTTTGGGTGTTTATAAGGCCATGAAAGTGTTAGGGTTTGCACCACTCCTCTCTCGGGCGGCAAAACACAAAGCACGGGTGCGGCCGACAAGGAAAGGAGGTGAAGGCGTGCATTAAGGCATGGCCTAGCTCAGTGTACCTCCCATACTCCTACACGTCGGCTAGGGTGGCTTTAGGGAGCAAGAAATGACCTCACCATGCCTTGCCTTTGTTTTTACGCCGGCGGGAGGTTGAAGATGACCAGCGCAAAAGCTCGGGCGATTCACGACCCTCGATCAAGATCGGACGGCCACGAAAGCACCACGCCTCCGGTTTAAAACACCACGGGAGATTGCGAGCCTTGATTAGAGATGGGTGGCTCAGATTGCCCCGTCGCAATTCTCATTTACAACGAAGAGTGCGCGGCGTTGGATCCTAATCCAGCGGCTCAGATTCAAAAATGCAGCGGAGGGTCCGAAGGTTTCGGAGGACCACAGCGGTTGGATTGAGATCTAACGGTTGACAATCAATCACGCAGCGGAAGGTCCGAAGTCTTACACGCGCGCGCCGTGCGATTTAGATCTAACGGTTGAGATTCACCGCGTTTTAAAGAGTGACTCGGTGCGTTTAGTTGATGAACCAAGTCGATTGGCTCGAGCGAGTCGACTCGAACCAAGTAACGATAAAACCTAGTTTGACTTTGAAATAAAAACAGAGACTTTGAAAGATTTGTTTGAGGTAGCAAAATAACTCCAAAAATTATGAAAATTTTACAGGAGCTTGCTAACTCAGATATTAACCTTGTGTAAAATTTTCAGAGATTTTTATGCTGCGAATAAATCTCCAAAAATTCTGCAAGGCTCTGTTTGAATGTTTGACTGAGAGTCAAACAGGTTTGACTGCCTCTAAAAATTTTCAAACAATTTCTAAAAATTGTGAGATTTTTCAGAGGGGTCACATACCATCACAGAGACTTAGGAAAAATATTTCCAGAGGATGATCATAAGATTTGACAAGATTGTTTTTGGAATAACAAGATTTGGATCAACAAGACTTGTGACAATATATTTCCATAATTCCTTGTACAAGAATTTCTTGGCACCACAGGAATTACATGATGTAAGAAAAAGTTTTAATTTCTACTGATTTTCTTACATTTGAAACACAAGCCCAAAATTGGGATGTTACATGGCACTTTCTGTGCTGCTGTCCAGAGTCGCCGGAAGTTCTGACAGATAGTGTTTGTTGGTCTTGTGGAGAGCGATACATATAGAATTCGAGGTTTCCACCAACTAGGTTGTTGTAGATAATTTCATTACCTTTCAATCAAATCTGAGAGCACCCCTTTTAGAGTTTTAGATCAAAAGTTATGCTATTTATACCGCTGCTGTCCGTATAGACTTTCTGCTAGAATGTGGTTTAATTCAAGTATCGGGTATAATTTAGATGGTGGGATTAGGGTTATGAGTTAGGGCGATGCGAGTAGTGTCTTGATGACTTGGTTCTTATTGAGTAACTTTGGTGTAGGGGGTGAGGCGCCAAGGTTAGCGGCTTCTTCGTTGCCTCCAAACGCATCGCAACGCTAAAGGCAAGTACAATGACTTATGTGTGATTTGTAAACCCCGGATGCTCGTTGATTGGTATGGTGTTATGTTGATGTGTGATAAGCTTAAATGTTCATATGCCATCCACGGGAGTGGAGGTTATGGTAGACAAGAATGATATGATGATCATGTTCTTTGTGTACGCTCTCCCATATGTGTGGAGATGATATTAACCATTGTTCATAAAATTATTCATGCGATCATGTTCATGTTCCGTCCATGGGAGTGGAGCTCCACGGGAGTGGAGTCTAAAGTCCCATCAATTCCAGTATGGGCAAGTGAAGTCCCACCATTCCAATGTGGGCAGTTTTGGATACCCGTATGAAACGTTCTTCATACGGTATTTTGGATCCCCGTATTTCGATAAATACGGGCTTAAGTGAACACCGACGGGTGTGTCACTTGCTATACCGGTATAAGGATGAGTGCAGTCCATCCAGTTCATGGCATCCATGCATTACAGTTCTTTCTTTCAGATATTTCTTATGTGTTATGTATCTACATGAAGTATGTTCTTGTAATCGTTGTACTTGTTGAGTCCCGGACTCACTCTTGTTTGTTGTTTTGTTTTAGGTGGCCGTTCATGATGATTCTATCGGGAGGGAGTAGACTTGCACTAAACACACATCACCATATTCCAGTTTCAATAATAGAACTTGGTCGAATTCCTTTATTTGTTTAGAGAAAAACTGTAATAATTGAGGCGACATGTGGATGATGTCTCCTGTTTGGTTATGGATGTTTATTTTCCGCTATGGTACTTGACCTGCATAGGTTCAGATTATATTTGTGCGATTATGCCTTTTGAGCGATTCTCCTTCCATTCGTTATAACTTGGATTATTGCTTCAATTCTCATGATTATGGTTGCATGTTAGAGATTTTAGGGTGACATCTTGGCTTCTAAATAGCCAGGGTGTTACACATTTCCAACATTGTGTATTAACTACGAGCCGCTCGTATGGATAGAAACCCATACGCTTACATTGTAAAGCCGAAAAGACAACTACCCACTCGGGGTAAAGCTTTTCGGACAACTACAATGCATCCAAACACCTTCCCTCCTGCGACCTCCTGCGACTCATAGCTAACACATGCCAAAGTACTAAGTCAAGAGAGGTCCCATACCCTCTAGTGTCGTTAGCACGCAAGAATGCTTGGTTTAGTGTAACAAGATGTTCGGTCCTTGTTGACTTGGGCACCATTCCAGTCACACCAAAAAGCACACCAACATACCGTTGTGCCTAAGTCCAAATCATTTTATTTTTATTTTTAGTTTTCACAATTAAACATAGCACAAAGGCTAAATCATAAAGTCAAAATAAGTTTGTGTGATCAAGGTTATCAACTTAGTCGACCACCGTCCATTTCTACCGGTAGCTAAGCATGACTAAGCAATATTAACTCGTACTACTAAGTGATAAAGGCTCATCCAATGAACCCAAAATCACAACAAGATAGTCCTAGGCTCAGTAGTAGAGGATAAATATTTACCTACAGATTATGCATCTAATAGGTCAACTAATCGACAATAGTTTAAAACAAGATAGCAATGCATACGTAGAATTTGCAATCAACATATTAGAATTTGAAAATAATAGGAGCAATATGATCAAATAATGCTACATCTACTTGCCTTGTTGGAGGTATTCTTGCTGGAGAGGAGTACTCTCAGGTTCAATAAAATCTTCGGAAGCTATCGTGAGAACGCAAAAATCCAATAAGAACGAAGTACACCGAAAGAAACTCAAAAGCCAAAGTCATCCAAATCCCATGAAATTTACACAGCAGCAAGGTCATAATTTTAAATGAATTTAGAAACAAGAATCATGTTATTTGGACTAAACATGCAAAAGTTATAGCCTAAAAAAGTTTCATCAGCCTGAAAAATCCTAATTAAATTAATTTCGGTTACTGTTCATGGCATAATTTTTCAGAATGATCTAGAACCTGAAATTTTTATGGTAGGTAGAACATGGCATTCTAAGAATAACAAAATTGAGTTTACTCAAATGGGAGTTAAAATGAATTACTTATGGTTTTTCTAATTTGTAAAAGTAGCTCTAAGTTAATTTTAGAAGTAAAGACCTACATGGAACACATTCTAGGCTAACACATATAACAGAGGAAACTAACACATTTCAGTTTGCTCAGTTTGGAATTGCAGAGAACTTCTCATGCATTTTTCAAGTTTTAATGAATTCTAGACAACATTTTATATTTAAACAAGTTAATACAGTTTATGCCATTTTTTGCTACAGAATAGTGCCTAAATTCACTCTCAAATTAAGGTTCATTTCATTTCAGATCTAACACAATTTGAATCACCTTCAAAGGAGTTAAAATGAGACATTTATGCACTTTTGAAATTTGAAACACTTAAATACTTTGAAAAAATTGGAGCTCTCGGGGTGGTCCAACAAGTTTGACGAAAACAGGGAGGTCGGAATTGTCGATCTAGAATCCAACGGTTCCAGCGCCAGAGAGCATAGCGCACTAGTGCGGCGGCGCAAGGGAGGTCTTGACCGTCAGATCAAGATCTGGCGGCACAGAGCTCCACCAGGAGGTCCTAAGGGTAAGCTCTAAGAGGGGAGGTTTGAACGGTGAGATCTAATGGAGGAGAGGTCCTGACGGCTAAGATTTACCGGAGGAGGTCTTAACAGCCAAGATCTCCACAGAGGGAGGTCTTACGGTCGAGGTCTACTGAGGGAGGTTCTCCAAGACAACGCTTTAACAGAAAGAGAGGTCCAGACGGTTCAGATCTCCATGGGGAGGTCCTGAACGGTCCAGATCTAAGCAGAGGGAGGTCCTGAAGTTCTCTTCACAAGAACCAGGGGTGGTCTTTTGCAAAGAGGACCTCGACGGAGGTCTTGGGGGTGGTTTTCATAAAACGACCATGGTGGTCCTTTGCGGAAACACTGAGGGCGATCCCAACGGCCAAGATTTAGCATAAGGAGGTCTTTGCGGCTAGGATCTAGGTTAGGGGGAGGTCCTGGCAGCTAAAGTTGTGCAAAGGGAGATCTAACGGCTCAGAGCTAAACTACAGAGATCATTAACGGCTAAGATTACCCTAAGAGGTCCTGTGACGAAAGTTTTCGCAGACAAAGACCCTACGGTGAAGATCTAACTCGAGGTGGTCCTCAACGGCTACGATGAACACCTAGGAGGTCCTGCAATTAAGGTTTCACCAAGAAAGATCTTACGGCTAGGAGTTAACCTCACGAGATCAACAACGGCTAATGCTAAACCGAGGAGGTCCTAGGACTTGTCAAAATTTGACAACAGTACCAGGCACCGTGCTTCGCTCACCGGCTCGTCGCCGGCGACCACGGCCATGGCAGCGCCGAATAAGAGCATGGACGGGTTCACAATACTCTCACGCGCCTAAAGAAGGTGCTCTCGGCGGCTGAGCCGACCGGTAGCGGCGGCGCACCGGACAGGGGCAGCGACGCTCTACGACCAAATTACAAGTACTTTATTGATTCAAATTTCATAAATGCATAAGTTGGTCATTTTAGCTCCTTTTTGAATGGTTCCAGTTGCAGTAGCTGTGTGATAGGATAAACTTTAAATTGAGAATACTTGTGGTCACTTTTCTAGTCTGGAAATTGATAATTGCTGCAGTAGAAGCTTAAATGTAATAAGGGTTAGAATTTTCACTTCAAAATTTGTAAATTATATAACTTGCTGTGTGTAATTCCTTTCTGAGCAAACTCAACTGTAAAATTCCTTTATTAGCATTCTGTAATGTGGAATAGGCTTGTTCTTATTTATGTTCTGTGAAGTGGTAGATGTTAGTTTTACAACTTGAGAAAATCATAACTAATTCATTTTAACTCCAAATTGTCCAAACTCAATTTTGTTGTTCTTAGAATGTCTTATTCTACCTACCATAAAAATTTCAGACTTTAGATCATTTTAGAAATTTATGCCATGAACAGTGATGATAGGAATTAATATTGATTTTTCAAAGTTGATAGAAATTATTTTAGCCATAACTTTTTCATGTTAAGTCCAAATGACCTGTTTGTTGTTTCTAAATTTGTCTAAAATCATCCTCTAGCTGTTGTGTAAATTTCATGCTATTTGGATAAGTTTTGTTGTTGAGTTTTATTTGGAGTTCTTTGTTCTTATTTGGTTATCGCCTTTTCGCGTTACGTTCCGAGGATATTATTGTTATTGATCCGAGCCACAAAGACTTTGAACTGCACTCCGACCAGCAAGCAATGTAACACCATTTGATCATGTTGTTCCTACTATTTTCAAATTCTAATATGTTGTTTGCAAATTCTATGTATGCATTGCTATGTTGGTTTAACTATTGTCGGTAGTTGGCCTATTAGATGCATTATCAGTAGGCAAATGTGATTATCCTCTACTACCTGAGCCTGGGTTATTGCTGTGATTTTGGGTTCGTTGGATAGATCCTCGTCACTTAGTAGTACGAGTTAATGTTGCTTAGCCATGCTTAGCTATCGGTAGAAATGGGCGGTTATCGACTTGTCGATAACCTCGATCACCCAAATGCTTATTATGGATACTTATGTTTTCAGCTTTTTGCCTTGTCTATTTACGAACTAAAAACTGAAAACAAAAGGATTTGGACTTGGGCACAATGGTAAGATGGTGTGAACTTGGGTGTGACTAGAATGGTGCCCGAGTCAATTAAGGACCGAACATCTTGTGAGTACCTATTATCCAGGCATTTTGGTGCGTGCTAACCACACTTGAGGGAAATGAGACCTCTCTTGACTTAGTACTTTGGCGTGTATTGGCTACGGGTCGCAGGAGGGCGTGTGTGTGTTGTGTTGTGGTAAAATGAGGTGGTTATGTGCTGGGAGCATTGTAGTTGTCCAAAAAGCTTTACCCCAAGGGGTAGTTGTCTTTTTGGCTTTACAATGTAAGCGTATGGGTTTCTATCCATACGAGCGACTCGTAGTTGATACACAATATTGGAAATGTCTCGTAGGACTTAGCCGTGCCGGCATACCCTTGGTAGTGTGCTAAATCATGTGGATTAAAGGCGGTCTAAAGTGTGGGTACATTAGTACACCCCTGCAGGGTTTAAAACTATTCGAATAGTCTCATCCTAGGTTATGGACACGCTTGGGTAAGCTTTTCAAGAGTTAGACTACAACCTTTTTATTAAAACTTGATGGGTGGTATGAATCTGGGGTTCATGCTATGTTGTGGTGGCTTTTGGGAAAGTCACTTCTAGGTGGTTACTTTCTATATGTATAATTACTCGTTGTTATTTAAATGCTTAGAAACAGTCTTTGTCAAATGCCTTCAATCTATTAAAATATTGCAAATGAAACTCGCTTTATGCATCCAAATAACCATATAACCATGTTCCCCTTGAGTCTGGCCTTCATGTAGCTATGTATAGGCTTGTTACCCATAATTCTGCCAGTACATTATTGTACTCATCTGCATTGCTTGTTGTGTGCAGAGGAAGAAGGTGAGCCCCAAGGGCCTCACTTTTGTGAGTTATGCTGTGGTGGTGTGTGGGACGACTAGGTCGGCGGCCCGGTCGGTTGCCCTGTGGTTTATGTGGCTAACCGGTCGCATTCTGGTTTAAGCCATCTTATGGCAACTTTTGCTTCCGCTGTTACTTGTTAGTTTGTCATTTGGCCGGTCGGCTGTTCTGTAATAACTTTACTTTATTACTATGTATGTCGTTCTCTAGACTTGTGATTTTTGGTGTATGAGAATGATGCATGACTTTGTATGAATGTATGTGTGCTGCAATTCTGGGAAGCACATGTCCATCGAGACGCGGATTATTTTGTTTGTGATGCTAGGGCCAATGGAAGGCTAAGTATCCCAAACTTAATAAACCGGGGTCTCACAAAGTTTGGTATCAGAGCCATACTGACCGTAGAAACCCCTAGCTTGGTCGTTTTTAGGATATTTTAAAAACTTATTTTCAAGTGTCAAATGGTTTATGAAAATTTAAGTAGATTCTCAGATTTTACTTCTCATCTATCTTAGCTTGCTCATCTCACCTTATTCTTGATTAAATTTGGAAAATTATTTTCCCTCTCATCTTCTTTTCAAAGATAGACGTTTTATCGATTAAACTGGTTTTGGGAGAACCATGAGAGCTTTAAATTGAGTCTTGGTTGTTTTGGAGCGAAGATTAGGAGATGTTGGAAGTGAAGACTTCGGCCAAGAGCTTGAAGAAAGAAATCTGGACAGCAAGCAAGAATTTCTGGACAGCTAGCTCTTAATTAGTAAATAGTGTTAAAAATGAGAGGTTAATCCAACTAAAACTTGTGGGAATAAAAGGGTAAGAAGTGATATGAGTTAGCTAAGTGTCTGACCCTCGTTTAGGTGATTTTACCTTGCTTTTTAGCGGTGATAGGCCAAGGGATGATTTCTGAAATTTTACCTTCCTAAACTGATTGCTCGTTCTTCCATACGAGTGAGTCATACTGGGAAGTTGATTCTGTAAATTGAGATCTTGCATTGATTTTGTGCTGGTTTTAAGCTTTTGGCATTCATTTCGTAGAGATGTTAATAGTTTTTCCTTGCCTTCAGTTTTCAGGCTTGTCCCTTATCCATCTTAGTATCTGCTTCCACCCAACTTTCGGTTAGATTCCCTAGCTAACCGCTCACCTACCTTGTTCTTATATGTGATAGATGGGTAGTGGTATTTGGTCAAGGAGACGCGTGCGAGTATCGTGGGCGGGTATCCCGCGCTTCGCGAGATATGATGTGGCGCTAATTTCACCTACCACCGCAGTATGCCATCTACCACGGACCGAGGACTGGAATGGAAGAATATCGATGCGTGGTCAACGCCATCGCAAGACAAGTGACCAGCGGTGTTCCGCATACTTTGGGTTCACGCCACCTCCGGCCATGGCCATTCAAGAAGTCGCGGCGGGTTATGAGCCGCCTTCATGACTTGACGGAATTGTCTCACCGCCTACGACCATTTTCTCCAAAGAGGTTATGGCGGGACGTAAACACATTCGCTGAAATCCAGTTCGAGAAGACCCTCAAGCGCCGATTGGCGAGGTTGGTCCACATCATGGGCCAAGTTCATCGCTGCAACTGTTTGAGTTGTCGTAAACTCGGCGCCGCCTCGTGGAGGCCCAGAGTACATCAGATCGGGGTTAGCATGAACCGCTTCCTCGCAATGTGCTTTGTGGTGCCAATGAGACCTCCCAGCCATCTGCGCACCACCCGAGTTTCGACTTCCTAAGTGTGAGGACTCCGATTTATTTGGTTTGTAATGCTTAACCAACCACCGGTCCTAGCATCACAAATCAAATAAAGCGATCTCGAGATATGTATACTTCCTGCAGCAGATATACACACCTGCACAAAATTAGACATCAACTCCATTCCACACATAGAGTCCAAACACCACACTTCCAAACGGAAGATAAACAAATAGCAAAGATATTATGTACAATGGCCGATCGCCACAAGATACACAAATAACAACAAAAAGACAATGAAGCAAAAGTGCCATAAGATGGCTATAAACAAAGCCAATCAGTGTGCCTTCAACCCACAAGGCATCCGACCGACCGCCAAGCCTAGTCGCCACCCACGGCGGCAAAGACACTCACGTAAGTGAGGCCCCGAGGCTCACCTCCTTCCTCTGCAACAAAAACATTAAGCAAAGCACCGAGTACAAAGATTGTCTTTGTACCCGCAAGACCGACGTGTGAACTAGCGCACTGCTCATATGCTACATGCAGCTTGTTTAGTGGAGGCCATATGTTTCATTTGCATAAAGCCAACTTTCATTTGCAATAATATAATACTGATTTTAAAGGCAAGTTTGCAATTCATTTTTAAGATTGAAATAACAAGAAGGATAGTAATAACAAAAGCGAAAGATAAACAACCTAGAAGTGACTATCCCAATAGTCACCATTAACAATAGCACGAATCCCGATTCGTACCACCCATCAAGTTTTAATTTAAATGTTGTAGTCTAACTCTCGATAAGCTTACCCAAGCGTGTCCATCACCTAGACGAGGCTATTCGAATAGTTTTTAACCTGCAGGTGTACCATCGTACCACACCTCGGATCGCTTTAAGCCAAAGCACACTTCAAGGTATGCTGCACAAATAAGTCCTCTGAGACTGTTTCCAATATTGTGTATCAACCCGAGCCGCTCGTATGGGTAGAAACACCATACGCTTACATGGTAAAGCCGAAAAGACAACTACCGACTCAGATAAAGCTTTTGGACAACTACCATGCTCCCACCTCCGTCCCTCCTGCGACCTCCTGCGACCGGGACCAATACACGCCAAAGTACTAGGTCAAGAGAGGTCCCATACCTCTAGTGTGGTTAGCACGAAAATGCTGGATAACAAAAACTCACAAGATGTTCGGTCCTTAATTGACCTGGGCACCTTTCGATCACACCCAAAAGATCACACCAATCTTACCATTGTGCCCGTCTAAATCATTTTTGTTTTCATTTTTAGTTTTGCAATTAAACATAGCAAATGTTGAAACATAAAGTTGTAGTAAATTTTGTGTGATCAAGGTTACCGACTAAAGTCGATAACCGCTTGATTCTACCGATAGCTAAGCGTGTCTAAGCAAGTTGACCCGGATCTACTAAGTGACAAGAGATCATCCAACATCTCTAATCACAGCAAATAACCTAGGCTCAGTAGTAGAGATCAATATTTTGTCTACAGGATATGCAACACGGATTTAACTAATCAATTTAACACAAATTAAGCAATGCATACATACAAATGAAAACAAAATATTAATCTTTAAAATACTGGGATTAAACATGATCAAACTGCTTGCACGGGCTGCTGTTGCTCAAGTTGTTGCGAGGATCGTCCTCGGGGTTGCCGCAAATATCGAAGCAACGATCGAACATAACAACAAATAAGAACGAATAACAAACAAAACTCAAACATTCAACAACATCAAAACATGCCAAACTCACACAAAGAAGCCTAAGCATGATATAACAAAATTTTAGAAACAGAGAACAATTCATTTTAAGTTATTAATAATGTTCCATGAATTTTCTAAGCTAAAAACACATCAAAACACTAGTTAATTACTTAACAAATTTTCATGAACAGAAACAGGTGTAAAACCTATCCTAATAGTTAGTATACTGAAAATGAAATTTTCTGAGTTGGGTTCATTGAATTTGGACAATTATTGGAAGAGATATGCATTTTCTAATTTGGAGATTACAATCTACAACATTAAATTAATTAACAGATTTTGCTTCAGATACAAGGTTGAAACTCATTTCGAGAAATAGTACAATTAAAATGAAAATTAACAAAGACTGGTTTCAAGCAATTTGGATAAAAATTGAATTAGTTATGCATTTTACAAGTTTAATTGAATTATGACTCAACAGAAAACATAAACCGAAATACTAAAGCAATGAATACTTTTTCTACCGCCACCAAGAAGCTCCCACCATCGACAATGGGCCCGCTGCGAACGGCGAGACAGCGCAACACCGCTTAAAGTGACGTCGGCGTATTCAAAGAATACGTCTTCGCTTAACAGTAACGTAATCCTAACACATATGCCCGGCAAAAATACGCTTCATGAAAGAGAAAACGATTAACAAAACTACACAATCCCTAACCGACATTCCGGGCCCATAACAGAGACTCGGAGAATTAAAACGATTAGATTTGAATCCTAAAACAGCTTAACACGAGAGGGCCCACAAGTCGCTGACCTAATGTAACCAGTTTAGCGATAACTAAGCCCACGGCGGCTCGCTTCGCGCGCGCGACGAAGACGGTGATGCGCCACGCGCAGTGATCTAGCAAACGGTGAGTTTCAAGACGAGTGAGTGGTACCTTAAGGTTCGCAAGACCTCACGAACCCGGTGGACGGTGACGCTGAACCCAATGGTCGGGAGATGGGCTCACGACGGCGGAGGCGGAGAAGAAGCTACGGCTCGCAGAAGATACTACGACTTCGAAGCTTCGGAAGGTGCGCCACGAATCGCCTCGACTCGAGAGCAATAAGCACAAGATAACGTCGAAGAAGAAGGTCCGAGGCGGCGGAATTGCCACGGCGCGAACACCGTGATTGGAGAAGAAAGGTCGCGGCCTCAACGATGCACCAAAGACAAAAATGAAGCCATCATTAACTTCGCATCAATGCGATCCGAAGGACCAAGTGTCGGCCGAAACTCACGAGCACTAGCAAGCTTGCAGAGCCGAGACCAACGGAGTTGGGGACGAAGAAGTGGCTCGGACGATTCACTTTGGATGCCACGAGCTCCTGGATGGGAAAAATGGATGCGATACGAGTGTGGTTCACGATGGTGAGGTTGCGGGCTCAAGGGCTTTTCCAACGCGGCAGCTACGCCGTTTCCTTCTCGGCGAAACAAGAAATCGGGCGAGATAACAACGAGAACGCAAAGGAGAAGAAGTGGATGAGCTCGTGGCTTTTATGAAGTCACGGCGATGCCTCCCACCTAGACACACGAGGGCATAAAGGTGGCGGCGGCAGGTGCGTGGCAAACATGCACGCATACGGCCGCGAGCTCCGGTGAGGTGCGGAGAAGACGAGGTTGATCTTGGCTGGTGGGACCCACATGTCGGCGACAAACGCAGCGGTGCGAACCGGTGGTTTGATTTGATCAAGAACACACCGACCGTTGGATCTAAAACGGACGGTGGGATTGGTGTATGCATTCGGACAGTCGGTTGCATACGCGGCGTGGATCGCTCGATCTTCATCGGACGATTACGATCGATTGGACTTGCGCGCGGTGCAGCTAGGCGGTGCGACCGAGTCAAGTGGTGCGGTCGGACTCGAGCCCGAGTTGGGTTCGGGCCCGAGGAACAAGATTTTTAGAATTTGATTTAAAAGACGAGAGAAGGTTTGGGAATTTTTAGAGGTAGCTCTTGAGCTCCAAAATTTCGAAATTTTTATAGTAGCTACAAGGACAGAGGACAACCTTGTATAATTTGTCCAGAACTTTTATGCACTGCATTGTTCTAGAGAAAATTCACAAGCTGTCTTGACAGGAGTTTGACCGATTTCAAACAGAGTTGACTTGGCCATTTGAAATAGCAAACAAAATCTAAAAATTGTGAAATAATTCAGGGAGGTAGATAGGATGATCAAGATGGTAGGAAAAATAATTTCAGAGGATGATCAAAGTTTGAAGGCTAAGAATTAGTGACAACAATCTCCATTCACAAGAATTTAATTCTAGAAAATGGAAATTGCTAGGGAAAATGTAGGAACTTTCAAATGATTTGAAGAGACAACAAAAGTTTTATTTCTCCTCAAAATTTTACATTTGAAATACAAACCCTAAGTTAGGGCTGTTACAAATCTCCCCTTACAGGAATCTCGCCCAGAGATTCGATCACGGGAGAAGAAGGATGGGTAATCGCTCGGAGACGATCTTCCCGCTCCCAAGTGGCTTCATCCTCGGAGTGGTTCGACCACCGAACTTTGAGGAACTTGATCACACGGTTCCTCGCTGCGCTCAACTTCTTCGAGGATACGAACGGACGCCACGATAAGACAGATCTTCCGCACATCGATATTTTCCAATGGTGTTTCTCAATCGGAATACGGAGGCACTTCTTCAATTGTGACATGGAAAACATCATGCACCCCTTCGAGTGTAGCGGCAACTCCAACTTGTATGCAACGGCTCCCACTTTCTTGATGATGCGATATGGCCCGACATATCGAGGAGCGGTTGCCCTTGACACCTAAACGACGATGTCCTTCGTGAGGTGAGACTTTGAGATACACAAAGTCATTGGGCTGAAACTCAACTCACGGCGACGCCGACCGCATAGCTCTTACGCTCGATCGAGCTACGCGCAAGTGCTCACGAATCAATCGCACTTGATTTTCACCTCATTGATGGAATGCGGACCAAAGAATCGCTTTCACCGCCTCGACCAGTTCAACGGTGTTCTCGCGCCCCCTCCATACAAAGCCTCAAACGGTGCCATACCGAGACTAGCTCGGAAGTCGTTGTTGTAGGAGAACTACGGCAAGCGGTAGGCACTTCTCCCAATTCTTCCCATAGGAAAGAACACAAGCACGAGCATATCTTCAAGAACTTGGTTGACTCGCTCGCTCGACCATCGATCCGAGGATGATAGGTGAAGTGAAAGAAAGACGGGTCCCCATGGCTTCCTCAAATCGTGCCATAGCCGAAGTGAAAAGAGAGCCACGATCTGACACAATCGTTCGTGGCACACCATGCAAACTCACAATGCGGGATATGTAGAGGTCTGCCAATTTACTGACGCTGAGGGCGGTATACACTGGCAGAAAATGCGCTACCTTCGTCAATCGATCGATAACAACCCAGATAGCATCCTTCCACAAGAAGCACGGTAGACCAGTGATGAAGTCCATACCAACGGAATCCCACTTCCACTCCGGTATGGGCAAGGGCTGAAGAAGACCTGCTGGACGCTGATGCTCGGCCTTCACGCGACAACATACGTCGCATCTGGCAACGAACCTGGCAATCTCGCGCTTCATGCGAGTCCACCAGAATCTCTGACGCAGATCTTGGTACATTTTAGTGGCCCCGGGATGGATGGACAAAGGCGAATCATGGGCCTCCTGAAGAATCAAATCCCGCAACTCCGGGACCTTTGGGACCACAAGACGCTGCCCAAACCATACAACACCGTGCTCATCTTCTGTGAAACACTTGGCTGATCCACCCTTGATATTCTGCTTGATTTTACCCACACCATCATCTGATTGCTGTGCTGCCTTGATTTGATCCACCAAGGTTGGTTGCACAACCAAGGCAGCAAGGGAACCATGTTCAACCAAACCCAAGTTGAGACGCTGAAACTCTGCGGAATGCGGGTTCTTGCTCTTGGATCATCAGTCTCGCAATACACCTTTCGGCTAAGTGCATCAGCAACCACATTGGCCTTGCCAGGATGATACTGAATACCCATATCATAATCTTTGATCAATTCTAGCCATCTCCTCTGCCTGAGGTTCAGATCTGGCTGGGTGAACAGGTATTTCAAGCTCTTGTGATCGGAATACACCTCCACGTGATTCCGATCGGATAATGCCGCTAAATCTTGAGTGCATGCACCACAGCAGCCAACTCTAAATCATGGGTGGGATAGTTGAGCTCATGAGACCTCAATTGCCTGGATGCATAGGCAACTGCCTTGCCTTCCTGCATAAGAACACATCCGAGTCCCGACGAGAGGCATCGCAATAAATATCGAAGCTCTTGTGGATATCGGAAGAGTAAGGACCTGAGCTGAAGTCAATCGCCGTTTGAGCTCCCAAAGCTCATCACAAGCGAGGGACCATACAAACTTCTTGTCCTTCTTAAGCAATTCGACTCATCGGCTTTGCGATCTTGGAGAAGTTCTCGATAAAGCGGCGATAGTAGCCACTAAACCAAGAAAACTCCGCACATCGCTGATGACTTGGCTGGCCCAAGATAGAACATCGTGACTTTCTTTGGGATCCACAGCTATGCCTCCACTGAAAGAACATGGCCCAAAAATGCTACTTCCTTCAACTGAACTCACATTTTTGAACTTCTCGTGATACAAATGATGCTCCATAACTTGCCCAAAACAATCTTCGATGCTCGGCATGCTCGCTTGATCTTGGAATAGATAAGAATGTCATCAATAAAACCACCACAAATTTGTCCAAATACTCCATGAATACGAATTCATAAGGTTCATGAACAACGCTGGAGCATTGGTCAAACCGAAAGACATGGCGGTGTACTCGCATGAGCCATAACGAGTAGTGAAAGCCGTCTTCGAATATCCTCACTACGATCCGGACTTGATGATAGCCCGATCTCGGATCAATCTTGAGAACACACGAGCTCCGGATAACTGGTCAAAAGATCATCAATGCGGGCGAGAGGATATTTGTTCTTCACCGCTACTTCATTGAGAGGACGGTAATCAACACACATGCGCAAAGTCTTGTCCTTCTTCTTCACAAAGATCACCGGACAACCCCAAGGAGATGAACGGGACGGATGAAACCCTTTGCTTGGAGCTCACCAAGCTGCTTCTTCAATTCTTCTAGCTCATTGGGAGGCATTCGATCGGCGCGCTTCAAATCGAGGCGATGCACGGGCAGCAACTCGATGACAAACTCAGTGTCTCGAGCGAGGCATCCCGCAAGTCTTCGAAAGACATCCCCAAAGTCGAGATACTATGGGAACATCCCGAATACGCAAGGCCGGCTTTGCTTCTAATGCACATAGACACGGGTCCCAAGCCGTGGTGAAAACCCGACTTGCTCGCTGAAGGGTCAGTGAGATAGACAACCTTCACGCACAATCGATTTGCCCCAAGTGTTGGGACAACCAATCCATGCCAAGAATCACATCCGGACTCATTGAATCGAAAGCGAGAATGAGATTTGCCAAAAATCCCTCCTTCAACTATGATAGGAACATCCCGACATCAAGCTCACTCTCATTTCCGATCCCGAGAGCGGATGAGCAACGGAACTCCCAAAGGAACACCGCGAAGACCACTAACAGCAGCAAATGATCTTGAAATAAAGAATGCGATGCTCGAGAATCAAACAATACTGCAGCAAGACGAGTTAACAAGAAGTGTACCCATCACGACATCCGCGCGTCCCGAGCCTCCTCGGTGATAGATGGTTGACTCGACCACGCCGCACCTCAGGCTTCGGATCATCTTACGGTCGGTGGATGACCACTCCCGCCGCGTCCTCCATTAGGACGCAGGGCTGCTGCAACACTGCGAGGCGAGCATTCGCATAATGGCCCTTGTTGTGGCGGCGGCTCAAGTCACCTCGGCCGCGGATTGCGAGGCCGCTCTGTCTTGGATCGCAGCGCACGTGGCTGAAACACGGCTGCGGTGGGCGAGGGCGGTGCGAGATGGTCTCGGCGCCGGTGGAGCAAAAGAACGGACCATCGGTGCCGCCCACCCCGAGGACGAGCGAGGTGGTGTGAGTAGACGATCGCCTCCCATTTGCGCTGCAGGACTCGCCACGCCTTTGCCTTATGCTCGCAACAATGGCCTTATCTACCAAGGCACGAAGTGCAGAAGTCCACAATGGATAGCTTGTCCTGCGGCTCCTGGGACAAGCCATCCATAAATTTCTCTGCTAGCCTCATCCGAGGCCACCTCCCGGAGCATAACGAGCCGATGATTGAACTCGTGCAGGTACTCCGTCACGACGTTGCGCCTTGCTTGAGCGCGAGGAATTCCTTCTTCTTGACTTCATCAGGCCATCAAGGATGTGGGCCCGACGAAAAGCTGATCGAACTCCTCCCACGCGACCACATGGCCGCGGCTGCATGGCGAGATAGTTCTCCCACCATGAGTCTGCGCCCTCAAGGTGGTGGGGCGCGAAGAGTGCCTTATCCTGCGCGACATCGAGCTATGTTGAGCTTTCGCTCAACCATGCGCAGCCAATCGTCCGCATCGAGAGGTCCTCGAGGCGGGAGAAAGTCGGCGGCGTGTGCGGAGGAACTCTCGCAAGTCCCATGAGTCGGTGGCCGCCACCACCACGGGGAGTGGAGGTATTCCTAGCAATAACCTCCAAGATTCGCGTCGGTCCATGCGGTTCGCTCGATCGGCGAGCACCTCGGCCATGGTCGGGAGGGGAAGCTCCTCATCATGACCACCACTGATCGCCACGCGCGTCTCTCCGGCCATCCTGTTTTACTAAGACAAGTTAGCAACAAATTTAAGAGCAAGAAAACCCAAAATTCATGAAAGCAGTCCAGAAACAAACACAAGGCAGGATAAAGTTCGACCAGCAAAATCAGACACATAACTACTCCCTTTACATCTTACCCTATTATCCCCACAAGTTTTAGTTGGATTAAACTTCATGGTTCTCCCCAAACTAATTCCACCGGTAGTAACTATCTTTTGAAAGGAAAGAGAGAAACCAAGTTTTAAACTCAAATTAGAGTAAGATGAGAGTAGAAGGCTAAGATAGGTAAGGAGTAAAACTGAGAACACGCCTAAGTTTTCATAAACCTTTTATAATTTGAAAATAAGACTTTCAAAATACCCTAAGGACGACTATGCTTGGGTTACTACGGTGAGATGGCTCGATACCAACTTTGTGAGGACTCGATTTATTTGGTTTGTAATGCTTAACCAACCACCGGTCCTAGCATCACAAATCAAATAAATCGATCCTCGAGATATGTATACTTCCCGTAAAGCATATACACACCCTACACAAAATTAGACATCAACTCCATTCCACATAGAGTCCAAACACCACACTTCCAAACGGAAGATAAACAAATAGCAAAGATATTACAGACAATGGCCGATCGCCACAAGATACCTAAATAACAACAAAAAGACAATGAAGCAAAGTGCCATAAGATGGCTATAAACAAAGCCAATCGGTGTGCCTTCAACCCACAAGGCATCCGACGGACCGCCAAGCCTAGTCGCCACCCACGGCGGCGGCAAAGACTCACGAAGTGAGGCCCCGAGGCTCACCTCCTTCCTCTGCAACAAAAACATTAAGCAAAGCACACGAGTACAAAGATTGTCTTTGTACCCGCAAGATCGACGTGAACTAGCAGACTGCTCATATGCTACATGCAGGCTTGTTTAGTGGAGGCCATATGTTTCATTTGCATAAAGCCAACTTTCATTTGCAATAATATAATACGCTTTAAAGGCAAGTTTGCAATTCATTTTAAGATTGAAATAACGAAGAAGGATAGTAATAACAAAAGCGAAAGATAAACAACCTAGAAGTGACTATCCCAATAGTCACCACAACAATAGCACGAATCCCGATTCGTACCACCCATCAAGTTTTAATTTAAATGTTGTAGTCTAACTCTCGATAAGCTTACCCAAGCGTGTCCATCACCTAGGACGAGGCTATTCGAATAGTTTTAACCTCGCAGGGTGTACCACTGCACCCACACCTCGGACAGCCTTTAAGCCAAAGCACACTTCCGAGGTATGCTTGCACACAGCTAAGTCCTACGAGACTGTTTCCAATATTGTGTATCAACCCCGAGCAGCTCGTATGGGTAGAAACACCATATGCTTACATGGTAAGCCGAAAGACAACTACCCACTCAGATAAAGCTTTTAGGACAACTACCATGCTCCCACCTCCGTCCCTCCCGACCTCCTGCGACCGGGACCAATACACGCCAAAGTACTAGGTCAAGAGAGGTCCCATACCCTCTAGTGTGGTTAGCACGCAAATGCTGGATAACAAAAACTCACAAGATGTTCGGTCCTTAATTGACCGGCACCTTTCGATCACACCCAAAAGATCACACCAATCTTACCATTGTGCCCGTCTAAATCATTTTTGTTTTCATTTTTAGTTTTGCAATTAAACATAGCAAAAATGTGAAACATAAAGTTGTAGTAAATTTTGTGTGATCAAGGTTACTGACTAAAGTCGATAACCGCCAGATTCTACCGATAGCTAAGCGTGTCTAAAGCAAGTTGACCGGATCTACTAAGTGACAAGAGATCATCCAATGATCTCTAATCACAGCAAATAACCTAGGCTCGGGTAGTAGAGATCAATATTTTGTCTACGGATATGCAACTACTGGATTTAACTAATCAATTTAACACAAATTAAGCAATGCATACATACAATAAAACAAAATATTAATCTTTAAAATATCGGATTAAACATGATCAAACCGCTTGCACGTCACGTTGCTCAAGTTGTTGCGAGGATCGTCCTCGTGGTTGCCGCAAATATCGAAGCCTAACGATCGAACATAACAACAAATAAGAACGAATAACACCGACAAAACTCAAACATTCAACAACATCAAAACATGCCAAAACTCACACAAAGAGCCTAAGCATGATATAACAAAATTTTAGAACAGAGAACAATTCATTTTAAGTTATTAATAATGTTCCATGAATTTTCTAAGCTAAAACACATCAAAACACTAGTTAATTACTTAACAAATTTTCATGAATGTAAACAGTGTAAAACCTATCCTAATAGTTAGTATCACAAAATGAAATTTTACAGAGTTGGGTTCATTGAATTTGGACAATTATTGGAAGAGATATGCATTTTCTAATTTGGAGATTACAATCTACAACATTAAATTAATTAACAGATTTTTGCTTCAGATACAAGGTTGAAACTCATTTTGAAGAAATAGTACAATTAAAATGAAAATTAACGAAGACTGTTTCAAGCAATTTGGATAAAAATTGAATTAGTTATGCATTTTACAAGTTTAATTGAATTAATGACTCAACAGAAAACATAAACCGAAATACTAAAGCAATGAATACTTTTTCTACCGCCAATCAAGAAGCCCCACCATCGACGGCGGGCTGCATGCGAACGCCGACCGTGATAGCGCACTCGCCTAAAGTGACGTCGTTAGCGTATTCAAAGAATACGTCTTCGCTTAATGTAACGTAATCCTAACACATATGCCCAAAGAAAAATACGCTTCATGAAAGAGAAAACGCATTAACAAAACTACACAATCCCTAACCGACATTCCGGGCCACATAACAGACTCGAGAATTAAAACGATTAGATTTGAATCCTAAAGCAAAGCTTAATACGAGAGGCCCACAAGTCGATGACCTAACGAACTGTTTTAGCGATAACTAAGCCACGGCGGCTGCGTCGACGCGCGACGGGGACGGTGGCGCGGCGCGCGGCAGTGATCTAGCAAACCGTGAGTTTCAAGACGAGTGAGTGGTACCTTAAGGTTCGCAAAGACCTCACGAACCCGTGACGGTGACGCTGAACCCAATGGTCGCGGAGATGGGCTCACGACGGCGGAGGCGGAGAAGAAGCTACGCTCTCGCAGAAGATACTACGACTTCGAGAAGCCGGGAAGGTGCGCCACGGAATCGCCGACTCCGGGAGCAATAAGCACAAGATAACGTCGAAGAAGAAGGTCCGAGGCGCGAATTGCCACGCGGCGGAACACCGTGATTGGAGAAGAAAGGGTCGCGCAGCCTCAACGATGCACCAAAGACAAAAATGAAGCCATCATTAACTTCGCATCAATGCGATCCGGGACCAAGTGTCAAGCCGAAACTCACCGCAGCACTAGCAAGCTTGCAGAGCCGAGACCAACGGAGTTGGGGACGAAGAAGTGGCTCGGATGATTCACCGGATGCCACGAGCTCGGATGGGAAAATGGATGCGTGACCGAGTGTGGTTCACGATGGTGAGGTTGCGGGCTCAAGGGCTTTTCCAGCGCTGGCGAAGGCTACTCGTTTCCTCCTCGGCGAAACAAGAAATCGGCGGAGATAACACGAGAACGCAAAGGAGAAGAAGTGGATGAGCTCGTGGCTTTTATGAAGTCACGCGATGCCTCCCACCGGACACGAGGCATAAAGGTGGCGGCGACGAGGTGCGTGGCAAACATGCACGCATTTACCGCGAGCTCGGTGAGGTGCGGAGAAGACGAGGTTGATGCCGACAGTGGGACCCACATGTCGGCGACAAACGGCGGTGCGAACCGGTGGTTTGATTTGATCAAGAACACACCGACCGTTGGATCTAAAACGGACGGGTGGGATTGGTGTATGCATTCTGACAGTCGGTTGCATACGCGACGTGGATCGCTCGATCTTCATCGGACGGTTACGATCGATTGGACTCGCGCGCGGTGCAGCTGAGGCGGTGCGACCGAAGTCAAGTGGTGCGGTCGGACTCGAGCCCGAGTTGGGTTCGGGCCCGAGGAACAGATTTTTTAGAATTTGATTTAAAAGACAGAGAAGGTTTGGGGAATTTTTAGAGGTAGCTCTTGAGCTCCAAAAATTTCAGAAATTTTTATGGTAGCTACAAGGACAGAGGAAAACCTTGTATAATTGTTCCAGAACTTTTATGCACTGCATTGTTCTAGAGAAAATTCACAAGTTGTCAGACAGGAGTTTGACCAGATTTCAAACAGAGTTGACTTGGCCATTTGAAATAGCAAACAAAATCTAAAAATTGTGAAATAATTCAGGAGGTAGATAGGATGATCAAGATGGTAGGAAAAATAATTTCAGAGGATGATCAAAGTTTGAAGGCTAAGAATTAGTTGACAAAAATCTCCATTCACAAGAATTTAATTCTAGAAAATGGAAATTGCTAGGGAAAATGTAGGAACTTTCAAATGATTTGAAGAGACAACAAAAGTTTTTATTTCTCCTCAAAATTTTACATTTGAAATACAAACCCTAAGTTAGGGTCATATAGAAGTGACAGGCTGTGCTATCTATGGGCCGACCGCCAAGTCCGCATGATGCTAGGATTCCTAGCAACTCGAGGCCCGATCCTCCGGGAGGTCATGTCTCTTTATTAGGATCCCGAATCGTCTCTTCAACCCTTTGTCTCCCCTGGACACCGGATCACCTGGAGCTCATCTTCTGGACGAATTCCCTGTGAACTTCAACAGGGATGACCACATCTAGGTGTATGGGAACTACCATGAAAATTGTATCCAGCTAATAGCCGCCCTTTGGAAAAATGTAATAGGATAGCACCCATTCGCTATGTATGTTGTGTAAGACTCATTGTGGGGCGAGTCTTATCCCTTCCTCAATTAACTAAAAGGAGTCTTTATGCCGTGACTAATTGGTGCTCTTTAATTTGAATGGCGCTTCTCTTTCCTTATACGCCCAAGGGCATCACATACCTATTATTGCCTCAAGTTCATGCGGCCTTAGTGGCCATAGTCCTTCTAACCGACTAGCTGCGGAGGGATGACTCAGATAGCTAGTTATCAAGCCAAGGCCCCATTCGTTATCAAGTAACTGCACAAATTGCTCCCCTAATCGAGAATGGCCTTGGTTCCACCAAGAAGCTAGCCGTGGGGGATGACTCGCATACCTAGCTAGCAGTCGAGATCCCGTTGTTGGCGGAATTGACCGCACAAATCGCTTCCACCGCTAACAACGGGCTTGCACCATCAACCATAGAGCCTAGAAAGATCTCTCGCCTATCAATCTTTGGTATATCCGACTGTAAGTTTCCGTGGTCTGATAAAGTGACACGCTTTTCTACCAGTCAAAACCAAGATTCGTCCTGGTCACTTAGCTGAGCCTCAGGTCTCAAAGATCGCGAGCTCACAGGATGTGCCGAAGACGATCGTTTCAGATCATGTTTCTTTGTTCACTCCCCGATGTTGGCATAGTCTGCAAAAGGCTATGGGAGCATATCTTTCTTCTCCGAGTAAACGGAATCTCGGGACGAGATTCTTGTAAGGGGGGGGGGGGGAGATTTGTAATATCCCAATATTTAGACTTGTGTTTCAAATGTAAGAAAATGAGTAGAAATTAAAACTTTTTCTTACATCATGTATTTCCTGTTGTACCAAACAATTCTTGTACAAAAGTTATGGAAATACAAAGTCACAAATCTTTTGACCAAACTTTGAGCTTCCAAGAAAATATTCATGTCAAACATTTTGATCATCTCCTGGAAATACCTTTCCTAAGTTATAAGATTGGTGTGGTACCCCTCTGAAAAATTTCACAATTTATAGAAATTGTTTGAATACTTTTGGAGGCAAGTCAACCCAATTCAAATCTTGGTCAAACCTTGGCCTATCTCATTGTAGAATTTTTGGAGGAAAATGTGCAACACCAAAACCTCTGGAAATTTTACACAATGTCAATATCCTAGTCAGCAAGCTCTTGTACAATTTTTAGAATTTTTGGAGTCATTTTGCTACCTCAATTAATTTTCCATTGCCCAGCCCTTTTCAAAAGTCAAAATTTCAACTGTGGTTCGAGTCGACTCGCTCAAGCCCGAGCCTAACTCGATCGACCTTCGGACCATGTCCACCTAATCGCACCGCGCGCGTGCAGCGCGAGCCGTGGGATGTGAGATCTAAGGCCCACAACCTCCCCGGGTGCGCTAGCCTCCGGAGGCTTGGGGTGCTCGTGGCCGCCCATCCCCAATCTAAAGGCCCACGACCTCCCCTCCTCCTCCTCTGTCATTTTCGAAAGCACAAGAGCTCCATGATCAAAGCCGTTCGCGATAGATCCGACGACCAATAATCACTCAAATGCATTATTGGTTGTCTTCAACCTCTGGGCGTGCGTGAGCAGTAGGGGAGTAATGGCAGTGTCATTTCATGTTCCCTACACCTACCCTAGTCGACATAAAATGTTGTGGGAGACAGGATCGGCCATGCCATGCCCTAACCTACCTCTTTTTCACCTTTTCACTTTTGGCTGGTCTCGAGCCTTGCTCCTTCTGTCTCCCGAAGGACTTCCTGTCAAACCCTAACCCTTTCCAAGCTTTTTAAGCACCTCTCATATCTCCTGGTCTCTCTTTAGACCACCTTCCAGCTCCACTTTCAACTTTGGAGCTTAATACTTCAAAATCCGACAATCCCCATTGTTGGCCCGAAAATCTTCTTTGGTGTTCTTGGTGCTCCAGTGGTTCTCCCCCCACAAATTTTTGCACCATTCCTACCTCCTTACCATCTTGAACATATCCCCTCACTTAATTTTGGATTTGATTCGCAGGATCTGTCCAATTTGGGGTTTGTTCAAATTACTACTGAATTTGGGCATCTTCTTCCTCACTCTGTGAGTGGCCCATTTTCAAATTAATTGCTCCAGAGCTTCGTGAACCTTATTGAAGCTCTTTTGATACTTAGGTGCCACTCATTTTGCTCGTGGTGCCATTTTCCATCCTTCTTCTTCAAGTCCGTGAGCTTCTTCTTGTGCAAGTCCTCTCACCAATTTTAGAGCTTCCTCCATCCGTAGTCCCTTGTTAGTCCATAGTCATCTGGGGTACCATTTCTTGAGACCACCCCAAAGCTTTCAGCTGTTTTCAAGTTCCAGTACTTAGCCTTTTTGTCATTTTCCGGCTAGCCGGTGTTTAGAGCCACCGCCGCCAATGAGATTGCCACCACTAGGTTCTGCCGCTATTGCAGTCCATTCCACCTTCGCGCCGCGCCGTGGTCGTTGTCGCCGCGGCAACCCGTTGAAGTCTGTCGGGACGGCTACGGGAGCTCCTGCTTTTGTCGATTTCTGACACCATTATTGTCCAATGATTTTCAATCATTAGGATCTGCTCGTGTCTTAAAGCCGCCTCGTTGAGTCTCTCGCGCGGCCCAAATCGTTAAAACCCCACGGCGTCTCCCGCGCCATTAATGGTCGACCGGTATTTAGTGTCTCTCGCCATTATTAGTCGCCGAAGCCGCCACCGTCACTTGCACGTGGGCCTAGACCTCCTGTGGTCGCGCTTCTTAGTCACCGCCGCACCACCCTCACGACCTCCTACTTTGATCTCCACCGTGAAGACCTCCCAAGGTCTAATCAGGTCGAGGACCACCCTCGCGATCCCTTTTGCAAAAGACCTCCCGGTCATTTTTGCAAAACCACCTCAGACCACCTCTGGTCCTCTTTGCAAAAGACCTCCCTTGGTCATTTTTGCAAGGACCACCTCAAGACCTCCCACCGGTCCTTTGTTCGGAGAAGTTAAGTCAGACCTCTCTTGGGCAGATCAGATCGCCTAAGATCTCCCGTGGAGATCTTAGCCGCCCGCACCTTCCCCACCTCGATCTAGACCGTCAGATCTCCCAAGTCCATCCGAGCCGCCCGCATCTCCTCCCGCTAAAACCCCGCCGCACCGACCTCCTCGAGTTAACTGGATCGCTCAAGACCTCCCTGCAGATCTTGATCGCTCGCACCTCCTTCGCCGGATCGTGACCATTAAGACCTCCCGAGAGATCTTAGCCGCCGAGACCTCCTGTACTTAAGCCGTAGGACCTCCCCAGATCTAGACCGCCGGGACCTCCCCGAGAAATCCCGACCGCCCGCACCTCTTCCGCTGGATTGAAGTTCTAGGACCTCCCTAGTGCTCGGGACCGTTGATCTCATCTCAACGGCCACGACCTCCTAGGTGCGCGAGGAACTCTCTCGCGCAATCGTGGCGCCCATTTGGTTGTAGCCGTTGGATCTCATCTCAACGGCCACGACCTCCCCGTTCTCTCCAGTTCTGTAGGACCTTCTAGGAGCTCCAGTTTTCTAAAGTACTTTATTGATTCAAATTTCATAAATGCATAAGTTGGTCATTTTAGCTCCTTTTTGAATGGTTCCAGTTGCACTAGCTGTGTGATAGGATAAACTTTAAATTGAGAATACTTGTGGTCACTTTTCTAGTCTGGAAATTGATAATTGCTGCAGCAGAAGCTTAAATGTAATAAGGGTTAGAATTTTCACTTCAAAATTTGTAAATTATATAACTTGTTGTGTGTAATTCCTTTCTGAGCAAACTCAACTGTGTAAAATTCCTTTATTAGCATTCTGTAATGTGGAATAGGGCTTGTTCTTATTTATGTTCCTGTGAAGTGGTAGATGTTAGTTTTACAACTTGAGAAAATCATAACTAATTCATTTTAACTCCAAATTGTGCAAACTCAATTTTGTTGTTCTTAGAATGTCTTATTCTACCTACCATAAAAATTTCAGACTTTAGATCATTCTAGAAATTTATGCCATGAACAGTAACAGATAGGAATTAATATCGATTTTTCAGGCTGATAGAAATTATTTTAGCCATAACTTTTTCATGTTAAGTCCAAATGACCTGTTTCTTCTTTCTAAATTTGTCTAAAATCATCCTCTAGCTGTTGTGTAAATTTCATGCTATTTGGATAAGTTTTGCTGTTGAGTTTTATTTGGAGTTCTTTGTTCTTATTTGGTTATCGCCTTTTCACGTTAGCTTCCGAGGATATTATTGTTATTGATCCTGAGCCACAGCAGCCTGAACCTGCACTCCAGCCAGGCAAGCAGAGTAACACCATTTGATCATGTTGTTCCTACTATTTTAAAATTCTAATATGTTGTTTGCAAATTCTATGTATGCATTGCTATGCTGGTTTAACTATTGTCGGTAGTTGGCCTATTAGATGCATTATCAGTAGGCAAATGTGATTATCCTCTACTACCTGAGCCTAGGTTATTGTTGTGATTTTGGGTTCGTTGGATTTATCCTCGTCACTTAGTAGTACGAGTTAAAGTTGCTTAGCCATGCTTAGCTATCGGTAGAAATAGGCGGTTATCGACTTGTCGATAACCTTGATCACACAAATGCTTATTATGGATACTTATGTTTTCAGCTTTTTGCCTTGTCTATTTACGAACTAAAAACTGAAAACAAAAGGATTTGGACTTGGGCACAATGGTAAGATGGTGTGAACTTGGGTGTGACTAGAATGGTGCCCGAGTCAATTAAGGACCGAACATCTTGTGAGTACCTATTATCCAGGCATTTTGTGCGTGCTAACCACACTTGAGGGAAATGAGACCTCTCTTGACTTAGTACTTTGGCGTGTATTGGCTACGGGTCGCAGGAGGGCGTGTGTGTGTTGTGTTGTGGTAAAATGAGGTGGTTATGTGCTGGGAGCATTGTAGTCGTCCAAAAAGCTTTACCCAAGGGTAGTTGTCTTTTTGGCTTTACAATGTAAGCGTATGGGTTTCTATCCATACGAGCGACTCGTAGTTGATACACAATATTGAAAATGTCTCGTAGGACTTAGCCGTGCCGGCATACCCTTGGTAGTGTGCTAAATCATGTGGCTTAAAGGCGGTCTAAAGTGTGGGTACATTAGTACACCCCTTCAGGGTTTAAAACTATTCGAATAGTCTCATCCTAGGTTATGGACACGCTTGGGTAAGCTTTTCAAGAGTTAGACTACAACCTTTTTATTAAAACTTGATGGGTGGTATGAATCTAGGGTTCATGCTATGTTGTGGTGGCTTTTGGGAAAGTCACTTCTAGGTGGTTACTTTCTATATGTATAATTACTCGTTGTTATTTAAATGCTTAGAAACAGTCTTTGTCAAATGCCTTCAATCTATTAAAATATTGCAAATGAAACTCGCTTTATGCGTCCAAATAACAATATAACCATGTTCCCCTTGAGTCTGGCCTTCATTTAGCTATGTATAGGCTTGTTACCCGTAAGTCTTGCGAGTACATTATTGTGCTCATCTGCATTGCTTGTTGTGTGCAGAGGAAGAAGGTGAGCCCCAAGGGCCTCACTTTTGTGAGTTATGCTGTGGTGGTGTGCGGGACGACTAGCTCGGCGGCCCGGTCGGTTGCCCTGTGGTTTATGTGGCTAACCGGTCGCATTCTGGTTTAAGCCATCTTATGGCAACTTTTGCTTCCGCTGTTACTTGTTAGTTTGTCATTTGGCCGGTCGGCTGTTCTGTAATAACTTTACTTTATTACTATGTATGTCGTTCTCTAGACTTGTGATTTTTGGTGTATGAGAATGATGTATGACTTTGTATGAATGTATGTGTACTGCAATTCTGGGAAGCACATGTCCATCGAGACACGGATTATTTTGTTTGTGATGCTAGGGCCAATGGAAGGCTAAGTATCCCAAACTTAATAAACCGGGGTCTCACATTAATGCACCAAATGATTAGCAATAATCGGGCAATTAATGTGCCCTAAATAAATGACGAAAACGGGAATTTCGCCGGCACACTACCGAGTGTGTTCAACGGCTTGTCGCCGTGACTCCGGTCGCGGCGGTGCCAACCAAGAAGTGAAATGGAATTGCAATATCCTTACGGACCTAGTGGTGGCAATCTCGCTGGCGGTGAGGGACTAGAACGTCGGCTAGCCGGAAAACAAAAATGGAGCTTTTTACTACTAAGCACGAAAATAGCAAAATGCTCCGCTACAGTCCAAAGAAGCGTGTGCCAAAGCCTCTAGGGACTAATAAGAAGCTACCTTGATCGAGATGAGCTTCAAAGATGGTCGGAGAAGGTCTGACCATGACGGAGCTGGCCGGACTCGAGGAAGAAGGTATGAAAATAGAGATCTGAGCCAGAATGAACACCACGGGTGGTCAAAATAGCTACACAATAGCCCACATAAGCTTCATGAGTAATTAATTGAGGAAAAGAGCACTCACCGGAGCTGGGGAACAAACCCCAAATTGGATAATCCCTGCGAATCAAATCCAAGATTAAGTGAGGGGATATGTTCAAGATAGAGAGGAGGTTAACTTGGTGTAAAGAAATACGAAGGAGAACCACTGGAACACCAAGAACACCAATGGAGCTCTACGGTTCAACAATGGTGGTTTGGGGATTCTTGAGGAGTTAAGCTCCAAAACTGAAAATGGAGCTCGAGGGTGGTGTAAAGGGATACCAGTAGGTATTGAAGGTGCTTATAAGGCTTTGAAAATATTAGGGTTTGCCAAAAGAGCTTTTCGGGAGGCATGGTGCAAAGCTCAAGACACAAGACATGGCCAACAATCATAAAGAGGTAGATGGTGCACTAGGGCAAGGTATGGCCGAAAGTGTCTCCCCCAACTCTTAATGTCAACTAGGGCGGCCGTAGGGAGCATGAAATGACATCCCCATGCCCTACACTGTTTTCGCACGACGGGAGGTTGAAGATGACCAGAAAAAGGTCAGGCGAATAAGGACCCTTGGATTTTAATCGGACGGCTGACAACGCGCCACGCCACCGAGATTTGAAAATAAAGGAATAGATCGGGAGCCCTTGGATTAGAAACGAACGGCTCAGATTCAAACAAAACAACTGAAGGTCCGAATGTCTCGGAGAATCTGGGCGGTCGGATGGGGATCCAATTGTTCAAAAGGGATAAAGCATCTGCACGGTCCGAATGCTCACACGAACATGGGCCGCGCGATAAGGATCCAACGGTGGAGATTAGACGCGCGATTTTAAAAGAGGCTCGGTGCAGTTATTTGACTGGACCGAGTCAAGAGGCTCGAGCCCGAGTCTGACTCGAACCCAAGGAACAGTGAAATTAGGTTTTGAGTTTTAAACTGAACTGGGACTTTGAGGATTTATTTGAGATAGCAAAACAACTCCAAAAATTATGAAATTTTTACTGGAGCTTGCTAACTCAGATATTTTCCTTGTATAAAATTTTCAGAGGTTTTTATCCTGCGCATTTTCCTCCAAAAATAATGGAAGGCTCCGGTTTAAAGTTTTGACTGAAAGTCAAACAGGTTTGACTGCCCTCTAAAAATATTCAAACAATTTCTAAAAATTGTGAAATTTTTCAAAGGGGCCACATACCATCACAGGAACTTAGGAAAAATATTTCGCAATGATATTCACAAGATTTGAGATGAATGTTTTTTGGAAGACAAGGTTTTGATCAAAAGACTTGTGACTTTGTATTTCCATAACTTCTTGTACAATAATCGTCCAAAGCATACAGGAAATACATGATGTAAGAAAAAGTTTTAATTTCTACTCATTTTCTTACATTTGAAACACAAGTCCAATATTGGGATGTTACAAAACCTCCCCCCTTACAAGAATCTCGCCCCGAGATTCTGTTTACTCGGAGAAGAAGGACGGGTAGTCTGCACGAAGGCGATCTTCCCGCTCCCAAGTTGCTTCATCTTCAGAATGATTTGACCACTCAACCTTAAGGAACTTGATGACGTGGTTCCTAGTTCTCCGTTCAGATTCTTCGAGAATACGAATAGGATGCTCATGGTAGGTCAAATTCTCCTGCACATCGAGATTTTCCAACAGAGTTTCCTCGATTGGAACACGGAGGCACTTCTTCAAGTATGACACATGGAACACATCATGCACTCCCTCAAGTGAAGCTGGCAACTCCAATCTATATGGAACAGCTCCCACTTTCTCGATGATACGATAAGGCCCAACATATCGAGGAGCCAACATGCCCTTGATGCCAAAACGCTGATGGCCCTTCAAAGGTGAGACTTTGAGATAAACAAAGTCATTGGGATCAAATCTCAACTCACGGCGACGACGATCCGCATAGCTCTTTTGCTTGGACTGGGCCACGCGCAAATGCTCACGAATCAACTGAACCTGGCTTTCAGCCTCATTGATCGAATCTGGGCTGAAGAACTGACGCTCACTAGTTTCTGACCAGTTCAACGGTGTCCTACACCTCCTCCCATACAATGCCTCAAAAGGTGTCATGCCAAGACTGGCTTGGAAACTGTTGTTGTAGGAGAACTCAGCAAACAGCAGACATTTCTCCCACTTCTTCCCATAGGAAAGAACACAAGCACGAAGCATATCCTCCAACACTTGGTTGACTCTCTCTATCTGACCATCAGTTTGAGGATGATAGGCCGAACTGAAAGAAAGACGAGTTCCCATGGCTTCTTGCAACTTGTGCCAAAACCGAGAGGTGAAAAGAGAACCACCTCCTTTGCCTGAGGTTCAGATCTGGCTGGGTGAACAAGTATTTCAAGCTCTTGTGATCAGAATACACTTCACAATGGTTACCAATCAGGTAATGCCGCCAAATCTTAAGTGCATGGACCCCAGCAGCTAACTCCAAATCATGGGTAGGATAGTTGAGTTCATGAGGCCTCAACTGCCTTGATGCATAGGCCACTACCTTGCCTTCTTGGATAAGAACACAACCGAGTCCCTGACGAGAGGCATCACAGTAGATATCAAAGCTCTTGTGTATGTCAGGGAGAACAAGCACTGGCGCTGAAGTCAAGCGCTTCTTGAGTTCCTGAAAAATCTCGTCACAAGCAGAGGACCACAGAAATTTCTTGTCCTTCTTGAGCAGCTCAGTCATCGGCTTCGCGATCTTGGAGAAGTTCTCGATAAAGCGGCGTAGCCTGCTAAACCAAGAAAACTCCGCACATCGGTGACCAACTTAGACTGACCCCAAGATAAAACATCACTGACCTTGCTAGGATCCATAGCTACACCCCCTGCTGAAAGGACATGGCCCAAGAACGCCACTTGCTTCAACCAGAACTCGCACTTGCTGAACTTGGCATACAGCTGGTGCTCACGCAGCTTTCCCAATACAATCTGCAGATGCTCAGCATGCTCCTCTTCACTCTTGGAGTAGATAAGAATGTCATCAATGAAAACCACAATGAACTTATCCAAATACTCCATGAACACCGAGTTCATGAGATTCATGAATAAAGCAGGAGCATTTGTTAAGCCAAAAGACATGACGGTGTACTCGTAGAGGCCATAACGAGTAGTGAACGCCGTCTTTGGAATATCTTCCGCCCTGATTCGGACTTGATGATAACCCAATCACAAATCAATCTTGAAAAAGACACAGGCTCCAGTCAACTGGTCAAAAAGATCATCAATACGAGGCAAAGGATACTTATTTTTCACCGTCACTTCATTAAGCGGACGGTAATCAACACACATACACAGGGTCTTGTCCTTCTTCTTCACAAAAATAACCGGACAACCCCAAGGAGAAGAGCTAGGACGGATAAAGCCCTTTGCTTGAAGCTCACCTAACTGCTTCTTCAGCTCCTCCAACTCATTAGGAGGCATTCGGTACGGCGCCTTTGAAATTGGAGCGGTACCGGGCAGCAACTCGATAACAAACTCCAAGTATCGAACTGGAGGCATCCCAGGAAAATCTTCAGGAAAGACGTCCACAAAGTCACAGAATGTAGGAACCTCCTAAACCTCCAGGGCTGGCTTAGCTTCAAGGGCACAAAGATGTGGCCCTTGCAACTACGGTGCAATCCCAACCTGCTCGCCTGAGGGGCTAGTGAGGTAGACCATCTTCCTGGCACAATCGATTTGCCCAAAGTGTTGGGACAACCAATCCATGCCAAGAATCACGTCCAGAAGCGCCGAATCAAGTAAGATGAGGTTCGCTAAGAATCCCACTCCTTCAATATCAATGGGAACGTCCCGGCATTCCTGATCAGCTCTCATTTCCGCTCCCGGAGAGCGAATAAGCAAAGGAAATTCCAACGGAACAAAGTGAAGGTCACAATCAACAGCAAATGATCTCGAAATAAAAGAATGCGATGCTCCAGAGTCAAATAATACTACAGCAGGACGATAACCGACAAGAAGCGTACCCAACACAACGTCGGGCGCCTCCTCAGCCTCCTCAGCCGAGATGTGGTTGACTCGACCACTCCCGACACCCTAAGTCTTCTGGATCACCTTCTGGTCAGGCGGGTGACCATTCCCTTGCCCGCGTCCTCCATTAGGAAGAGGGGCCGCTCCAGTCCTCCTAGGGCAACTGCTAGCATAATGGCCCTTCTGGTTGCAAGAGAAGTAGGTGACATCAGCAGCCGGGTTGCGGAGAGCAACCAGCTGCTGGGTCGCAGGTGCACGTGGCTGAAACACGGCCTGCGGGGGACGAGTAACTAGCACCGACAGCCTCGGCGGTGGTGAAGCCAAAGCACGAGCCCCTGGTGCAGGCCCAACACGGGGACAGGAGAGACTAGCCTGTGCAAACCGGTGGGCCTCCCACTTGCGCTTGCGGGATTCACCCAGCGCCTTCGCCTTGTGCTTGGCGACGATGGCCTTGTCCACCAAGGCCTGGAAATCAGCAAAGTCCATAATAGAGAGCTTGTCCTGCAGCTCCTCAGATAAGCCCTCCATGAACTTCTCCTGCTTGGCCTCATCAGTGGCCACCTCACCCGAAGCATAACGAGCCAAGTGATTAAACTCGTAAAGGTACTCCGAAACAGACTTGCGCCCCTATTTAAGCACAAGAAACTCCTTCTTCTTGAGCTTCATCAGGCTATCGGGAATGTGGGCTCGACGGAAAGCAGACCTGAACTCCTCCCACGAGACAACATGGTCCGCGGGCTACATGGCGAGAAAATTCTCCCACCAAGAGAGTGTCGCACCCTCAAGTTGATGGGATGCAAAGAGTGCCTGCTCCTGCTCCTGGCACTGAGCGATGTTGAGCTTTCGCTCAACCAGACGCAACCAATCATCTGCGTCAAGGGGATCCTCGGATCGGGAGAAGGTGGGTGGCTGCGTACGGAGGAACTTCGAAAGCCCACCACGAGCCTGGTGGCCACCACCTCCGGATCTTGAAGCACCAGAAGGAGTGGAGGTGTTCCTCGCGACAACCTCCAAGATCCGAGTCTGGTCCATGCGATTCCGCTCGATCTGAGCCAGAACCTCAGCCATGGTCGGAGGAGGGGGAAGCTCCTCATCGGAACCAGCCGGCTGACTGCTACGGGTGGTTCTTGCCATCCTGTTCCACAAAAATAGGTTAGAAACAACTCCGGAATAGGAGACAAAGAAAGACAACTAAACACTCTACAAAATAAACTCCAACAACCGGAGACCCAAGAAAATCGCAGCAAGGTCATAAAAATAACATCCATCTTCCTATCATGACTAACTCGTATGGAAGAACGAGCAATCAGTTTTTAGGAAGACAACTTTCAGCACATAAATCCGGTTTGGTTCAGCTAACAAAACAAGGCAAAAACTACTAACAAAGGGTTAGGCACATAGCTAATTTATATCACCTCTTACCCCGTTTATTCCCAACAAATTTTAGTTGAATCAACCTCCCCTTTTCAGCACTATAAACTATCCATGACTAGCTGTCCAGAAATTTCTGCGTGCTGTCCAGAAATTTCTTCTCCAAGTCTCTGGCCGAAATTTGTAGCTTCAGGAGCTTCTAATTTCGCAAGACAGCCAACACTTTTGTTTTATAACTCTCATGGTTTACCCAAAACCAATTTAATCGAATAAACATCTATCTTTTGAAAGAAGATGAGAGGGAAAACAACTTTTCAAACTCAGTAAAAAAAATAAGGTGAGATGAGCAAGCTAAGATAGATAAGAAGTAAAATCTGAGAACTTACTTAAGATTTTCAGGATAATACTTGATATTTGGAAAGTAAGTTTTCAAAATATACTAGGGACGACCAAGCTAGGGGTTTGTACAGTCAGTATGGCTCTGATACCAACTCTGTGAGACCCTGGTTTATTAAGCTTGTAACACTTAACTTTCCACTGGTTCTAGTATCACAAACGGAATAAACTGCGTCTCGATGGACATGTGCTTCCCAGAAATTGCAGCACACATTCATCATACAAAAGCATGCATCATTTCCATACAAGATAATATAACAAGTCTACCGAAGGACATTCATAACATAAGTTATTACAGGACAGCCGACCGGCCAAATGACATAAGTATCAAGTAACAGCGGAAGCAAAAGGTGCCATAAGATGGCTTAAACCAAAAGACGACCGGTTAGCCACATAACACCACAAGGCAACCGACCGGCCGCCAAGCTAATCGCCCCACACACTGCCATAGCACAACTCACAAAAGTGAGGCCCTTCGGGCTCACCTTCTTCCTCTGCACACAATAAGCAATGCAGGTGAGTACAATAATGTACTCGCAAGACTTACGAGTAACAAGCCTATACATAGCTACATGGAAGCTGTATCAAAGGAGGGTTGGTTTTATGGTTATTTGGACGCATAAAGCAAGGTTCATTTGCAATAATGTAATAGATTGAAGGCATTTTGACAAATCAGTTTTTAAGCATTGAAATAACAGCGAGTAACAATAATTATCAAGTAACCACCTAGAAGTGACTAACCCTTTAGCCACTACAAATAGCATGAATCCCAGATTCATACCACCCATCAAGTTTTAATTTAAAATGTTGGAGTCTAACTCTTGAAAAGCTTATCCAAGCGTGTCCATAACCTAGGACGAGGCTATTCGAATAGATCAAACCCTGCAGGGGTGTACCAATGTACCCACACTTCAGACCGCCTTTTTGCCAAGCTATTAAGCACACTTCCTTTGGTATGCTGGCACGACTAAGTCCTACAAACCCTTTCCAATGGAATATGCTAATCAAGAGGCGCACGTATGGGGGTTAATCCTTAGTGATCTGTCGACGAAATATGGATCACAAGGACCCATACGTGGAGCATGACACACCGGCCTCGGCGGGTGCTCCTCTCCCCACAAACATGTCCATGTTGCACATAATTAAATGTGCAACCCACCACGACTCATTAATTAACACACCCCAAAGTACTCAGGTAAGAGAGGTCTCATATCCCTCTAGTGTGGTTAGCACGCACAGAAATGCTCGGATAAGAGGTACTCACAAGTAGTTCGGTCCTTAATTGACCCGGGCACCATTCCAATCACACCCAAAAGATCACACCATCCAACCATTGTGCCCAAGTCTAAATTGTTTTCATTTTTCAGTTTTAGTTTTGCAATTTAGACATAGCACAAGGCCGAAACATAGAGATTATAATAAGTTTGTGTGATCAAAGTTATCGACAAGTCGATAACTGCCCATTTCTACCAATAGCTAAGCATGGCTAAGCATAATGACACGTAAACTACTAAGTGACAAGGGTTCATCCAGCGAACCCAAAATCACAGCAAGTAATCCTAGGTTTCAGTAGTAGAGGAATAAACATTTCCTACTGATAATGCAACTACTGGGCCAACTATCGACAATAGTTTAAAACAACATAGCAATGCATACATAGAATTTGCAAACAACATATTAGAATTTGAAATTAGTAGGAACAATATGATCAAATGATGCTACATCTGCTTGCCTTGTTGGAATGCAGGATTGGATGGCTGTGGCTCAGAAATATTATCAATATAGTCTTCGGAACCTAACGCGAAAAGGCGATAAGTAAATAAGAACGAAGAATACCAAATAAACTCCAACAGCAAGAGACATTCAAATCTAATGAAATTTATACAGTAGCTAGGGGATGATTTTAGACAATTTTAGAAACAAGAATCATGCAATTTGGATTTAGGATGCAAAAGATATAGACAAAATACTCTTTCTCAGCCCATCAATTTACCAAATTAATTTTTGGTACTGTTCATGGCGAAAATTTCCAGAAGGATCTAAGGTCCAAATTTTACTGACAGTAGATTATGACACCTAATAACAAAGAAAGTTGAGTTTACTAAATTTGGAGTTATAGTGATTTATTTATGATTTTTCTAAGTTGTAAATCTATTGCAAGTCATTTTACAGAAATAAATCCATGTTCAAATCCTATTTTACATTAAAGCACACTAACAGAGGACTTTAACAAAATTGATTTTGCACAAATTGGAATTACATGGAAAAATATATACATTTTACAAGTTTTAAATCTATTTCTGTAATATTCAAAATTGGCAGGAGACAAGTTATTTTGGTTACCAGATTTTCTACGACAGAAATATGCCTAAATGCATTTTTAGATTAAACTATAGTGGCATAAGATTTTATTGCAGTTGGAAATACCTCAAAAGTAGTTAACAAGAATTAGTTATGAGTTTTCAAAGTTTTAAATACAAGTTTTAGTTGATAAATAAAAGCTTACAGAAATAGATTCGAACTTAACAGAAATAAGCGACGTGGACGCTCGAGAACCCTTGATCAAAAATCCTACGGCCCACGCGCGCCGGGAACAGCGCACACGCGCGATACCTAGAAGGAACCCACCGTTGGATTAAGATCCAACGGCTCACGCGGAGGGATGCATTCGGACGGTGCGGTTACCGCAGCCAACCACAATCGTAGATCTGAAGATGGACGGCTCAGATCGCACCCCCCTTCGGATGGTCCGATTGCATACAAGATCTGGGCCGTTGATTGTGGGATCGACGGTCCACAATCAACAAAGTGCTACGCACGGGACTTAAGTGCACGAGGAGGATTTTAATGAATGGGCCCACAAGTCGGTGGGACAAGGGGCCAATTAGGACAGTGATTAATTACTGAACACTAATGATTAATAATTAATGTGCCCTAAAGATCTTTGCACAGAGCTGGATTTAAGAGATGGGGGCCCACCTGGCAGTGACACAAACTGACGGTAAGATACATTAATTGCTAACCAATAATTAACAATTAATGACCCCAGAGCCGCGGCTTAAGGCCTACGGGCCCACATGCTAGCGACACAACGAACCAGATTAGGACATGATTAATTGTAACATCCCAATATTTAGAACTGTGTTTCAAATGTAAGAAAATGAGTAGAAATTAAAACTTTTTCTTACATCATGTATTTCCTGTTGTACCAAACAATTCTTGTACAAAAGTTATGGAAATACAAAGTCACAAATCTTTTGATCCAAACTTTGAGCTTCCAAGAAAATATTCATGTCAAACATTTTGATCATCTCCTGGGAATACCTTTCCTAAGTTATAGGATTGGTGTGGGACTCCTCTGAAAAATTTCACGATTTATAGAAATTGTTTGAATACTTTTGGAGGCAAGTCAACCCAATTCAAATCTTGGTCAAACCTTGGCCTAGCTCATTGTAGAATTTTTGGAGGAAAATGTGCAACACCAAAACCTCTGGAAATTTTACACAATGTCAATATCCTAGTCAGCAATCTCCTATAAACTTTTCAGAATTTTTGGAGTCATTTTGCTACCTCAATTAATTTTTCATTGCCCAGCCCTCTTCAAAAGTCAAAAATTCAACTGTGGTTCGAGTCAGACTCGGGCTCAAGCCCGAGCCTAACTCGACTGACCCGGTCGGACTATGTCCACCTAATCGCACCGTGCGCGTGCCAGCGGAGCCGTGGGATGTGAGATCTAAGGCCCACGACCTCCCCGGGTGCGCTAGCCTCCAGAGGCTTGGGGTGCTCGTGGTTGTCCATCCCCAATCTAAAGGCCCACGACCTCCCCTCCTCCTCCTCTGTCATTTTTGAAAGCACCAGAGCTCTATGATCGAAGCCGTTCGCGATAGATCCGACGGCCAATAATCACTCAAATGCATTATTGGTTGTCTTCAACCTCTGGACGTGCGTGAGTAGTAGGGGAGTAATGGCAGTGTCATTTCATGTTCCCTACACCTGCCCTAGTCGACATCAAATGTTGTGGGAGACAGGATCGGCCATGCCATGCCCTAACCTACCTCTTTTTCACCTTTTCACTTTCGGCTGGTCTCGAGCCTTGCTCCTTCTGTCTCCCGAAGGACTTCCTATCAAACCCTAACCCTTTCCAAGCTTTTTAAGCACCTCTCATATCTCCTGGTCTCTCTTTAGACCACCCTCCAGCTCCACTTTCAACTTTGGAGCTTAATACTTCAAAATCCGACAATCCCCATTGTTGGCCCGAAAAGCTTCTTTGGTGTTCTTGGTGCTCCAGTGGTTCTCCCCCACAAATTTTTGCACCATTCCTACCTCCTTACCATCTTGAACATATCCCCTCACTTAATTTTGGATTTGATTCGCAGGACCTGTTCAATTTGGGGTTTGTTCAAATTTGGCTGAATTTGGGCATCTTCTTCCTCAGCTCAGGTGAGTGGCCTATTTTCAAATTAATTGCTCTAGTAGCTTCTATGAACCTTATTGAAGCTCTTTTGATACTTAGGTGCCACTCATTTTGCTCAGGGTGCCATTTTTCAGCCTTCTTCTTCAAGTCCGGCGAGCTTCTTGTGCAAAACAAAACAACCGGAAGGTCCGAATGTCTCGGAGAATCTGGGCGGTCGGATGGGGATCCAATTGTTCAAAAGGGATAAAGCATCCGCACAGTCCGAATGCTCACACGAACATGGGCCGCGCGATAAGGATCCAACGGTGGAGATTAGACGCGCGATTTTAAAAGAGGCTCGGTGCAGTTAGTTGACTGGACCGAGTCAAGAGGCTCGAGCCCGAGTCTGACTTGAACCCAAGGAACAGTGAAATTAGGTTTTGAGTTTTAAACTGAACTGAGACTTTGAGGATTTATTTGAGATAGCAAAACAACTCCAAAAATTATGAAATTTTTACTGGAGCTTGCTAACTCAGATATTTTCCTTGTATAAAATTTTTAGAGGTTTTTATTCTGCGCATTTTCCTCCAAATATAATGCAAGGCTCCGGTTTAATGTTTTGACTGAAAGTCAAACATGTTTGACTGCCCTCTAAAAATATTCAAACAATTTCTAAAAATTGTGAAATTTTTCAAAGGGGCCACATACCATCACAGGAACTTAGGAAAAATATTTCCCAATGATGTTCACAAGATTTGAGATGAATGTTTTTTGGAAGACAAGGTTTTGATCAAAAGACTTGTGACTTTGTATTTCCATAACTTCTTGTACAAGAATCGTCCAAAGCATACAGGAAATACATGATGTAAGAAAAAGTTTAAATTTCTACTCATTTTCTTACATTTGAAACACAAGTCCAATATTGGGATGTTACAGAGGCCCAAAGGTGAGCTCGGTGCATGGCGCTGCCATGGACCAAAAGAGTTGACAGGAGCAGTTGAAGAACACGACCATGGGGCCGAAAGCCTGGTGCGCAATAAATGAGGGCTCAAGAGCCGTTGACGGTGACACCATGGAGGTGACAAAACAAGCACTCCCATGCCATGTTCCGTCACACGCACGGGAGTCAGAGGTTGAAGATGACCAGTCTTGGCGCGGGCCCACTAGTCAGTGCGAGAGGTTAAAAATGGCTCGATTGAAAAAGAACTAAGGGTTAGGTTATGTGTAACATCCCAAAGTGCTGTTACCAAAATAAAAATAAAATAAAGTTATTGTTCTAATTGGATTTTCTGAAATTTGCCAGAGTTTGATTGCTTTATTTGAATTTCTAAAGTTTTTTTAAAAAAATCAAAAGTAAAATTTATTGAAAGTTCTTGAAGTTTCATTTGGCTTGATTTGAAAATTAAAAATTTAATTAATTTCTGGAATTTTCTGAGTTTTTAAAAGCCTTTTCCAAATCATTTCAAAAGCCCAAAATAAATTATTTGCAAAAACTATAGCCAAGTTTAAGTTGGAACTATTTTAATTAAGTCCAAAATACCTCTGGAAATTTCTGTGAATTTTTCTAGAATTTTTGGATTTAATTTGCTATTTTCTAAAGCCTAAATGAATTATCTGGAATTAAATCAATTAGAAAAGCATTTAAAAATCGGAAAACGCTTTCGGGCCGAAATCTCCGGACCGGCCCATCCTCTCTCACCGCGCGCCAGCCCAACCTGGCCCATCTCCGCGCCCCTCTCTCCTCTCTCACCATCACCGCCCGATTTGAATCGGACGACATCTGCACCACCCACGCCACCCCGCTCTCTCAACCGTTGGATGAAAATCCGATGGCCACGCCTCCTTCTTCTTCCCCGCATCTTCTCCTCGCGACGCCGCACTCCGCCGCCATTAGCGCCGAGAAAACCTCAAGCAATCCCGCGAATCTCGCCCCCTTTCCTCCCGTGGACTTGCGCATCGGAGTCCCCTAATCACGCCGCGCCCGTTCCCGACCGTTACCCCCTTCGTCTCGCACGAAATCACCGGGACCGCGCCATCGCCGCCGCAACGCCCGCACGGACCTTCGTGCGCCGCAAGCCGCTCCGCCCTCCTCCAGCCCCTATAAAGGGAGCACCGAGTACGCCTTCTCCTCCTCGTTCCAACCACGCCATCCACACCGCCCCTCTCCTCCTCTATCGGCTGGATTTTGCTTCGGAAGGTCTCCCGGCCGCGAGCTCTTCTTCCCCGATTCCGGCGCCTATACCGCCAACACGTCCTCACCACCGACACCGATGGCATCGCCGTAGCCTCGCCTACGTCGTGCGCACCTTCGCCTCGCCCGAGCACCGCCGGAACGCCGCGCCGCCACTTCACCGAACACCGCCGCTTTTGACTCGCCGCCGCGAATCGCCGCGTCTCGTGCACCCGAGGTGAGCACCGACTCGCTGAAGCCATCTCGTCCTCCCGTACTCGCCGAGGCTATCTCGCCGCCGTTCGCGGCACGCGCGCGCGTGCGAGCCGCCGCCGGCTCGTGCCTCGTGGCACCACCACGTGGTCGCCACGCCACGCCACCTCGGCGCCACGTCGTCTCCCCCGCCCGCGTGTCCACCCACGTGGCTTGCCGCGTGGCAAGTCCATCGTCCTCACCGCCCTCGGCTCGGTGGAACCACCCCACCGTGGACCGTGTCGCGACACGTGGGCCCATCGTCGAAATTTATTTTAATTGTTTTTATTCGAAATTCCAATGTCGACGTCGGATGCGCAATAATTCGAATTTCCTTTAGAAAAGTAATTCAAGAAATTCAATAAAATCTGATTTTAGGGTTTATTTAGATTTAGAACTTCCCGGGGTTCGTTCTCCTTCATACGAACTCCGATTTTGTCGATTCAAATTCCTAAATTCATATAAAATCAAGATCTAGCCATCGAACTCAAAATTATTTAATTTTGAGTTCATTTGATCAATGATTCCTTCAAACCCTAACTTATCATTTCATGTAAATTCAAACTTCTAAAATTCATATCTTTTGCATCCAAACTCCGATTTGGGTGATTCAAGTTGCAAAATTCATATAAAATTATTATCTAGCTAACTAAAGTAAAATATTTCTATTTGGAGTTAATTTGATCTGTCCTTTTGAATTTATTTGAATTTGAGTTGAATTTGTCGTATTTTCACGATTAGATTTCGACGACTTCGGAGAGTCAGATTTCGACGCTGTTGGAAGAGCTTCATAAGAGGATTGATTTTGACTGTGTGATCATCGTGGTGTACACAACACACTACCTGAAGAAAGTACTTGTGAGTACTAGGTGACCTGTTGAGGAAAACAACATCACCTTAGTATCAGGTGATCTGCATCACCTCGTCAAGCGAGGCAAGTTACACCCTTGATCATATCTATCCTATTATTTTAAATTATTTATATTCTGTCTTAAATTATTACTGCATGCTTATTTATATCAGTATCTTAAATTCCTGTTTTAAATATCTAGTTATGCCTAAACTCCTTTGTATGGCCAATTTTGATAATTGAAGTAAACACATTATCACCTTAGGTAAAACCTAGTTGATACAATAGTATGGACTAGGATCAGTTGGAAAATATTGTGCTTAGCCATGCTTATAGACCAAACCTGTTTGTTTTGGGGAATTTCAGCTAGAAATCAATTGTTGTTTAAATTGTACCCTTGGCATTGGTGTGTCACGGGAGTTTTACAAATGACTTGGAAAATAAAATAAAAACGGGTTTGGACTTGGGCGAAATGGATGATTGGTGGGTGCAGGTTTATGCACGGGCTCTGTAATACCCTAAAAATTAAATCGGGAGAGAATAATTAAATCGGGAGAGAATAATTAAAATCGGGGGAATATTTCTTTTAGCAAAGCGATTGAACAGGAGAAAGAGGGGTTTTAATGTAATACTCCAATTTATTCTACGAAAGAAAGCGTTCAAAAGAGAAATTAGACATAAAAAAGGGGGGTTTCTGCAGTTTTTCGGCAACTTGGGCCTTAGGCCTTGGCCCAGGAGGCCCATGAGGGGTCGGCCACCAATAAAAGGAAGGGGGAAAACCCTAGATGCACTGTAGCTACAGTGCCGCCGCACTGTAGCACGGTTACTGTAGCACACCTCTCCTCCATGGTGGTGCCCCCCTCCATTGGTGCCTCCTTCCTCGCCGTCGGTGCTCCCTGCTGCCGATCAAGTGAAGAAAGGAGAGGAGATCAACTTCGTGGGGAGAGTTCATCATCTTGCTGCGATTCTACAAGGGTAACGTCGCGTGTTCTTCGTTGTTTGATACGTAATAGTTGCGGTTGATGTCGTTTGGTAGATTGATTTGCGTCGGTTTAATAGATCGCGTTCTGTCCAGATTTTTGCGCGGTCAGTTTCGTGTGTTTAGAGGCCGAATTAGGAGTTTTGGTCTCCTAGAGTTATGTAGATAATGTTCTTAGCTTTCAGTGTCCGCCAAGAACGCCAAAATCCGATTAACGGTTAGAAAGTTATGAATTGTTTAGTGCCGCTGTCTGGTTAATCTGTCAACATCCTGACAGTCTGTAGAAAACTGAGTTAATCTATTAGTTAAATTCGAAATCAGAGGATCTCAATATAACGAAAATTGTAGGTAATTTCCACACCTTTTCAGAGAGATAAAGAACGCAAGATTTGGACTTTCGTAGCAAAAGTTATGATGGTTTTAGTGTACTATCCAGAGAAGTCGACGTGAAAATTGTTGTTCTGTAGTTTGGCTTGGTAGGGGCTGTAGATGGCATAATCAAAAGGGCTCCCCAACTAAGTTTATTTGGGTAATTTAATTACCTTTCCAGAAAGTCTGAGAACACCTCATTTGGACTCCTGAGTAGAAAGTTATGTATTTTAGAAGTTGACTGTCCGCAGTGATCACCAAAGCGATCGCTAGAAATTGGAAGATTGGAAAACGCTTGGGAGATTAGCGAGTTCGTTTGTGTTGTTATTTATGCTTTTGATCCAGTATGTTGGTCTTAGATTGGGGTTATCTTTATGTTCAGGTGGGAGCGTGATCCCGGGGCAGCGTTCTCTTCGCGCCCACCGCTCGCACGGTTGAGGCAAGTATTCGGTTATAGCATATTTATGTTTGTATGTCGAGAGTGTTTGTGTTTTGCTCGTAATAGCCATGCATGAATGTTAATGTGATGAGTTTCCATTTATCTTGATGAATGCTAGTTATGGTTAAAGTTGATGTTATTGTGATGAGTTCCAATTTTATCCCGTGAATGCAAGTACTGATTGAGAGAATATGTATGAATATTTGATAGAAGGTGCTAGTACTTTGATGCGTACTAACCATGCAAGGTTGATAGTGTGACATGTATGATTAAGGATGGTAAATATTTGAGATATGATTAATTATTATTCATGAAGGATTGTTCATGTTTGCTAGTATTATGAATATATGTGCTATTCATGGATACTAGAGTGCTAAGAATGTCAATGATGAGGAATGCTAGAAGTATGAATAAGTTTATTCATGCACGTCGTTGTTGTGAATCCATATGTATGATGGTTTAAAGTTTTGTTCATGTGCATCATGCAATCATATTGGAGGATTGGTCACGTGGTGACTATGCATGTTCGAGGTCCCCGTCATGTAGATGACGGGCTTGAGGTCCCCACATTTGTGGAATGTGGGCAATGAATAAAGAGGTCCCCATCATAGAGATGATGGGCAAAGGTCCCTATACATGTGGTGTATAGGTTTGGTCCCCGTGCTGAGGGCACAGCAAGGGTATACATCGACGGATGTATACCCCGCATTACCGGTAAAATGCGAAAAGAGATAAAGTTCAAAAGGTGCATTGCATTGATCGCATTCCATGAGTATGAAAGCTATGATTAGTGTAACGTTATTGTGGATCATTGTTGCTATGCTTGTGTTCTTGTTTATAGCCTTGTTGATACTTGCTGAGTCTTTGGGCTCACCCTTGCTTTGATATGTTTTAGGTACAACTGGCAGGAACGACATGCATGGGAGGGAGTAGATGTTGGATGCACTCACTACCTCACGACCATAAGGCGTTTGCCATTTAATTACACATCAAGATTAAGTAAACTGTTTGAGAATCACTCATAGATGGTTTTGAGTATTTATGTTAATTGTGATAATGAGAATAGCAAGTCTGGATTTTGTTTATTCGATCATCTTGCAAGCTTATGTAACCTTGATTATGAAGATATTGATAAGTACCATGATTAATTGTTGGAACCTCGGTATTGTTGACTATACAAAGGAGGTTTTGCCGAAAATTTGTAATTGGTCTTAGTTTAGTTTAGTCTAATTTAATTTTAGTAGCATTCGAGGCTCAATGCTGAGATGGGGTGTTACAGTTGGTATCAGAGCGGGCTTTAGGTCCGTGGTTAATAGAAAAATATTAAATTGACACACTGTGCACAGTAGGTGGGGTTGGGAATTACATTGCTTCTGGCATTATCTCGTTGTTATGTTTCATTTGTTGAGCAATTGTTGAATTGCCTCTGTCTTTCTTGTTGATAATCTATGAAATGATATGTTATGATATTCTATATCTATGAATCTATTCTATGATTGCCATGAGATGATCATGTATAATCATATTTCATTATATTGTTTATGCGTGTCGGTAATGGTTGTTAAGAAGTGGAGGCCGTGGTTGTGGCCTTGGACTTTGTCTGTTTTACCACCGCTCGTGGTAGGCTTAATAGAGTAGTTACCCAATACCATAGTTGCAGGAGTTGAGCGTGAGTTGTTTTAGAGAGTTGTTTTCCTTCTTGACCTCAAATCTTGGCAAATTCTTGTTTTGTGGTGGATGATGATTTTCTCTTGGGTTCGTGGTTCATGGTAATGGTTGTGTTTCAATGGTCTCTAATGGTTCTCTGAAACAAGTATTATTTTTCGACTGTTGAGCTGTCTTTACTACTTGTGATCGTCCTCAATTGGCATTACTCATAATTCTATGGTTGTTTCTTCTTTCTCATTGGAAAAGAATGACTCATGTATTCGCTTGAAAGTTTGGGTAATGAGAGTTTCATTGCAAGTTTGTTAACATGAGAAAACTTTGGCTCTATGTATTTCTTTTGGATTATTCCGAGTGATGAAGTTTAATGCATCTCTTTTCTGTTGGAAATTGCTAAAATCCTTTTCTGATGCCTTGTTATGGTTAAATCAGAGATTGTAATCGAATAACTTGATATGGTATGGGTATCAAGTTGAGTCATTGGTATGGTGAATAATTAATATTAATTAGTAACCTTGGAAGTGAAATTGATTAGGATGATGTTGTCTTTTTCTAGTTCTTGATGAACGGTATATATGAGTAGTGATTGAGAGATATCAAGAAGTATGGAACCTTGATGAACTAGTCTGGTCATTAAAACTGTTTAGGTTGTTAAACTTGTTGGGTTCTTTGGTTCCCATGGATTAATTTAATTGTGTGAAAAGGAAAATTAGAGGAATACCGATTTACATATTCCCTAGTATGATTAGTTATTAGAATTGTGTACAACCGGTTGAATGGATTGAATATCGGTGGATCTAGAAATTATGGGAGGAGTTCTATGTAGTTCTTCTATGTAGGATGACGCGATGAATTTGGTTGTAGTGTTGTTGAGACTCTTGATCGATAGAAGATTTCGATTTTTGAAGTTTTAGTGTATTTTTTGCCAAATCCAATGTGAGGAGGAACAATTGAATATGTGTTTGTTAATATCCATGTGATTTGGGAAGGAAAGTAGGTAGCAACTAGATTTCATAACGAAGCGCTTGATAACAACAAGGGTTATCGATAATCATTGTGTGTTGAAGTTTGATAATGAGCATCGCTAAAAGTTGAACCGATATGATATAATAGGTGGCTTATGCCCACATGATTGTGAAATAATTGGATGAAATTGTGTCCTTGATGAAAGGGTTTTGGTAGGAGCTTTTCAATTGGGTAGTAGACCCTTCTAAACTTAAGAAGTTGATGTAGTGATGTTGTATGATTTTGGTATACTCTCATTTTGAAGATGGGATGAAAAGGCAAGATGGAACAAATTGGTGAAACTTTGGGGCTTTCTAATGGAATAGTTGATAATAAATATTCATGTTCAGAGTATATTATTCTTGATGTTAGTAAGATTATCCGCAAGAGATTGTGACTTGTGTGTGGTGATGATTCTTTTAGAAATAAAGAAATTTGATCGTCTTCAGAACTTGGATTTTGTAGAAGTGTTTGAGTTTTGCGAAGGTGATTAATTGGATCGCTTGAGTTATGTGGTGATTGAGTTGCTTTGAGCAAAGTGACATGTTGAAAGATTTTATTGGTTCTAAGTTGTTCCTACGATTTGGTCTTAAGAGCTTATCTTGTTTAAGTCGGCAAAGTGATGTAGTAATCACGTAAAATAACCTTCCTTGTTAAAGGAATGAGTCAAGTATAAGTAATTGAGCTTTAAGTCTCGCTTCGCATCTTGCGCTTTATTTGAGAGTGCTTAAACCTTATGCGCTTGTTCCATAAGAGTTTATCAATTTTCAAAGGGCATTACCTTCTTCTCATTTGTGGTTTGGTATTCGCTTTCAGTAGGGCTTGAGCCATCGACTGTTGACTTTTCCTTATGTTTTTCGAGTACTTGGCCTAAGTGACAGTTTTCCTTGGTCTTGTGTTCACTGTGGGTGGCACATGTTTTCCTAGTTGATGAAAATTGATCCCATTCGCTCTTTCTTTTGAGGAAGAATCAACCTATTCGTTTCACCTGAGTCTTTTGAGGTGTTTAAAAATTGTAATTGTGAAACTATGAGTTGTAAGTTATTCGATGAGCATTGGAGGACGAAATAATTTTGTAATATAGTTCTTTGAGAGAGGTCTAACTCAATGGAAGTTTGTCTTATGAGGTTAAACTGATTCCATTGTTACAGCTAGTAGAACCTATAGTGATTGTGATCCAAGATCTTCTGGTTCACTTCGGGTGGAACATTAGAATTATTGAAAGTATAGAAATATTGATCAATTTTATAGAGTATCGCAATTTGGTAGTATTGTGAGGCTATGAAAGTTATTCTTGATGATGTGGTTTAATCAGAGGAATTACAAAGTAATCGAATCACACGTCAATTAATGGGATAATGGAAAATGTTGAGTAATGTCAAGAGTGATTTGGATTTAAATGAGTAACCTTCGAGAGTTATAATCTTTGTAAAGGTAAACCGGTCAAGAAAATATTTTCATGATGATGTTGATGAGTAAGTATGTGGAATTGTGGATTTTCGTGATTTAATCTAAGGATTTTCCTATCTTTTATATGAGAAGTTAGTTGCAAGAGTCTTGGAGGTTAAATGTGGACTTTGCATTGTTATGCTAGAACTTTGAGTCGCCCAAAGATTATGTGTAGAGGAAGTAGAATAAGGGTGGATTATGAATAGTGGGATGATCGTTGATAACACCCTTCCGTGTAGTATGTAAGAGTGTGTGATGTGAAATCTGAGATGTTTGTTCTCAAAAGGGTTGATGTGATATGATCGTGTGCAAGATCTAATTTGGGGATACTTTCAGCGCCATCTCACAAATGAATTTCACAAGAAGGAAATCGGTTAGAGAATGTTTTGTGAGATCATCAGAGTCCTGTTTCAAAGGTGTAGACAAGGTGTTTCGATTTGGGTTTGGCGTTGAGATCACCAAGTTAAGAGTAACAGGTTAGTGTGTTGTGCGATGAATCGGGATTCCAAAAAGTTGAGAGAAATTTTATTTCTAAAGGAGAAATTGAGAAAAGATTGTTTCCTCGAGTACTGAAACACTCTGTTGATCTTGTATGAGCTATGAGTTTTGACGGACGTCGTTCGCAATTTGGGTTTGACTTTATGTTGGCTTGTGTGGTTCTTATCTATTCATAAAGAAATGATGGATTGGTTATTCGAGTGATTTCTCTTTTGGCGATCGTGGTGTTTATTTGTAAATTTTCTAATTTGATGGTGGAAAGATTTTCGTGATAAATCTTCGATTCAATTTGACTCTTTTAGTACCGAGTTGGTAACGCTTGGTTGCGATGAGAGTCCTTGATTTTTAGTTGGGGTTGTTGTTGTTTTGCTAGTAGATGACAGATAGAATTCGGTCGACTGCTGTTTAAGGAGGGTAGAATGTAATACCCTAAAAATTAAATCGGAGAGAATAATTAAATCGAGAGAATAATTAAAATCGGGAATATTTCTTTAGCAAAGCGATTGAACAGGAGAAAGAGGGTTTTAATGTAATACTCCAATTTATTCTACTAAAGAAAGCGCTCAAAAGAGAAATTAGACATAAAAGGGGGTTTCGCAGCTTTTTCGGCAACTTGGGCCTTAGGCCTTGGCCCAGAGGCTCATGAGGGTCGGCCACCAATAAAAGGAAGGGGAAACCCTAGATGCACTGTAGCTACAGTGCCGCCGCACTGTAGCACGGTTACTGTAGCACACCTCTCCTCCATGGTGGTGCCCTCCATTGGTGCCTCCTTCCTCGCCGTCGGTGCTCCTGCTGCCGATCAAGTGAAGAAAGGAGAGGAGATCAACTCGTGGGAGAGTTCATCATCTTGCTGCGATTCTACAAGGGTAACGTCGCGTGTTCTTCGTTGTTTGATACGTAATAGTTGCGGTTGATGTCGTTTGGTAGATTGATTTGCGTCGGTTTAATAGATCGCGTTCTGTCCAGATTTTTGCGCGGTCAGTTTCGTGTGTTTAGAGGCCGAATTAGGAGTTTTGGTCTCCTAGAGTTATGTAGATAATGTTCTTAGCTTTCAGTGTCCGCCAAGAACGCCAAAATCCGATTAACGGTTAGAAAGTTATGAATTGTTTAGTGCCGCTGTCTGGTTAATCTGTCAACATCCTGACAGTCTGTAGAAAACTGAGTTAATCTATTAGTTAAATTCGAAATCAGAGGATCTCAATATAACGAAAATTGTAGGTAATTTCACACCTTTTCAGAGAGATAAAGAACGCAAGATTTGGACTTTCGTAGCAAAAGTTATGATGGTTTTAGTGTACTATCCAGAGAAGCCGACGTGAAAATTGTTGTTCTGTAGTTTGGCTTGGTAGGGGCTGTAGATGGCATAATCAAAAGGGCTCCCAACTAAGTTTATTTGGGTAATTTAATTACCTTTCCAGAAAGTCTGAGAACACCTCATTTGGACTCCTGAGTAGAAAGTTATGTATTTTAGAAGTTGACTGTCCGCAGTGATCACCAAAGCGATCGCTAGAAATTGGAAGATTGGAAAACGCTTGGGAGATTAGCGAGTTCGTTTGTGTTGTTATTTATGCTTTTGATCCAGTATGTTGGTCTTAGATTGGGGTTATCTTTATGTTCAGGTGGGAGCGTGATCCCGTGGGCAGCGTCCTCTTCGCGTCCACCGCTCGCACGGTTGAGGCAAGTCTTCGGTTATAGCATATTTATGTTTGTATGTCGAGAGTGTTTGTGTTTTGCTCGTAATAGCCATGCATTAATGTTAATGTGATGAGTTTCCATTTATCTTGATGAATGCTAGTTATGGTTAAAGTTGATGTTATTGTGATGAGTTCCAATTTTATCCTGGTGAATGCAAGTACTCTGATTGAGAGAATATGTATGAATATTTGATAGAAGGTGCTAGTACTTTGATGCGTACTAACCATGCAAGGTTGATAGTGTGACATGTATGATTAAGGATGGTAAATATTTGAGATATGATTAATTATTATTCATGAAGGATTGTTCATGTTTGCTAGTATTATGAATATATGTGCTATTCATGGATACTAGAATGCTAAGAATGTCAATGATGAGGAATGCTAGAAGTATGAATAAGTTTATTCATGCACGCCGTTGTTGTGAATCCATATGTATGATGGTTTAAAGTTTTGTTCATGTGCATCATGCAATCATATTGGAGGATTGGTCACGTGGTGACTATGCATAGCCTGAGGTCCCCGTCATGTAGATGACGGGCTTGAGGTCCCCACATTTGTGGAATGTGGGCAATGAATAAAGAGGTCCCCATCATAGAGATGATGGCAAAGGTCCCTATACATGTGGTGTATAGGCTTTTGGTCCCTGTGCTGGAGGGCACGTGCAAGGGTATACATCGACGGATGTATACCCGCATTACCGGTAAAATGCGAAAGAGATAAAGTTCAAAAGGTGCATTGCATTGATCGCATTCCATGAGTATGAAAGCTATGATTAGTGTAACGTTATTGTGGATCATTGTTGCTATGCTTGTGTTCTTGTTTATAGCCTTGTTGATACTTGCTTGAGTCTTTGGGCTCACCCTTGCTTTGATATGTTTTAGGTACAACGGCAGAACGACATGCATGGGAGGGAGTAGATGTTGGATGCACTCACTACCTCACGACCATAAGGCGTTTGCCATTTAATTACACATCAAGATTAAGTAAACTGTTTGAGAATCACTCATAGATGGTTTTGAGTATTTATGTTAATTGTGATAATGAGAATAGCAAGTCTGGATTTTGTTTATTCGATCATCTTGCAAGCTTATGTAACCTTGATTATGAAGATATTGATAAGTACCATGATTAATTGTTGGAACCTCGGTATTGTTGACTATACAAAGGAGGTTTTGCCGAAAATTTGTAATTGGTCTTAGTTTAGTTTAGTCTAATTTAATTTTAGTAGCATTCGAGGCTCAATGCTGAGATGGGGTGTTACATTGGTATCGAGCGGCTTTAGGTCCGTGGTTAATAGAAAATATTAAATTGACACACCGTGTACGTGAGGTGGGGTTAGAATTACATTGCTTCGGCATTATCCGTTGTTATGTTTCATTTGTTGAGCAATTGTTGAATTGCCTCTGTCTTTCTTGTTGATAATCTATGAAATGATATGTTATGATATTCTATATCTATGAATCTATTCTATGATTGCCATGAGATGATCATGTATAATCATATTTGATTATATTGTTTATGCATGTCGGTAATGGTTGTTAAGAAGTGGAGGCCGTGGTTGTGGCCTTGGACTTTGTCTGGTTTTACCACCGTTCGTGGTAGACGAATAGAGTAGTTACCCCGAATACCATAGTTGCAGGAGTTGAGCGTGAGTTGTTTTAGAGAGTTGTTTTCCTTCTTGACCTCAAATCTTGGCAAATTCTTGTTTTGTGGTGGATGATGATTTTCTCTTGGGTTCGTGGTTCATGGTAATGGTTGTGTTTCAATGGTCTCTAATGGTTCTCTGAAACAAGTATTATTTTTCGACTGTTGAGCTGTCTTTACTACTTGTGATCGTCCTCAATTGGCATTACTCATAATTCTATGGTTGTTTCTTCTTTCTCATTGGAAAAGAATGACTCATGTATTCGTTTGAAAGTTTGGGTAATGAGAGTTTCTGTTGCAAGTTTGTTAACATGAGAAAACTTTGGCTCTATGTATTTCTTTTGGATTATTCCGAGTGATGAAGTTTAATGCATCTCTTTTCTTTTGGATGATTGGTGGGTGCAGGTTTATGTACGGGCTTAATCTGGTTAGGGTTAAGGCCCAGGGGTTTTTATGGAAAGTCGCCTGTGTCGATTGGGACCGGTCTTGAGCGCATGATGCTACGCCTCACCGTACCACCACATGTCCTGTGTGGGCGGGACTTGGCTAAATAATTTGTGATGTCTTAGTGTCATTTGTGCTATATTGTTGGTATGGGTGTTGGTCAGACAGTAGACCCATCTGGCGCAAGAGGGGGCTTCCGGAGGATGGCCAGTCCAAAGGCAGCGAAACCTTAGCGGGCATGAATACATTAAGACAGAACATTGTAAAGGCCTCGTGATAATCACTTAGTCGCACACCTTCGGAAGTGTGTCAGACGGACATTGAAAGTTGATTATCTCTTGTGGGTAAATCTGTACAACCTTGGCAGAGTGTAAAACTATTTGAATAGCCGTGTCCGCGGTTATGGACATGCTAGCAGAACTACTCAAAGTTAGACTTTGGTTTTTGTTTGAAAAAGACTTCTTCAAAACTGGTTTATCCAAATGGGAATTGGGCAGGAAGCCATGTGATAGGAGGGTATCCTTCACCATTCATGTGTGAATGTCATCTGACTATAGAAGTGAGAATTTATAAAATGATGTTTAGTTATAGAATAATTGCTTTTGAACTTAGTATTGTATTTAATGACAAATGCTGCTTTATGCAAATTAACCCTATAAGCCATCCTTTGTTACATCCGTATATGCATGTCATTCTGTTACTTGACGGGTGTAACTTGCGAGCACGGAAGTTGTGCTCATTCTTGCTTATGCAAATAAAATTTCAGAGGAGAAGGACTTTGCTACTAATGTGGACCTCGACGACTAGGCCGCTTCCCCAGTCGATTGCCTGTGGCAGATTAACTGGACCCTACTACTTCTTCGTCTTCCGCTGTGTCTATTTTATTGTGGGCCTGTAAGCCTTCTTTGTAATCAACTCTGTTGTTATTTATTAATAAAGTTGGGATATGAATTTGTTATCATTTTGTTTACTGTGTGGACTAGCTACTGATCATGGGACTAGTCCAGAAATGCACAGAGGATCCTGGATATTAATCCCGGGTTCTGACAAATTGGTATCAGAGCCATATCGACGGTAGGTCGTGACCTAGTTAGAATGGCCGATAGTTGAAAACTTCAAAACCTATGTTATACAACAAAAAAAAATAAAATGTTTTCTCCTCATCTTGGTCATCTATCTATAGCTTCTTTATAGAAATTCTTTCTTACCTAATTCTGTCTTCACTATTTTATAATGCTAAATGGATCCTCTCTCCCTTGGAAATTTCTATAGATGGTCAATACGTTTCCTCCCATTACGATCAAGACCAGAAGACAAGAAGCTGTCAAAGAAGCATCGATTGTCAGAGGCCACGAGCAAAAGATACGATGTCAGCTCAGCCATATGGTATAGGTTTGCCAAGACTCATTCTGTGCATTGAGTCGTTCCACCAAATTGAGAATCTCAATCGATAGAACGTTGCAATACTTTTGAGTTCTTTCTTTCGTTTGGGAGTGTTATGTTGCTCTATCCCCTTTAGTCCTTCATAATTGTCTCTTCCTATCCATTGTCCTCCTTTCCTAAATCCTTGGAATATCCAAAGAGATGGTGAACCCTCATCACTCGGGAAGTGGAACCAACGCCAACGATGATGGAAATACCCCAATTCCACCACCAACATCCAATGGATCAGAATGGCAACAGATGATGGCCAATCAAAACCGCCTGATCGAACTGCTCTCTCAGTCCATCGTCAACAGTCAAGCCCGACAAGCTGCAGCCCCAACTCCAACTCCACCACCCCAAAGGACCAGTATGTCAGAATTCATGAGGATGCGTCCGCCGACTTATTCAAGCAGCACAGAGCCCATGGATGCAGATGATTGGCTCCGAGCGATTAGTAAGAAATTGGACATCGCTCAGTGCACCGATCGTGAGAGGGTGTTGTTTGCTTCACACCACTCATGGGTCCACTTACGAATGGTGGGACAACTTCAGCATCTCACATGCTGATGCTCAGATCATCACCTGGAATGAATTTGTGCGAGCTTTCCGCCATGCACATATCCCTTCCGGCATGATGACCCTCAAGAAGAAGGAGTTCCGCACACTTCGTCAAGGCAACCTCTCTGTGACGGAGTACCTGCACAAGTTCAACCGACTGGCACGCTATGCACCGGACGATGTTACGAGAGATGAAGACAAGCAAGAAAAATTCCTGGAAGGACTCAATGATGATTTGTCTGTACAGCTGATCTCTCAGGATTATGCTGACTTCCAGCAGCTAGTCGACAAGGCGATTCGTCAAGAAGGCAAACACCAAGAGATGGAGAACCGCAAGAGAAGAATGGCTGCACAGAAGTTCAACTCTGGAAGCTTTCCTAAAGCCAGAAGGACTTCATCGCATCAAGGCCAACTCCAGCCAACAACAGAAAACCCAGTCAACTTGGAACCCACCAATATATCTGAGGGAGTCCAGGCACAAAAGGAACCATCATATGTTGCAGGCATCACGTGCTTCAATTGCCATGAAGTTGGACATTTCACTAGTAAATGTCCAAAGAGGCAGCAGGCTGCCAATCCAGCCAATCCTGGAGTCAAGAAGCCGCAACATTCTGGACGAGGACGTCTGTACAATGTCACAACTCAAATTCTGTCAGATGATGAGCAGGATGTGAACGACAACAACTCCAGTTGAAAACCTTATACTCCCAGCTTTCTTTCTAGCCACTCCGAATCTCGGGGACGAGATTCCTTTTAAGGGGGGTAGTCTGTAACATCCCAAAGTGCTGTTACCAAAATAAAAATAAAATAAAGTTATTGTTCTAATTGGATTTTCTGAAATTTGCCAGAGTTTGATTGCTTTATTTGAATTTCTAAAGTTTTTTTTAAAAAATCAAAAGTAAAATTTATTGAAAGTTCTTGAAGTTTCATTTGGCTTGATTTGAAAATTAAAAATTTAATTAATTTCTGGAATTTTCTGAGTTTTTAAAAGCCTTTTCCAAATCATTTCAAAAGCCCAAAATAAATTATTTGCAAAAACTATAGCCAAGTTCAAGTTGGAACTATTTTAATTAAGTCCAAAATACCTCTGAAATTTCGTGAATTTTTCTAGAATTTTGGATTTAATTTGCAATTTTCTAAAGCCTAAATGAATTATCCGAATTAAATCAATTAGAAAAGCATTTAAAAATCGGAAAACGCCTTCGGGCCGAAATCTCCGGACCGGCCCATCCTCTCTCACCGCGCGCCAGCCCAACCTGGCCCATCTCCGCGCCCCTCTCTCCTCTCTCACCATCACCGCCCGATTTGAATCGGACGACATCTGCACCACCCACGCCACCCCGCTCTCTCAACCGTTGGATGAAAATCCGATGGCCACGCCTCCTTCTTCTTCCCCGCATCTTCTCCCTCGCACGCTCGCACCCGCCGCCATTAGCGCCGAGAAAAGCTCAAGCAATCCCGCGAATCTCGCCCCCTTTCCTCCCGTGGACTTGCGTATCGGAGTCCCCTAATCACGCCGCGCCGTTCGCGACCGTTACCCCCTTCGTCTCGCACGAAATCACCGGGACCGCGCCATCGCCGCCGCGCCCGCACGGACCCGTGCGCCGCAAGCCGCTCCGCCCTCCTCCAGCCCCTATAAAGGGAGCACCGAGTACGCCTTCTCCTCCTCGTTCCAACCACGCCATCCACACCGCCCCTCCCCTCCTCTATCGGCCGGATTTTGCTTCGGAAGGTCTCCCGGCCGCGAGCTCTTCTTCCCCGATTCCGGCGCCTATACCGCCAACGCGTCCTCACCACCGACACCGATGGCATCGCCGTAGCCTCGCCTACGTCGTGCGCACCTTCGCCTCGCCCGAGCACCGCCGGAACGCCGCGCCGCCACTTCACCGAACACCGCCGCGCGCACGACCTCGCCGCCGGCGAATCGCCGCGTCTCGTGCACCGAGGTGAGCACCGACTCGGTGAAGCCATTTCGTCCTCCGGTACTCGCCGAGGCCATCTCGCCGCCGTTCGCGCGCACGCGCGTGCGTGCGAGCCGCCGGCTCGAGCCTACGTGGCACCACCACGTGGCTGCCACGCCACGCCACCTCAGCGCCACGTCGTCTCCCCCGCCCGCGTGTCCACCCACGTGGCTTGCCGCGTGGCAAGTCCACCGTCCTCACCGCCCTCGGCTCGGTGGAACCAGTCCACCGTGGGCCGTGTCAGTGACACGTGGGGCCCACTGTCAGAAATTTATTTTAATTGTTTTTATTCGGAAATTCCAATGCTGACGTCAGCATGCGCATTAATTCGAATTTCCTTTAGAAAAGTAATTCAAGAAATTCAATAAAATCTGATTTTAGGGTTTATTTAGATTTAGAACTTCCCGGGGTTCGTTCTCCTTCATACGAACTCCGATTTTGTCGATTCAAATTCCTAAATTCATATAAAATCAAGATCTAGCCATCGAACTCAAAATTATTTAATTTTGAGTTCATTTGATCAATGATTCCTTCAAACCCTAACTTATCATTTCATGTAAATTCATATCTTTTGCATCCAAACTCCGATTTGGGTGATTCAAGTTGGAAAATTCATATAAAATTATTATCTAGCTAACTAAAGTAAAATATTTCTATTTGGAGTTAATTTGATCTGTCCTTTTGAATTTATTTGAATTTGAGTTGAATTTGTCGTATTTTCACGATTAGATTTCGACGACTTCGGAGAGTCAGATTTCGACGCTGTTGGAAGAGCTTCATAAGAGGATTGATTTTGACTGTGTGATCATCGTGGTGTACACAACACACTACCTGAAGAAAGTACTTGTGAGTACTAGGTGACCTGTTGAGGAAAACAACATCACCTTAGTATCAGGTGATCTGCATCACCTCGTCAAGCGAGGCAAGTTACACCCTTGATCATATCTATCCTATTATTTTAAATTATTTATATTCTGTCTTAAATTATTACTGCATGCTTATTTATATCAGTATCTTAAATTCCTGTTTTAAATATCTAGTTATGCCTAAACTCCTTTGTATGGCCAATTTTGATAATTGAAGTAAACACATTATCACCTTAGGTAAAACCTAGTTGATACAATAGTATGGACTAGGATCAGTTGGAAAATATTGTGCTTAGCCATGCTTATAGACCAAACCTGTTTGTTTTGGGGAATTTCAGCTAGAAATCAATTGTTGTTTAAATTGTACCCTTGGCATTGGTGTGTCACGGGAGTTTTACAAATGACTTGGAAAATAAAATAAAAATGGGTTTGGACTTGGGCGAAATGGATGATTGGTGGGTGCAGGTTTATGCACCGCTTAATCTGGTTAGGGTTAAGGCCCAGGGTTTTATGGAAAGTCGCCAGTCGATTAAGGACCGGTCTTCGAGCGCATGATGCTACGCCTCACCGTACCACCACATGTCCTGTGTGGGCGGGACTTGGCTAAATAATTTGTGATGTCTTAGTGTCATTTGTGCTATATTGTTGGTATGGGTGTTGGTCGACAAGAGACCCATCCGCGCAAGAGGGCTTCCTGAGGATGGCCACCCAAAGCGCAAAAACCTTAGCGGGCATGAATACATTAAGACGAACATTGTAAAGGCCTCGTGATAATCACTTAGTCGCACACCTTCGAAGTGTGTCGACGGACATTGAAAGTTGATTATCTCTTGTGGGTAAAGTCTGTACAACCTCTGCGAGTGTAAAACTATTTGAATAGCCGTGTCCGTGGTTATGGACATGCTAGCGTAACTACTCAAAGTTAGACTTTGGTTTTGTTTGAAAAGACTTCTTCAAAACCGGTTTATCCAAATGGGAATTGGGCAGGAAGCCATGTGATAGGAGGGTATCCTTCACCATTCATGTGTGAATGTCATCTGACTATAAAAGTGAGAATTTATAAAATGATGTTTAGTTATAGAATAATTGCTTTTGAACTTAGTATTGTATTTAATGACAAATGCTGCTTTATGCAAATTAACCCTATAAGCCATCCTTTGTTACATCCGTATATGCATGTCATTCTGTTACTTGACGGGTGTAACTTGCGAGCACGGAAGTTGTGCTCATTCTTGCTTATGCAAATAAAATTTCAGAGGAGAAGGACTTTGCTACTAATGTGGACCTCGACGACTAGGCCGCTTCCCCAGTCGATTGCCTGTGGCAGATTAACTGGACCCTACTACTTCTTCGTCTTCCGCTGTGTCTATTTTATTGTGGGCCTATAAGCCTTCTTTGTAATCAACTCTGTTGTTATTTATTAATAAAGTTGGGATATGAATTTGTTATCATTTTGTTTACTGTGTGGACTAGCTACTGATCATGGGACTAGTCGAAATGCACAGAGGATCCTGGATATTAATCCCGGGTTCTGACATTATGTCACAAGGGCTGAGCCAAAACATCTCAGCCCTTGGATTAAAAGCGAACATCCCAGATTTAAAAGAAATGATCGGAGGTCCGGTTGCATCGAGCAACGAGGGCGGTTCGATGGAGAATGAACGGCTAAGATTTAAGTGAACGATCTGGAGGTCCGAACGTCCTCACGACAGGGACCGTTCGATTGGAAATCGACGGCCCATAATGCTGGCGTGTTTTAAAACAGCCCAAGTGCACTAGTTGACTGAGCCAAGTCAAGTGGCTCGGGCCCGAGTCTAACTCGCACCCAAGGAACAGTGAACTCAAGTTTTAGGGTTAGATGAGGACAGAGAATTTTGGGGAATTTCTCAGGGCAACAAACTAACTTCAAAATTTCTGAAATTTTTACAGTAGCTTCCTAACCTTAAGGCTGACCTTGTGAAAAAATTTCAGATGATTTCATGCAGTGTATTTTTCTCCAAAAATTATGCAAGGTTCTGATCAAAAGGTTAGACAAGAAAGTTTTTGAAAATGGAGTGCCAAGACTTGGTTCAAATGACTTGTGCTTTTGAATTTCCACAATTCCTTTACATGGATTTTCAAAAATCCTTACAACAACATGAAGTAAGAAAAAGTTGTAATTTCTACCCATTTTCTTACATTTGAAACACAAACCCAGATTTGGGCTGTTACAAAAGACATACTTAAAACCTATTCTACACTAAAGCATAGTAACAGAGGAATCTAACAAATTTTAGTTTACTCAAATTGGAGTTACAGAGAATTACTTATGCATTTTTCAAGTTAAATCAATTTTTTGTTGTGCAAGAAAATGCTAAAATAAGGTAATACAACTAATACAAATTTTCTAGTACAGAACAAGGTTCTACCAATTTTTAGATTAAAGTTCAGTTAAACTGGGAAATAAGAATCGTCCAAAAAGGAGTTAAAACGAATTACTTAAGCAATTAAGAAGTTTAACACAATTCATAGTTCACAGATAAAGGATAAATGGATTTTCTTAAAAACCCAATGGCTGGAAACACTTGGACCGTGAGATCAAATCGAATGATTCAAAGCGAAAAGGGAACGTTTGGATGGTTGGAACGGCCCAAGCAATCCCGAACGTTAAAACGAAATCGGGCATCCCAAACGATGAGATACGGTTGGACGGTTGGATCTAAATCGGACGGTCCAAATGGAAGGTGTAATAGCCCAATTTTCAAATTTTAGTATAAATTAAAATTTATGTATTTTTGTGGAATTTTAAAAACTTTTTATAATTATTTTAAAGTTAAAAACAAATTTATTTGCAAAATTAAAAGCTAACATTGAGTTGGAAATAATTTTATTAAGTCCAAAATAAATAAGGAAATTTATGTGAATTTTTCCATATTTGTTGGAATTAATTTGCTATTTTCTAAAGCTTATTTGAATTATCAGAATTAAAACAATTGGAAAATCAAAAGAAAAATCAAAATCTGGCTTTGGGCCGAAACCTAAAAGCCTCGTCCCAAAACCCTTTCCCCCACGCGGCCCGCACCGGCCCGCGCCGCCGCACGCCCTAGCTCCACCGCTGGATTAAAATCCAACCGCCGCCGCTCCCCTCTCCCTCTCTTTCCGCACGATACAACCTCAATCGTTGGATCAAAATCTAACGAGTTGCGCACCCCGTTTTCTTCCACGTCAACGCAAACAATCTTGACCGTTGGATCAAATTCCAACAGCCCGTACCCTTTCGTCCTCCTCGTCGTCTTCTCCGCGCGAGATCTTCGCAACCGCCGCCATGAGCGCCCGCACACCCGAGCTCGCTAACGCTCCAACCGCCCGCGTCGCCCGCGCGCGTGCGCGCGAGACCCGCGCCTGCCCCCGCACGACCCCCACCTCCCTCTCCCTCCTTCTCTGCGTGCGTGTGCACGAACGCCACAACCGCCGCCGGACGCCCCCACATCGTCCCGCCGCTCCCGGCGTCCCCTCGCCCTATAAAAGGGAGCCCTGCAAGCCCCTTCTCCTCCTCAGTTCTTCCCCCCAAAACACTCCTCCTCTCTCGCCCCAGCGCCGCCGGATTTCGACGTTGAAGCTCGCCGCCCGAAGAAGCTTCCATCGCCGATAGCGCCGCCGCCGTCGACGCTCCTCCCTCGTTGTCGCCACCGTCGGCATCGCCTCGTCAGCGCAAAGCTGATGCGCCCACTCTCGTCACCGGAGGATCACCGGAGCATTGTTTTGCTGTCAAGCCGTACCACGCCGCCGCCTTCTTCTCGCCGCCGGCCGCCTCCGTCCCCTTCCCGCCGAGTGGGTGAGCGCAACATGTTCGCCGTCTCTCCCTCTCTCTTCTAGTACCCTCGCCAGACACCGCCGCGCAGCACAGTGCCGGCGACCATCGGTCCCCGTGCCGGCACCGTCCTCCCTGGCTCGCGTGGCACCCACGTGTCGCCTACGTGGCGCATGGTCAGCACCCACTGATGAGGACATGACCCCTATGGATAGAACCATATTTGCTATGCTTACTGTTCCAAGTATAAGAGCTCGTACACTTCACTTAAATTATTAGGTGAGCTTGTTTTTAGGAGTGTCTTTATATTATATGAACTATATGATGCTACCTAATGATGAAATATATATATGTGTAGCACCATGTCACTTTTGGTCCAAGACAAGCAAACAGTTCGAGCTGGACCTGTTTTGGAATCTAGTTCGGCCTCCGGAATCAGCCTGACAACACCAACTTAAAACAGGCATAACATTCACATTCGGAGTCCGTTTGAGGTCCACAAGTACTTGATTGAAAGTTTGTTTCGTCCTCTTTCTAACGGATCTGGCCTGACCTCCAAATTCCTTCTAGACTGATCGCAATCATCAAAAGAAAACGTGATATCACTTGTTTGGGCCAATCTGGGCTTTGTAATCATACTTAACTTGGCCCATCTGCCGGCGGCCCACCTCGGGGTGTGGTTACTGTTCATGTCTATAGTAACAACGAGTTTTAGTCCCACCCCGCTATTTATTTTAAATTTGTGGCTCTTCCTCCCCTATATAAGGAGGCCACACCCCCTCTAGTTTTCTTGGATTTTGTTTATGTTTAGTTTGCCTTCGTTGCAACTTGTATCTTTTGTGTGTGTAGACTAGACCACCCAATTAAGATCCTTATTCAGAATCCCAACTCAATTCAAATATTTAAATTCCTATTTGCAATTTCAGATTGCTTTATCTTGTTCTTGTGTGCTTCTTCGGTGTATGCAGGAATCGACCTTCGTGGTCAGGTCAACCGAGTATTCGTGCACGGTTGATAACGACTTGTCGAGCAGTTCAGTGATTGCATGGTTTCAAGCCTTGCGTGTTCGCAGCCAGGATCGTGAGAGTTGAGCGACGTCTACCGAACTTATCGTTCTCATTGAAAGATCGGGCCAATAATTCGGACCTTCGGGTTCATCAGGTGGTATCAGAGCTACAGTTCTTCGGTGAGAAATCAGTACCCTTAGTAGTAGATTTGTTTTTCATACCTAGAGTCTAGAAAATTGCTCAAAAATTATTGCATATATCATCCCTGTCCGAACCTCTTTGTGCCATTGCAATTTTTCTTTTCGGTATTTTGCTTGTTGAATCATTGGTTGCATCGTCGTGTCTAGTTGCTGATCTTTAGTTTTAGTTATTGTCTAGTTGATCGTTGTCTAGATTGCTTCTCGTGTTGTCCTTCGCGTTGCTTGATCGTTCATTTAGGGTTCTTAGTTTTTGCTTCTAAAATAGAAAATTCGTGGGTTAGAACTCCTCTAATCTGCATCAAAAAAGACGATTTCACCACGAAACCGAGAGGATTGCCGTGATCTTTTGGGGGATTTGGTGTCCAAGTCTAGCATCCACCCTTCGCTGTTATTTTCGCTTACGGCAAACCTTAGGGCCGACCAAATACTAGATGGAGAAAAAGGCAGCTGTATAGAAGAAAAGCCGCGATAGAAAAAAAAAAAAAAAATAAAAGAAAAGTGCATGAAAATTGGTGGAGACCTTATATATATAACCACAAGCATCCACAAAAAATTTCAGAAAGTTTGGCCCACGGATTTGAAAGATATAGCAGTTTCAAATTTGAACCCGGGACGGTTTCGAGTCCGAGTAGGATGTCGTATCCGAGACACTTTTAGTAAAACAGGCATAACTTTTGCATACGGTGTCCGTTTTTGACGTTCTTGTGCTCGTTTCGAAGCTAATGATGAGGCACATCTTTGCCATATAAGCCACTAGTTGCCCTCCAGGTGCCCCAAACTCGGCCAACTTCAGCCTCGAATTCGCGTCACAAGTTTTCGATTTCTGTTTTTGCCGTTTCCTTCATTCTTCCTTTCGGAATTTGGAGTTAGACTCAACTGCAAAGTTGTAGATCTCGTCAAAACCTTTCAAAAAAGTATATATAAGCCATATAAAACTTTTCTTTTTCATCATTTGAGACTAGCTATTGTTTCTGCTCAATCTAGAGGGCTGTTTGCATTGCGCCGATATTGCTTTCTTTTGTGCTCCACATCGTGCGAACAATCTTGTGTCCTTTACAAAAGTTTGAGTAGTTGGCTGACGTCTCCTAGCACTTGTTGTGAGGTTTTCCCTTGCTTGCATCAAGTCACATTGTTCGTTGCGTGTGCGTATATACACTTCTCTACATAGGGCTTTGATTAGCTAGCTTTGATTAGGCTAGGATCAGCAACATTGGCTAGTACTTTGAACAATCTTTCAACTTGCATTAATTGATTTGATTATTGCTGATCCTTGCTACCATATTGAAGCCTTCCAAGCTCCACTTCCTACTAACTCAGCAGGTGTCGTTCCTCGCAATCGTTGGGCTAATCGCAAGTGAGAGTATCACGAACCAACCACCAGTTGTACCATTTCCTTGCTGCATTGGTAAGAACTTAGTATAAGTTTGACTGTGTGTGACTTGATAAACCCCACCTCGTAGTTGATAGGAACATATACTTGTGATTTGTTTCCTTGTTTTCTACTAACAATGACAGGTTTGTTCAAGTTGGTAGATTACGATGTCATCACGGGCAAATTTGAACTCAAAGGGAAACAACTACCTGCATACATATTGCTACTCACCGCTGAGAGTACGTCGTTAGCCTACTTTATATGGGTTAATATGTTGGAGTGCTATTTTGAAAGACAGGACCTTGATCCTTATGAGAAGATGACCATGGCAAGGACAACACTGATCGGTGATGTTCAACATTGGTGGTCGAATCTGGAGTACCACTTCATGTACACATGGGAGCAGATGAAGAAGGAATTACAACGTCGTTTTGTACCTCCACCACCCACAGTCACAAGCGAGGTCCAACCTAACGTAACTAAAAATGCTGACATTGTTTTGGCTCCTACTCCATCTCCAGATACTATCGAGACGCTTGAAGAAATGAACGATGATCTAGCGCATCTTATAGAGGAGAAGCTTGAGGTACTTATAGTATCTGATGAGGACGATAATGACAAAGGTACTGATTTAGTGCTACAGCAAGACATACAGCAACCTTGTGAGTATATAGCTGCTGTAGTGGTGCAATCTTTTGATATTCCTTGTGTTGACTTGAACGAACCATGTGCTGATCTGAATTCTCATAATTTTGCATATGTTGAATTAATTACACATAAGGAAGTATTGGAGAGAATATCCCCTGCTAAAGCTTTGTGTTATATCATGCTTAATGATCCCATTAGTCTGGAATGTGCTATGGAGAAAGTTTCTAAAATTTCATATCTAAATTCTCCTTCTAGCACCTACACCTACTGTTTTAAGTTAATTGGAGATTATGGTGTAGACAATCAATTTTTGGTATATCGCATATGCATAACTTGTGATCACATGGATGAATTGAAGCTTACTATTTTGGACAACAATTCTTGTGTGCTGATTTTTGTTCAATATGAGAGTAAAATAAAATTTAGTGCTCATCCCATGCCTCTGTGTTCACCTTTTACTGCACCATCTAGCATGGACAATCTGAATGAAGATGTTGAATTATGGAAGAACTTACAAATCTTTTCACCATTGCTAGATGAATTTGCTATTGCTCAATTAAAATCTGATTATATGGATGAATTTTGTTTGATTCCAAAAGTTGTAGATTTTCCCATATGTGCTACCACTGCAAGTTTACAACTTGATAGATTTGAATTGCATAAACGCTTCACTTACATTTGCAAAACAAGTTGCAATAATTGTTGTGTGAGGACTTTTGTTTTGATCATTCACATATATGATTACTCTTTGGGTTAATAATACAATGATCTTTTATGATCGCTGTTGTCGTCTGACATTAATTGTGCAACAACGAAGAACCGTTAAAACAGATGATATATACATATACCATGCATACACTTTGGCTTTTTTGTTACCCTATTTTCAGCTTATCAAAAGCCAAGGACGGCTTTGTTTTCAAGAAATGGAGGATGATGAGGACATGACCCCTATGGATACAACCATATTTGCTATGCTTACTGTTCCAAGTATAAGAGCTTGTACGCTTCACTTAAATTATCAGGTGAGCTTGTCTTTATATTATATGAACTATATGATGCTACCTAATGATGAAATATATATATGTGCAGCACCATGTCACTTTTGGTCGAAGACAAGCAAGCGATTCAGTGGACTGTTTTGGAATCGATTCGGCCTCGAATCACCGACAACACCAACTTAAAATAGGCATAGCTTTCACATACGGAGTCCGTTTGAGGTCCACAAGTACATGATTGAAATCTTATTTCGTCCTATTTCCTACGGATCTGGCCTTACCTCCAAATTCCTTCTAGACTGATCGCAATCATCAAAAGAAGACGTCATATCACTTGTTTGGGCCAATCTGGGCTTTATAATCATACTGAACTTGGCCCATCTGCCGGCGGCCCACCTGGGGGTGTGGTTACTGTTCATGTGAACAGTAACGATGAGTTTTAGTCCCACCCCGCTATTTCTTTTAGATTTGTGGCTCTTCCTCCCCTATATAAGGAGGCCACACCCCCTCTAGTTTTCTTGGATTTTGTTTATGTTTAGTTTGCCTTCGTTGCAACTTGTATCTTTTGCATGTGTCGACTAGACCACCCAATTAAGATCATTATTCAGAATCTCAACTCAATTTAAATATTTACATTCCTATTTGCAATTTCATATTGCTTTATCTTGTTCTTGCGTGCTTTTTCGGTGTATGCAGGAATCGACCTTCGTGGTCAGGTCAACCGTATTCGTACGGGTTGATAACGACTTGTCGGCGATTCAATGATTGCGTGGTTTCGAGCCTTGCGTGTTCGTAGCCAAGATCGTGAGAGTTGAGTGACGCCTACCGAACTTATCGTTCTCATCGAAAGATCGGGCCAACAATTCGGACCTCCGGGTTCGTCACCCACACATGCGCTTGCGTGGCAGTCCAGCCTAACCCCAGAATAAAAAATCCATAAACCGAGTCCATTGTGGACCGTGTCTATGACACATGGGTCCTACTCGTTAGAAAATTCTTTTATTTTCTTTAATTCCGAAATCCTGTGGCTGACGTCAGTCATGTGCAATAATTAGATTTTCCTTCAGAAAAATAAATCAGGAAAATCTAATAAATTCAGAAATTAGGTTTTAAATAGATTTGAACTTCAAAAATTCATAACTTTTGCATCTGAACTCCAAATTGCGTGATTCAAGTTGTAAAATTTGTATAAAATTATAATCTAACTAACTAAACCAAAATATGTCAATTTGGAGTTAATTTGAGCTATAGTTTTGAATTTATTTGAATTTGAATTGAATTTGTCGTATTTTCGCGTTTAGATTTCGATGACTCCAGAGAGTTTGACCACCCCGAGGACCTAGATTTTCAGGACGTCAACGAAGGCAAGTTACACCATTGATCATATTGCTCCCAGTATTTTTAAGTTATTTTCAGTTTTTAAATTATTTAATGCATGCATATGTTCGTACAAATATTTCAATGGCCTGTTTTATACATAGTTATTCCAATATTCATTGTTTGGCCAATTTGAGTATTGTACATGAATACCTTGTCACCATTAGACAAAATGTAACTAAAACTAGTCACATGCTTAGCCATGCTTAGAACACACTTATGAATTTGGGAAGGTTTAGTCAAATCTTTTATAAACTTGATTTAAATTTGACATGGTGCTATTGTTTACCACATAAGATTATAAAGAGGGTTTTACTCTAAATAAAATCAAAAATGGGTTTGGACTTGGGCGAATTGGTTGAATGGTGGGTGCAGGTTCATGCACGGGTTTAATCTGTTTAAGATTAAAGCCCAGGGTTTTGTTTGAAAGACGCCCAAGTCAATTGAGGACCGGTCTTTGAGCGCTATTTGCTATGCCTTACCGTACCGCCACACGTCCTGTATGGGCAGGATTTGGCTAACTAATTTGTAATATTTTAGTGTAATTGTGCCATGTTGAATGTGTGGGTGTCGGTTAGACTTTTATTCCCACTTGGCACAAGAGGGGGCTTCCGGAGGATGGTTAGTCCAAAGGGGTGAAACCTTAGCGGGCATAAGTATACTAGAACAGAACATTGTAAAGGCCTCATGATAATTGCTCAGTCACACGCCTACGGAAGCGTGCTTTGGCCGACATAATGAGCATGTCATCTCACGTGGGTAAAGCTGTACAGACTCTGCAGAGTAGAAACTATTCGAATAGCCGCGTCTGCGGTCATGGACATGCTAGCAAGGCCACTTGAAGTTAGATTTGTTTTTGGTTTTCAAAATGTTTTATTAAATGTTGTGGATGGTCAATCCTTGTGTAAAATTTGGGCGGTTAGCCATGTGATAGGAGGCTATCCTTCACCTGTTCATTTGGAGGTTATCCATACTAAAAAGATGTCAATTTGAAACCTGATTTTAAATATAGTATAAAATTTACTTTGGAAGTTACTATAAGTATTTAACCTGAAAATGATGTTTTTGCAAAACAACCCCTGCCTTATTCACTTGTTTACCTTATGCATGCATTTCATTCCATATTGGGTGTAGCTTGCTAGCATGGAAGTTGTGCTCACTCTTGCTGAATAACTCTTATTCAGTAGAAGGCTTTTTCCCCGACGGTGAGGACCAGACGATTGCCTGTGGCGAATCGTGTGGCTCGCTTATATTATTATGCTTCCGCAATGTTATTTGTTTTTTGATATTTGTTGTTCAGACTCAGTTGTATTAAACATTTGATTACTTAATGTTATTTACGTTTTCGTGATATGATTGTAATATCAACTTTGTGAGACTATGTACACTGGAAATCCTGGACCGGTGTATTAACACAGAGAATTTGGGATCCTTCGTTCCCGGGTTCGACAGAAGGGACGTTCGTACTGTCTGAATGCTCCACCCAATCTGGATCATCGATCTAAAAAGGTCCAGCTCAGTGTGATAGGAGCGTTCAGATGGTCTGAAAGTTCAAATCGATCCAGAGCGTTGATCTAGAAATGGACGGTCCAAAGCTCAACGAAGCGCCACGCACGGGAAAGCTGGGGTTAAAGTGTGTAGGCCCACATGTCAGTGATACATTAGCCATTTTAGGACAGCCATTAAGTGGTTAAGAAATCATTAGTTCTCTTAATGACTAGATCAAGTCTTAATGGTGAGCTACAGTGCTTGCCGTGTATGATAACGAACCCGAGCTTGAAGCTGGGCTCACCGCCAGCGACTCCAGTCAGGGCGGCATGAACCAAGGGCTGGAACGGGTCCTAAATAGCAATGCGTACACTACAAGGTCACTCTCGATGGCTAAGTCGGCCTAGAACGGCGGCGAGCCAGAGAGTAATGTCGGTGACAAGCACGACCAAAGAATAAAACGCGAAAGAGCACCGCAGCGTCCAAGTAAGCGAGTGCCCGAGAATTAGCGATGTCAAGCAAAGCTACCTAAAAACTAGAGAAGCTAGGAGATAAACGGAGGAGCTCTAGCGACGAAGACCAAAACCAGCGCCGAGGAAGACCACGAGGAGAGGGTGGCCTGGGCAAAAAGAACAGGAGCAAGGGGTACAGGAAGCTTCAGTAAAGCTTAGAGATTGTACACAAGCAAGGAATTGAAGAGAGAAGTCCCTTACCGGAGTTGAGAACGAAGGGGACAAAACTCGGCCGAAGATGAACAAATCCCAAGTTTGATGATTCCTAAGAAGGCCAACCAAAATTGGGTCAGGGAAAACGATTAAGATGATAGGGGTGCAAAGTGACGCAAAAGGAAGGGAAAAAGAACCATTGGAGCAACAGCGACGAAGAATGAGCTTGCCGGCTATCAACGACGATTTTGGTGGATCTTGAGGTTGGAGCTCAATTGAGCAGATAGGAAGCAAGGTAAAGCTACGGTGAAGACGAAAAAAGGAAGAGGAGGAACTCGGGGCTTCTTAAAGCCAAAGAGAAAAGGTTGAGCAAGGACAAGCTTTAATGGTGGACACGGCCTAAAGCTCTGCCAAGGACGAATGGAGAAGATGGGAGCAGGTAAGAACAGAACTTTGAGGGCGAAACATAGATAGGTGATGAAAAACAGGGTTTCTAGCCGTTGAAGGTGATGCACGGTGGTTTGACAAGGCACTGTCTCTCCCTGCCACGGCGCTCGTGCTAGTCGGGTCGAAGAAGATGACCAGGTCAAAGGCGGTCCCACCAGGTAGTGAAACACACCAAACTGGCTCGGGTCGAAGAGAACAAGAGGGTCAAGCTAAGTAAAAAGGAATAGGTCGGAACGCCTTAATGGTTGGATCAAAAATGGACAGCCTAGATTGAGAAACACATTCAGATGGTCCGAATGTTCAAGGCAATCCTAGCGGTCTGGTAGGGAAAGAACAGTCCGGATTGAAGCTGTAACAACCCAATTTTCAAATTTCAGTAGAAATTAAAATTTATGTATTTTTGTGAAATTTTCTAGAAATTTTAAAAGCTTTTTATAATTATTTCAAAGCCATAACAAATTTATTTGCAAAATTAATTACCAAATCATAGTTGGAAATATTTTATTTAAATCCCAGATAACTCTAGGAATTTCTGTGAATTTTTCTAGAATTTTTGGGATTTATTTGCTATTTTCTAAAGCTTATTTGAATTATCAGAATTAAATAAAAAGAAAACCAAAAGAAATCCACAAAATGGTTTTGGGCAGAAACCCAAAACCCTAGCCCATCTCTTCTTCCACGCGTGGCCCGAGCCGACCCAACCGCGCCGCGTCTTCCTCTCACTAACAGCGGGGCCCATTGTCAGTCTCTCTCTCTCTCCCACTCACTCACGCACGCCGCGCCAAACCTTCTGACCGTTGGATCAAAATCCAACTGTCAGCTTTCGCGGAAACTCTCGGATGGCTAAAAACCCTAATGCACGTGAGCCGTAAGATCCAAAATGAACGGCCCAGATTCTCTAAACCTTCATAACTCCGTTTTAGCCCATTCAATGCGAACCGTTCGATTTTGATCGAACAGCCAAAAGCAACCGCATCCCTCTCCCTCTCTCTTCACCGTACGCAACCTTGGCCGTTGGATCGAAATCCAACGAGTCGTACCCTTTGTCCTCCCCGTCATCTTCTCGCGCGAACCTCCCGCAACCGCCGCCATGAGCGCCCACACCCGAGCTCGCTAACACACGCCCCAACCGCCCGCGTCGCCGTGGACGTGCGCGCGAGACTCACGCCCACCTCCGCACGACACCCACCCTCTCCCCCTTCTCCGCTACCGGGTGCCCACGATTTCCCGCAACCGCCGCCGCATGCCCCCACCTCTTCCACGCCGCCTCGGAGCCTCCCGGCGCATATAAAAGGTAGCACCGGGCGCCCCTCTCTCCACTCATCTCAACGCCATCACTCACCCTCCTCAAACGCCCCCTCTAGGATTCGTTGCTCCCGCCGTCCACACCTCCGTCATCGTTGGGACACCGCGAAGCTCGTGCGCGCAACCACTTCGCCGGAGAACCCCCGCAACACCTTCTTCCCCGTCGACCGACCTACTCCGCCGCCTCCGCCCTCATTGCCGACGAACCTTTCACACCTTAACCCCACCGAGGTGAGCCTTAGACTCCTTGCGATCTCCCCTACCTGTTGGTGTGCTCACCGGTTGCCGCCGTGCCGCCAAACGCCGATGACCCTAGGGACGAGAGCTCCGCCGCCTCAAACCGATGTGGCTCGACCACCTCATCACCACCGTGGCGGCCACGTCACCAGAGCCACCCACGTGGCTGTCGATGTGATGCCATGTCAGCGCAAAACCCCTGAGCCAAAAGCCCGTGGACCTAGTCCACGTCGGCCGTGTCTATGCCACGTAGGTCCCACATGTTAGAAAATTGTTTTTATTTTCTTTAATTCTGAAATCCTGTGGCTGACGTAAGCCTTGCGCAATAATTAGATTTTCCTTCAGAAAAATAAATCAAGAAAATCTAATAAATTCAGAATTTAAGTTTTAAATGGCTTTAAACTTCAAAAATTCATAACTTTTGCATCTGAACTCCAAATTGGGTGATTCAAGTGGCACAATTTGTATAAAATTATAATCTAGCTGACTAAACCAAAATATTTCAATTTGGAATTAATTTGAGGTGTATTTTTGAATTTATTTGAATTTGAATTTGAATTTATCGTATTTTCACGTATAGACTTCGATGACTCTGGAGAGTTTGACCATCCTGAGGACCTAGATTTTCAGGACATCAACGTAGGCAAGTTATACCATTGATCATATTGCTCCCAGTAATTTAAACTTATTTTCAGTTCTTAAATTATTTAATGCATGCATACGTTTATACAAATATTTCAAGGCCCTGTTTTATGCATAGTTATTCCAATATTCATTGTATGGCCAATTTGAGTATTGTACATGAATGCCTTGTCACCATTAGACAAAATGTTACTCAAGCTAGTGATATGCTTAGCCATGCTTAGAACACACTTATGAATTTGGGAAGGTTTAGCCAAATCTTTTACAAATTTGTTTCAAATTTGACATGGTAGTATTGTTTTACCACATAAGTTTATAAAGAGGGTTTTACTCTAAATAAAATCAAAAATAGGTTTGGACTTGGGCGAATTGGTTGAATGGTGGGCGCAGGTTCATGCACGGGTTTAATCTGGTTAAGATTAAAGCCCAGGGTTTGTTTGAAAGACGCCTAAGTCAATTGAGGACCGGTCTTTGAGCCACTTTTTGCTATGCCTTACCGTACCACCACACATCCTGTATGGGCAGGATTTGGATAATTAATTTGTAATGTTTTAGTGTAATTGTGCCATGTTGAATGTGTGGGTGTCGGTTAGACTTTTATTCCCACTTGGCGCAAGAGGGGCCTTCTGGACGACGGTTATAAAGGCCTCATGATAATTTCTCAGTCAAACGCCTACGGAAGTGTGCTTTGGCCGACATAATGAGCATGTCATCTTGTGTGGGTAAAGCTGTACAGACTCTGTAGAGTAGAAACCTATTCGAATAGCCGCATCCGCAGTCATGGACATGCTAGCAAGGCCACTTGAAGTTAGATTTATTTTTGGTTTTCAAAATGATTTATCAAATGTTTGAGGATGGTTAATCCTTATGGAAGATTGGGTAGTCAGCCATGTGTAGGAGGGTATCCTTCACTTGTTCATTGGAGGTTATCCATATTATAACATTGACATTTTAAAATCTGATTTTAGTTATGATATGAAAATGGCCTTGGAAACTACTATGGATATTTAACCTAAAAATATCGCTTTATGCAAAATAACCCCTGCCTTAATCAATTGTTTACCTTATGCATGCATTTCCATTCCATATTGGGTGTAGCTTGCGAGCACGGTAGTAGTGCTCACTCTTGCTGAATAACTCTTATTCAGGAGAAGACTTTTTTCCCGACGGTGAGGACCAGGACGATTAGGCCTTCGACCCCAGACGATTGCCTGTGGTGCATCGTGTGGCTCACTTATATTATTATGCTTCCGCAATGTTATTTGTTATTTGTTTATCAGACTCAGTTGTATTAAACATTTGATTACTTAATATTATTTATGTTTTCGTGATATCAATTTTGTGAGACTGTGTACACTGGAAATCCTGGACCGGTGTATGAACACAGAGAATTCGGGATCCTTCGTTCCCGGGATCGACAAAAGTGGTATCAAGCCATATCGACTGTAAGTCGTGGCCTTAGGTAGAAATGGTAAAACCATTAAGGACTATTTTCAAAAATTTAAAATTATTTACCTGTCTTCTAGAGTCTTACTTATCCTTTCTCTGTTAAGAGATTTATAAACTCTTGTCTTTTCTAAATTTGTAGATGGCCGAGAGACCCACCCGCATCTCCCACAGAATCTTTGCTGGAGAATGGGCCAACATACTGTGGAAAATGATGCAGCATTTGGACTTCAAGAAGAGACCCACGTATCAAGGCTATAAGTATATTGTGGGACAAGAGGAACGCTGGAGGGTGGAGGTTATCCTATACTCTAACCTGGCACATGATACGGTGTTCCACATCTTCGACGCCCCAATGCGTCGGGAGACCTTCACTAACGGCATCCAGGACGCAGCAAGGGAGGCCGTTCGCAGACTCTGATATACCTATGACTTTCGTCTCCAGAACACCGGGTTCCACTACTACCCAATGCACATCCCCACCCGACTGGGCAGTGCTTTTCGCTCAGCGGATAATGAGGATTCCCCGAAGATTACCCATCAGGTAGAGTTAGCCAAGGCGATGGATTACGCCTATGGCAACACCCTGGATGAGCTGTACATAGTTCAGCGGAGATTAGAAGCCACAGAGGAGAAGCTGAAGGGAGCTGAAGCAGAATTGGCCCTCTACAAGGCGGGCCAAGCTAGTACCTGCAACTCCACCGATTACACCCCATCCACCCCATAGATCCTTTTTCCCTTTAGTTTCGTTTGTTAGCTGCGAATTATGAGCTACTAACCTTTTGTGGTAGCCATAATCAATGAATAAAATAAAGGACTACATTGAGAAAGAAAAATTCGATTCTTTGCCTTGTGTTTGTGTGCTTTTTGGGCTAATATAAATTGTTTCCCCTTTAGTGCTATCTTTTCTTCTCTTTTCTAAGTCTTTGGGAATTCAGCAGATGGTGACCACTCGCACCGGAAGTGGCAGTGCCCGAGGCCAGGGCAACAAAAACGCTGACTACCAGGAGCAACCTACCCAGCAGCCTCCCCCACCGCCAGCGGAAGGGCCTGACTGGCGACAAATGATGGCCAACCAGACTCATCTTATCAACTTACTGGCCCAGTCGCTTAGCAACTCCCAGAACGTGCAGGCCACAGAAGCAGTCGTCGCCGCGACTCATGCACCAGCGCAACCTCCCCAAAGGGTGACGATGTCAGAATTCATGCGTATGCGTCCCCCGACCTTTTCCAGCAGCACCGAGCAATGCACCGACCGTGAGAGGGTCCTGTTCACCTCTCACCAGCTTAATGGACCAGCTTCAGAGTGGTGGGACAACTATTGCATCTCCCACACCAATGCCCAAGCCATCTCATGGGATGAGTTCTTGAGAGCTTTTTGGCATGCTCACATCCCCGCTGGGATGATGACCCTGAAGAAGAAAGAGTTCCATGCACTTCGTCAGGGCAGTCGCTCAGTGAGCGAATATCTACATCAACTAGCTAGCTCTCTACGCTCCAGCCGACGTAGCTCGAGATGAGGATCGACAGGAGAGGTTCCTGCAAGGACTGAATGATGACATCTCCATCCAACTGATCTCTCAGAACTTCACCGATTTTCAGCAATTGGTGGACAAGGCGATCCGTCAAGAGGCCAAGCATCAAGAGATGGAGAACCGCAGGCGGAGGATCGTCGCTCAGAGGTTCAATGCAGGAGACCTTCCCAAGCCTCGATTCACTCAGCCGCAGCCACCGCAACGTGGGAAGTTCCAGTCCTCCACGTCCAGAGTCCCAGTGCAGAATCAGCGCCCCAACACCTCCAACTTCCGCAACACCTCATCTGGAGGGCAGTTCCAGCAGAAGAACTCCGCTCCCTCGCCCACAGGAGTGACCTATTTCCATTGCAACGAAATAGGGCATTACGCCAACAGATGCCCAAAGAAGTAGCAAGCAACGGCATCTTCTAAGCCAGCACCAGGAGCCACCGCAACCGACGGCACTTCAAAGCTGACAGTTCAGTTTACCAAGGGACGTGTGAACCACGTCACAGCTGAAGAAGCCCAGGCAGCCCCGGATGTCATTCTTGGTATGTTCCTTGTTAACTCGATATCGCAATCGTTCTGTTTGATTCTGGAGCTTCGCATTCTTTTGTATCAAATAAGTTTGTGGGCAAGAATGGATTATCTATATCCTCCTTAGCCAATCCTATGATAATCCACTCGCCTAGGCTCGGAAATGAGAACTAGTTCTCTATGCCCGAATCTCACCCTTGAAATATCCGGAGTATCCTTCCTGGCAGACTTGATCGTCTTACATTCCCAAGGTTTGGATGTCATTCTTGGAATGGACTGGCTAGCCAAGAATTATGGACAAATAGATTGTGCCAATAGGTTTATCACCCTCACTAATGAAGAAGGAATTTCAGTCAAATTCAAGCCCAAGACTTGTACCAAAGGAAGTTCCATCCTCACCAGCATGAAGAAGGTAAAGCTTGAAGACATACCTGTAGTACGAGAATACTCTGATGTTTTCCCTGATGATCTACCTGGCATGCCACCGGATAGGGACATAATGTTCTTAATTGGCTTAGTCCGCAGGACAGCCCCAATCTCGAAGCGACCCTATAGAATGCCAGCCAATGAGTTAGCAGAGTTGAAGAAACAAATTGAAGAGTTGCAGAACAAGGGATATATCCGACCCAGCTCATCACCCTGGGGAGCACCAGTATTATTCGTCACGAAGAAGGACAATAGTATGAGGATGTGTGTGGATTACAGATCACTCAATGAGGTGACGATCAAGAACAAGTATCCATTACCCAGGATCGACGATCTGTTTGATCAGCTGAAAGGAGCAACTGTCTTCTCGAAGATTGATCTGAGATCTGGCTATCATCAACTGAAGATCAGGCCAGAAGATATTCCGAAGACAGCTTTCACTACCAGATATGGACTGTACGAGTTTACAGTGATGTCTTTCGGCTTGACGAACGCCCCTGCTTATTTCATGAATATGATGAACAAAGTGTTCATGGAATTCTTAGATAAGTTTGTGGTTGTTTTTATCGATGACATTCTTATCTACTCAAAGGATGAAGAAGAACATGAGAAGCATCTCAGAATGATTCTAGACAAACTCAGGGAGCACCAGCTCTATGCCAAATTCAGTAAAAGTGAATTCTGGCCAAGTCAAGTGGCTTTCCTTGGACATATCGTGTCAGCAGGAGGAGTTGCAGTAGATCCCGCCAAGGTTGAGACAGTAATGGATTGCAAGCAACCCAGGACAGTCACTGAAGTGAGAAGTTTCCTTGGACTAGCGGGTTATTACCGCAGGTTCATTGAAAATTTCTCTAAGATTGCAAGACCCATGACCCAACTTCTAAAGAAAGAAAAGAAGTTTCAATGGACAGATGCCTTTGAGGAAAGTTTCCAAGACCTGAAGAAGAGGCTAGTCTCAGCACCTGTGCTAATCTTACCTGACATCTATAAGGACTTTGAGATCTTCTGTGACGCATCCCGTTAAGGTCTTGGATGTGTATTGATTCAAGAAGGCAAAGTCGTGGCTTATGCATCTAGGCAGTAGAGGTCACATGAAGGGAATTATCCGACACATAATCTTGAGTTAGCAGCGATCGTGCATGCATTGAAAATCTGGCTGGATTATCTCATTGGTAATCGCTGTGAGATTTTCACGGACCATAAGAGTTTGAAATACATCTTCATATAGGCAGAACTAAACCTTCAACAGAGAAGATGGCTAGAGTTGATAAAGGATTAGGATCTCGGAATCCACTACCATCCAGGCAAAGCAAATGTAGTTGCGGATGCCCTGAGCAGAAAGGCTTATTGCAACACCAGTATGGTGCGGAAGGATCAGCCCGAACTGTATGAGGAGTTGAAGCATTTGAACTTAGAAATTGTCAACCAATGTTGTGTGAATGCTTTGGAAATACAACCAACTCTTCAAAGTCAGATCAGAGAAAAACAGCTAGAAGATGAAGACATTAAAGAGATCAAGAAGAATATGCGAAGAGGCAAGGCCCCAGGATTCTCCGAAGATGAACAAGGAACATTGTGGTTTGGGAACCACATCTGTGTACTGACCAGCAGGAGCTAAAGTAGTCGATGCTGAAGGAAGCACATGAATCGCCTTACTCCATTCACCTCGGAAGTACCAAGATGTACCAGAATCTAAAGGAAAAATACTGGTGGGTCAGCATGAAGCGAGAGATTGCTGAGTTCGTCGCTCATTCTGATGTTTGTCAGCGAGTTAAGGCGGAACATCAGAGACCAGCTAGATTGTTGCAGCCACTACCAATTTCAGAATGGATGTGGGAGGAAATTGGCATGGACTTCATCACCGGACTTCCTAGGACCCAATCAGGATATGATTCTATCTGGGTGATAATTGACCGGTTGACTAAAGTCGCTCACTTCATTCCAGTCAAGACTACATACAGATGCAGTCAGTTAGCAGAGTTGTATGTGGCCAGGATCGTCTGTCTACACAGAGTACCCAAGAAGATCGTGTCCGACAGAGGTTCCCAGTTTACATCAAGATTTTGGCAGAGTCTGCATGAAGCTTTAGGGACCAAACTCAATTTCAATATAGCCCCCAGACAGATGGCCAGACGGAACGCACCAACCAAGTTCTTGAAGATATGCTTCGAGCCTGTGCCCTGGATTATGGAAAAAGTTGGGACAAGAATCTGCCATATGCAGAATTCTCGTATAACAATAGCTATCAAGCTAGTTTGCAAATGTCTCCATTTCAAGCTTTGTATGGCAGAAAGTGCAGAACTCCACTCCTATGGGATTAGGTAGGAGAACATCGGCTCTTTGGACCTGAGTTGATCAAAGAAGCTGAAAGTAAGGTAAAAGCTATAAAGGAACGCCTGGAAGTGGATCAATCCCGACAAAAGAGTTATGCCGATAACCGTCGGAGAGAATTAAACTTTGAGGTAGGAGATTTTATCTATCTCAGAGTTACTCCACTCAGAGGAGTAAGGAGATTCCGGACGAAGGGAAAACTTGCACCAAGATTTGTGGGACCATACAAGATTCTAGCAAGAAGAGGTGAAGTTGCATATCAGCTTGAGCTGCCCAAAGCCTTGTCAGCAGTGTATAATGTCTTCCACGTCTCATAGTTAAAGAAATGCCTCCGAGTGCCAGAAGATCACACCCTTCTGGAGAGTTGTGACCTCCAAGAAGACCTCACTTATGTGGAGCGACCAATTAAAATTCTGGATGTCGCGGAACGTGTTACCAGGAGCAGGATCATCCGATCATACAAGGCGCAGTGGAGTCATCACCTAGAAAGTGAAGCCACATGGGAGAAAGAGGAAGACCTCAAGACCAACTACCCCGACCTTTTTGCTGACCAAGTCTGAATCTCGAGGTCGAGATTCCATCAAGGGGGGTAGGTTTGTAATAGCTCAATTTTCAAATTTCAGTAGAAATTAAAATTTATGTATTTTTGTGGAATTTTCTGGAAATTTTAAAAGCTTTTTATAATAATTTCAAAGCCATAACAAATTTATTTGCAAAATTAATTACCAAATATAGTTGGAAATATTATATTTAAGTCCCAGATAACTCTAGGAATTTCTGTGAATTTTTCTAGAATTTTTGGGATTTATTTTCTATTTTCTCAAGCTTATTTGAATTATCAGAATTAAATAAAAAAGAAAACCAAAAGAAATCCACAAAATGGTTTTGGGCCAAAACCCAAAACCCTAGCCCATCTCTTCTTCCACGCGCGGCCTGAGCCGGCCCAACCGCGCTGCCTCTTCCTCTCACTAACAGCAGGGCCCGTTGTCAGTCTCTCTCTCTCCCTCTCACTCACGCACGCGCGCAAACCTTCTGACCGTTGGATCAAAATCCAACGGTCAGCTTTTGCGAAAACTCTAGGACGACCGAAAACCCCAATGAACGTGAGCCGTCAGATCCAAAATGAACGGCCCAGATTCTCTAAACCTTCATAACTCCGTTTTAGCCCATTCAATGCGAACCGTTCGATTTTGATCGAACCGCCAAAAGCCACTACATTCCTCTCCCTCTCTTCACCGTACGCAACCTCGGTCATTGGATCGAAATCCAACGGGCCGTACCCTTTGTTCTCCCCGTCATTTTATTCGTGTGAACCTCCCGCAACCGCCGCCGTGAGCGCCCACACCCGAGCTCGCTAACGGACTCCCCAACCGCCCGCGTCGCCCGCGCACGTGCACGCGAGACACGCGCCCACCTCCGCACGATGCCCACCCTCTCCCCCTTCTCCGCTTCCGGGTGCCCACGATTCCCCACAACCGCCGCCGCACGCCCCCACCTCCTCCACGCTGCCTCGGAGCCTCCCGACACCTATAAACGCAGCCCCGGGCGCCCCTCTCTCCACTCATCTCAGCGCCATCACTCACCCCTCCTCAAACGCCCCCGCTCGCCGGAATTTTGGAGTTGAAGCTTGGAGCCCGAAGGAGCTTCAACTGTGGAGTTCGCCGCCATCAAGCCTTTGCCGCTCCCGCTGTCCACACCACTTCGCCGGAGGACCCCCGCAACACCTTCTTCCCCGTCGACCGACCTACTCCGCCGCCTCCGCCCTCGCCGCCGATGAACCATTCACGCCCTAGCCCCACCGAGGTGACCCTTAGACTCCTTGCGATCTCCCCTACCTGTTGGTGTTCTCACCGGCCACCGCCGTGCCGCCAAACGCCGGCGACCCTAGGGCCGAGAGCGCCGCCGCCTCACACCGACGTGGCTCGGCCACCTCATCACCACTGTGGCGGCCACGTCACCGAAGCCACCCACGTGGCTGTCGACGTGGCGCCGTGTCAGCGCAAAACCCCTGAGCCAAAAGCCCGTGGACCCAGTCCACGTGGGCTGTGTCTACGACACGTAGGTCCCACAGGTCAGAAAATTGTTTTTATTTTCTTTAATTCTGAAATCCTGTGGCTGACATAAGCCTTGCGCAATAATTAGATTTTTCTTTAGAAAAATAAATCTAGAAAATCTAATAAATTCATAATTTAAGTTTTAAATTGCTTTAAACTTCAAAAATTCATAACTTTTGCATCTGAACTCCAAATTGGGTGATTCAAGTTGCAAAATTTGTATAAAATTATAATCTAGCTGGATAAACCAAGATATTCCAATTTGGAGTTAATTTGAGATATATTTTTGAATTTATTTGAATTTGAATTTAAATTTGTCGTATTTTCGCGTATAGACTTCGACGACTCCGGAGAGTTTGACCATCCCGAGGACCTAGACTTTCAGGACATCAACGAAGGCAAGTTATACCATTGATCATATTGCTCCCAGTAATTTACACTTATTTTCAGTTCTTATATTATTTAATGCATGCATATGTTTATACAAATATTTCAATGCCCTGTTTTATGCATAGTTATTCCAATATTTATTGTATGTCCAATTTGAGTATTGTACATGAATGCCTTGTCAACATTAGACAAAATGTTTCTCAATCTAGTCATATGCTTAGCCATGCTTAGAACACACTTATGAATTCGGGAAGGTTTAGCCAAATCTTTTACAAATTTGTTTCAAATTTGACATGGTGGTATTGTTTTATCACATGAGTTTATAAAGAGGGTTTTACTCTAAAGAAAATCAAAAATGGGTTTGGACTTGGGCGAATTGGTTGAATGGTGGGTGCAGGTTCATGCACGGGTTTAATCTGGTTAAGATTAAAGCCCAGGGTTTGTTTGAAAGACGCCCAAGTCTATTGAGGACCGGTATTTGAGCTGCTTTTTGCTATGCGTTACCGTACCGCCACACGTCCTGTGTGGGCAAGATTTGGCTAATTAATTTGTAATATTTTAGTGTAATTGTGCCATGTTGAATGTGTGGGTGTCGGTTAGACTTTTATTCCCACTTGGCGCAAGAGGGGGCTTCCAGAGGATGGTTAGTCCAAAGGGGTGAAACCTTAGCGGGCAAAAGTATACTAGAACAGAACGTTGTAAAGGCCTCATGATAATTGCTCAGTCACACGCCTACGGAAGCGTGCTTTGGCCGACATAATGAGCATGTCATCTCGTGTGGGTAAAGTCATGCATGCACTCTGAGTAGAAACTTATTCGAATAGCCGCGTCCGCGGTCATGGACATGCTAGCAAGGCCACTTGAAGTTAGATTTGTTTTTGGTTTTCAAAATGATTTATCAAATGTTTGAGGATGGTTAATCCTTATGGAAGATTGGGTAGTCAGCCATGTGTAGGAGGATATCCTTCACTTGTTCATTGGAGGTTATCCATATTATAACATTAGCATTTTAAAATCTGATTTTAGTTATGATATGAAAATGGCCTTGGAAACTACTATGGATATTTAACCTAAAAATGTCGCTTTATGCAAAATAACCCCTTCCTTAATCAATTGTTTGCCTTATGCATGCATTTCCATTCCATATTGGGTGTAGCTTGCGAACACGGTAGTAGTGCTCACTCTTGCTGAATAACTCTTATTCTGGAGAAGACTTTTTCCCCGACGGTGAGGACCAGGACGAGTAGGCCTTCAACCCCAGACGATTGCCCGTGGCACATCGTGTGGCTCACTTTTATTATTATGCTTCCGCAATGTTATTTGTTATTTGTTTATCAGACTCAATTGTATTAAACATTTGATTACTTAATGTTATTTATGTTTTCGTGATATGATTGTGATATCAATTTTGTGAGACTATGTACACTGAAAATCCTGGACCGGTGTATGAACATAGAGAATTCGGGATCCTTCGTTCCCAGGTTCGACAGAAGCTGACTCTCAGACGGTCCGAACGTTCACTCAAATCTGGACAGTTGAAAAAGAATCCAACGGCCCAAAAGGAAAGCGCCACCTCGGACTGGCCCGAGTGCGTTTAATTGGTTGGACTCAACTAAGAGGCTCGAGTCGGTTCGCTTGGATGGTCCAGATCAAGATCGATGGCTCAAAGGAGTTCGCGTTCAAATGGACTAGGTCCGAACGGGTAGAGGGTTGGGTTCAACCAAAAGACTTGAGTCTGACTCAGACCCAACAGTACCTTTGACTAGGGTTTGAGAAATAGGTTGAAACTTTGAGGAATTTTTAGATGGAGCTACACAACTCCAAAAATTCCGAATGTTTTACAGGAGGTGCCCAACTCCAGGATTGACCTTGTATAAAATTTCTAGAGGTTTTGATGCAAAGCATTTTTCTCCAAAAATTTCTCAAGGTACTGATCTAGGATTTGACCAAGAGTCAAACTAGTTTGATTAGCCTCTTAAAATTATCAAATAATTTCTAAAAAATTATGAAATTTTTCGGCGTAGTCACCCAGAAGCCCTAGAACCAAGGAAAGATATTTCCAGAGGATGATCACAAGATTATCCATAAAAGTTTCAAAGGGCTCAAGACTTAGGTTAAAAGAAACTTGGGGCTTAAGAGTTCTACAATTCCTTTGCAAGAATTTCCAGAAAATTCAAACGACAACAAGATGCACCAAAAGCTTTAAATTTCCCTTATTTTTGTACATTTGAAACACAAACCAAATTTTGGGGTGTGACAGTCTTTGAGTGAGGGGCCCCACGTGGTTGACAATGTCCTGACCCATAAGTAAGTGTAATGTGATTTGAGCAGTTTTACGCATGAAAAACTTGTGTTTTTATTCTTGTTTGTTTGGATAAGCTCGAAGTTAATTGAATCTTAATATGGTTTGTTCCATTTGGATTTGCTCACAGATCGATCTTGTTAATCCTGTTTTGTCTGTCTATAATAGATGAAAAGTTATATTAAGAAGTAATGCGTTAGAGTTTATCCACAATTCTACTGTATTTTGCTTGTGTTTTGTTTAAATGATGAAATTATGCCATTTCATTTTACTAGATATGTAATACCCCAGTCTGTTAATATGCAACCTATTTAGAGTTGTGGTGATAGGATTAGTCCCACGTTGCTTGTCTAAAGTGAGTTGTAGTAGCATATAATGCTTGTTGGGTCCAAAAATAATATCTTTGAGTTAACCCTTTTACACCAAGCGGGGGCAAAAGTGTAAGTGTGGTGCTATGTGTTTGTGGGTTTGCTCTACGGTGGACTAGACATTGAGCAGATTTTAAGTCAGAGTATTACAGATGGTATCAAAGTATCAACCTTCATTGCACAGGCACGTGTGTTGTAGGCCTGTGGAGAGTGCATGGTACAGACGTGTACCAAGAGGTGGTTATGGATATTTGTCATGTATGTAATGCTCCACTGTCGACGATCAAGTTGCCAATCTTATGAAATAAAAAGAGGAAAATGGCTTAGAGTTCTTGGATGAGAATGGGGTTGCTCTTTATTGCAATGAACTAGATCTTTATAGGGGATGCCTTGTATAAGGCGCTAGACTAGCCCTAATTACACTGAGTATATTGCTTGAATCTAATTGCCTTCTAAAGGATCAAATGTGTTGCGGTTGTTCTCTCCTGGTTCTCTTCGAATTGCCTTGGGCTTGATGGTTCTGATCCCCCTCCTACCATTTTTATTCTCCTTTAAATAACTGGCGAAGTGGTGGCAGTTACTCCTGGAAGAGATGCCCTTTGGAAGTGTCACGTCTGGTCAGAGGACCAGTTACAGTTAATAAACATCAACTGATCAATAGTAAATGTCAGTGGGATATAAAACCGTGTAGTGGTTATTGTCAGTGACTTAGGACCGAATACGTCGTGTGGTTTGGAGCAATTAAGACACATGTTAAATTCATCACATGGAAGAGATGTACTTGGAATCAAGTCCAAGTGCCAGTTCAAGACTTCTATGAGCAGTTATCTGGTCGAGCAATGGGTACATGACCCCCTCTGATCAGGTTACCCATCAGGCGACTCCTGGGATTCTATTGATTATAGGGGTCGTTAGTTATGAGGTTTACGACCACATAAGCTATGTGGCTTTTAATTAATATTTAGGAATTTAATCCTCATCAGCTAGCCCCCGAACTTTAAGTGAATTTGTAATGTGACCCCTTCCGATGAAATCTGTATCGGGAAAACCCTCGTTTAATGGCATAGATAATGAGTTGGTCTGTATTCACTTTAAATTTGAGAAACTTCCTAGGAAACCAAAGAGGTTTGTGCCTATTAGGCTTCAGGCAACTCTCTTTTGCAGTTAATGAAGTGAGTCTATAAAATCCCTGCAGCACATTACTTTAGGGTTTTTACGCTCTCAGATTTTCTTTTCCCTTCATCTTTTCGCTAAGAACTTTCTTCAACTCCGTTTCATCTTCTCGCCCAAAATCCAACAATATCGGACTCAATCACCAACTAGTTGGTTTTCAATTTGAGTAAGAAGAGGCTCAAGGCTTTGAAGAAGAGCGAGATGCTTCCTAATAATAATTTGATCTCTTGGAGATCTGCGATCGAAGAGCATTTCCCAAGTGGAAACGACAGGGAAATCCCTATCTTTCTTGCATACATCGAGTGTGGGTTCAGGCTGCCAACGCACCCATTCCTGTCCAAGGTTCTTGAGTATTACGAGGTTGAGTTTATTAACCTCGCTCCTAATTCAATCGCCAACCTCAGCATCTTCGTCTACCTATGCGAAGCGTACCTAGGGATCAAGCCAGATCTGGAGGTCTTTAGGTATTTCTACAAGATGACGAAGTTGGGGAAGTCGACGGCCGTGCCTGGGGAGTGCACTCTGCGTCTCCAAGACTGAAAGGCTGAGGAGTACATCCGTATGTACCCCAAGTCTTCGTAGTCGTCATGGAAGAGTAAGTGGTTCAACATGGCCGTCACGAAGGATGATAGCCTCTGCTTCACCGGCAAGGTGGCGACCGAAAACCCAAATTGGTGATCTTCTACGAAGGAGGGAAAGGTGTGGAGATGGATTGAAGCCATCCAACACCTCAGTATCAGAGGTCTGACTTCTTGGCACGTGGTGAGAGATTTCTCCCTGTGCCGAATAAGTCCTCTTAAACTCCAAGCACGTACCATGCTTTGGTACATTGGTCAGGATGATTTGACCAAGGATTCTTCGAAGCGTAAGTCCTTTCTCCGACCGGGCTGATCTATTTTTGTTTGATTATTTTAAACCGTAAAGTCTCTCTCTATATTTTTTATAGCTGTTTCCCTAGAAGAGATCAGGGATAGGATCAAAATGATCTGAGTCGGTGTAATACTCCAGAAGTGTGAGAAGCCAATAATCGGGATAAATTAATTTAATCGGTAGAGTTTAATTAATCGGGGGAAAGTTTAATTCAGAAAATCATCAAATCAGTAAAAGAGATGGGGTTTTCCGCTTTTTCACTCCAACCTGGGCCTGGGCTTTGGCCCAGGTGGGCTGGCCGGCCAAGGGAGGGGGTGTCACTCCCCCCCCAAACCCTAGCCGCCCCTCTCACCCCCTCCCTCATGCCCCCACCTCTCCCCCTTGTGGCCGCCACTTTCTCCCCACCTCCTCCACCCCTCCTTGCGCACCTCCCTACCTCCCCTCCACCTCCATTGCTGCTGGCCAAAGAGAAGAAGAATCTCCATTGCAGCCGGCCAAGGAGGAAGAAGAAGGGGAAAAGAAGAGAAGGGAGAAGAAGAGGGAGAAGAGAAGGAAGAGATGAGAAGGAGGAACCTCTTCGGGGCCTGTTCGTCGTCGTCCAGCACATCGTCAAGGGTAACGACGAGTTTCTTGGGTTGTGTGATAGTCGTTAGAAGCGATTGCTATTAGATCGATTGCATCGGTTTAATTCTGTTCTCTGTTCAATTCTGTCCAGAATGTTGAGCGGCCAGTTTCATTTATTTAGAGGCCGAATTAGGAGTTTTGGTCTCCTAGAGAAACGTAGATCATGTTCTTATCTTTCAGTGGCCACCAAGATCACCCAAATCCGATTAACGGTCAGGAAGTTATGAATTTTTTTGTATCGCTGCTTGGTAATTCTGTCAGTTTCTGGCAGTCTGTGGTAATCTGGTTAAAACTTCTATTTAAAAGGGGAATCAGGGGATCTCAGTATAACGAAAAATGTGGGTAACTTCTGTACCTTTTCATAGAGATAAATAACACGATATTTGGAATTTCGTAGAAAAAGGTATGGTGGTTTTAGCGTACTGTCCAGAGAACCCGACGAGAATTTTGTTGTCTGATGATTGGTTTGGTAGGGGTAGTTATGGGCAGAATCAAAAGGGCTCCCCAACTAGGTTTATTTAGGTAATTCAATTACCTTTTCATAAAGTCTAAGAGCATCTTAATTGGACTCATGAGCAGAAAGTTACGTATTTTAGAATTTGGCTGTTTTCAGTGAGCACAAAAAACGATCGCTAGAAATTGGAGGTTTTGGTTAACACTTGAGAGTTAGCGAGTTCTGTTGTGTTATTATTTATGCGTTTGGTCCAGCATGTTGGTCTTAGATTGGGGTATCTTTATGTTCAGGTGGGAGCGTGATCCCAGGAGCAGCGCCCTCTTCGCGTCCACCGTTCTCGCACGGTGGAGGCAAGTATTCGGGTTGCAGAATATTTATGTTGCTTGCTGAAATTGGTTATGTCTTTCCCGTGCAAGTCATATATGGATGATAGTGTGATATATACATGGTGAATGAGACTTGGTTACAACATGTTTGTAATTAAAGAGTAATTTTGGAATGTGGTAGTGCTCTACATGTTATTCGGTAAATGAGATGTGGTATGTACTCATGTATTTACTTGTTGTTGAAAGTTACATTCTGGTACATATGCATGTTGAGAGCATACAGGTGCCTTGGTCACGTGGTGACCAAGCACATACAGTTGAGGTCCCCGTCATGTAGATGACGGGCTTGAGGTCCCCACATTTGTGGAATGAGGGCTATAAACAAAGAGGTCCCCATCATTAAGATGATGGGCAAAGGTCCCTATACATGTGGTGTATAGGCTTTTGTCCCCGTGCGGAGGGCACGAGCAAGGGTATACAACGACGGTTGTATACCCCGCATTACCGGTAAAATGCGAAAAGAGATAACGTTCAAAGAAGCATTGCATTGGTTGCATATCATGAGATAAATGGCTATGTTTAGTATAATGCTGTTGTGGATTATCGATACTATGTTTGAGTTCATGTTTATAACCTTGTTGATACTTGCTGAGTCTTTGGGCTCACTCTTGCTTTAATGTGTTTTAGGTACCAGTGGCAGGAACGACATGCATGGGAGGGAGTAGAAGTTGATGCACTCACTACCTCACACCCTTAAGGCATTTGCCACTTAGCTTCAATTTAGAGACAAATAGACTATTCGATTATCACCCATAGATGGTTTGGTTTGAGCTTCAGATTATTTGTAATAATGAGATTGCCAGTTTTGGTTCATTCATTGGTTATCATGCATGATGGAGTAAGTTTGATTATGAAAATCTGTTATATGCCATGATTTAATGTTGAACTCTTGATATAGCTAATTAAACAAAGGAGGCTCTGCCGAAAATTTGTAGGCTGTGTTAGAATAGTTTAGTTCCAGTAGCATTCCAGGCTCATTGAGAGTTGGGGTGTTACAGTCGGGGAGTCCAATGACAAGGCTGATGTTCCCTAGATCTTGGCTGTTGTCTCTCGAGAAGAGAGAATAGAGAGACTCAAGGCAAAAATAGTAACCTCTTTTCACCACATATGTATTTTCCGATCAGTATGCCATAACATTTCTTAATGTGCAGTCAGTCGGGTTGGAGATCAACGAGCTCACTGAGAGCTTTAATCTAATCAATGCTCCGACCACTTTTGCCCCAATGACCACTCAGGATGGTGGCCCCCTCGAGGTAAAAAATAGCACCGAAAAGAAATATATATTTTAGATGAAGAATTTCGTTGCCAAACTAACCTTGATTTTTAATTAGCGAGAGAGAAAGAAAATCCATAGACTAAAGCTGTTGCGGTCATAGACTCCGGGGCGATCATATCGACTAGTCAGTTGCCCTACAACTATTTCGGAGGTCGACGAGACTACAATCTCCAAACAAATGGTCGGTTTTTTTTATTTCCAATTGAATGGCCGAGGATATTACTTCTGACATTTGGTCAGAGGATGTGAGGGGTTTGGCCAACCCTACTGTATCAGAGCTGGTAAAATCGGTCGAAAAGAAAAAGAGGAAGGCAAATGCTCTGGACTTTGCTCCAGGGCGTTTCAAAATCAAGACTAAGAAGACTAGGTACGTAAAATAAAGATTTTTATAAATTCATACCTTTAGTTTTTCTTGTATTCTGAAATCTTGTTTTCTTCTAATTCCACATATTTGCTAGTGTTTTGATCGTTTTTTATCAGAGCACTCCTTAGGAGGAAACTCCTGAGGAAAGAGTGATCGAGCTAGCCCCCGAGCAGGTGGAAGCACCAACGCCTGCTCAGGAACCCTTGGTGGCTCCGGCCCTGCCTATGTAGGCAGAGGCTGAAAAAGAGTCCCAGTAGGTTCTGCCTCCTATTGGGACCGAAGTGGTCGAAGAGGAGGAAGCAAGTTTGCTTCCTTCTCTCTTTAGTGGTCGTGTAGGGTGGACCTCTGCTTTTGTTAGGAGGACTCCTCATCCCAAGGACATTCCCAACCGTCCTCAAATCTTTGATGAGAAAAGACTTGAGGATGTTTGGGACCATTTACTCCAGTTATGTGGACAAGGCGGTCCAAGTAAATATTTACGACCAATCCCATAGCAAATGGAGTTATGTGAAACTTAAGGAAGTTTCTTATCTTGCTTTTTATAACATATGGTGGAGAACATTGCTGTGGTCGGAGAGCTCATCCAGCGAATAACTTCCTTAGAAAATGAAAATCTCCGATCGAAAAGTAAACACTTATCCTTAACTACTTATTCCCCTTTTGCTATTTTGTTTCATGTTATTTCTTAATTCTCTCCTTATCATGATTGATAGAATTGGATAATTTTGAAAAAGAGGCTAAAGCCAAGGGAGCAGTTATAACCACACTTCAGGAGAAGTGTAAAGCCAAGGATTAGTCGATCGAAGATTGGTCGACCAGATTCAATGAGGCCTCCCTAAAGCACAAGGAAGCTATTGAAGCTTCCAAAAAGAAGGCTCAAGGTAACTGATCGTCGATCCGACTAGTGTATTATGTATTTTTAAGTTTATTTCTTTAACCTTAGTCTACCCGTGAAGAGCAAACTCAAAAGTTAAGCAAACAGAAAAAGCTCTTGAGTTCGCAAATGTTAAGGATATGGAACTTGAACAGAATCTTGAAGAGAAGATTATTGCTTTCACCAAGATGCTTGCCGACATGGGAGAGGAATCATTTTTGTCTTCTTCAAGAGAGCCGATGGAGAAGGCGTACTGTCTTGGTCGATAGCTCAAAGTTCTCCTAGATCTGCTCGCCACCTCCCGGAGAAACCACGCACAGACCATGAAAAATGCTGTTGCGGATGAAGTTAGCTTTGCTTTGGCAAAGCTCAAGGCTTCTAACGCCTCCATCAACCTCCAAGCTCTTGAAGCAGACTTCGACTGCTTGGAGGAAGAAGCAACGAAGATCTTCGAGGGAGTGATACCCTTCGGAAACAAGGTTGCAAAGGAGATGAAGGTCGGATCTCCATCCCATAGCGACTAGTCTGGTTGTCCTGAAGAGTGAATGGATGTAAAAATTGTAAATGTAAAAACTTACCTTTTGTCATCAGTGAAGCTTATGTTTATCTTTTATCTTGAGTACTCATATATTTTCTAGCCTCCGACTGCTTCTGTAGTAGAAAGACTTACTAAGAAAGCAATAGACCAATAAAAAAGAGCACTTTTCACGACCACTGTACAAAGTGCTGATTGTGTTATTAAAATGATCTAATTTACACTAGGAAACCAATTTGGTCGAAACCAATGTATGATTTTGATTAGATTTAGATCTAATTTCATAATCAAAATACCATGCAGTACATTGTATGGTCGTAAGATATCATAAGACTTGTCTTGATGATAAGAAAATATGCAAAAATGTATGCAGAAAACGATAAGTGTTCCTATTTATACACATTATCCAAGATGGTCATAAAAGTTGTCAAGAACTAAAGACATGATTGACACTTCATTAAACATATTCATTCTCAAGTTTTGACTAGTAGCAAAGATCGTAAGAAAAGGATTGTCGCTAGGAAACTCCTTCCAGTGGGCAGGACCACATGTAGAGAGAAGAGATTTTGACTAGGAGGCTTTCTGTGTCTCGACCAGTTGCAAAACAGGAGTAGAACAGAATGTTGAAATGAAGAAAGTTAATCTTTATATCCTTAAGCATGTAGGTAGCTATATCTAGTTGTCTGTGTGATGCTCCTTTTACTTGTTTGCTTCTTTAAGAAAAGAGTGTATGGTCGCTCGTGAGAACCATCTCTATGATGGTTACGACAAGGACCCTTATGGCTTTTGACAACTATTTCAATGCCAAAAGGTAAAAGATATTCTTTAGAAGGCTATCAGAGAGCAGTGGATCTTCTCTGATGATCGTAGACAACAATAGTTTGTGACAAAGCAATGGATAATTGAAATATAAATAACATCACTTATCGGAAAGTAAAGAAATGACGCATCTTTATTGAAATTGAAATAATGTAATGTACATCTATACATAGAACTTACGCACTTGATCAATACTCCAAGAATTAGACATAACACGCCCATCTAACATAGCTAGTCATACCGAACCAGGTTTGGTGACTTCGCCACAGTGTATAGACCATCCCATTTTGGCAAAAGTTTATTAAGATTTGCCTGGCTCTGAATTTTCATGGGAATCAGATCACCTATAGCTAGACTGTGTGAGGTTGCACCTTACGACTGTGGTACCTTCTCATGGCTTGTTAGTAAACTACTGATCGTATGAGGGCTTTGTTTTGTCTTTCTTCAAGGAAATCGATGTCATCGAGTCATCGTTTTGTTTGATCGTTCTCATTAAAACAATCAATTCGAGTAGAGCTAATTTTCAGTTCCGGAGGAAGCATGGCTTCAGCACCATAAACCAGAAAAAAATGGTGTTTTGCTGGTCGCACGACTGGTCGTGGTTCAAACGGCCCATAATACAGAGGGAAGTTCCTCAATGCAAGCTCCTAACCGTTTTATTAACCGGTTGAACACTCGGCGTTTCACTCCTTGTATTATTATGTCATTAGCTCACTGAACTACTCCGTTACTCTACGGTGAGTGTAACAGCCCTAACTTAGGGTTTGTATTCCAAATGTAAAATTTTGAGGAGAAATAAAACTTTTGTTGTCTCTTCAAATCATTTGGAAGTTTTCCAAATTTTCCTAGCGATCTCAATTTTCTAGAAGTTAATTCTTGTGATTGGAAATTGTTGTCATCAAATTATTAGCCTTCAAACTGGTGATCATCCTCCAAAATTATTTTTCCTATCATCTTGACCATCCTAGCTACCTCTCTGAATTATTTCACAATTTTTAGATTTTATTTGCTATTTCAAATGGCCAAGTCAACCTAGTTTGAAATCTAGTCAAACTTCTGCTCAAAGAGCTTGTAAATTTTAGTGGAAAACTCTAGTGCATGAAAACTCCTGGAAAAATTTCAGAAGGTTGTCCTCTGTCTCTAGTAGCTACCATAAAATTTCTAAATTTTTGGAGCCCTGAGCTATCTCTAAAATTCCCAAAATCCTCTCTGTCTTTCTAATTCAAATCAGCACTGTTCCTCGGCCCGAACCCAACTCAAGCTCGAGTCCGACCCGCACCACTTGACTCGGTCGCACCGCCTAGCTTCACCGCGCGCGAGCCCGATGGCTGTCAGCCGTCCGATGCAAATCGAACGATCCGCGTCGCGTATGCAACCGACCTGTCCGAATGCATACACCAATCTCAGCCGTCCATTTCAGATCCAACGGTCGGTGTGTTGCTGATCAAATCAAACCACCGGTTCGCACCGCTTCATCAGTCGCTGACATGTGGATCCCACCGCCGCCTCGCCCGTCTTCTCCGCGTCTCACCGAGCTCACGCCACTCGCGCATGTGTGCCACGACGCTCGTCGCTGCCACGTCGTGGACGCGTGTCCCCCTCCGGAGGATCGCCAGAAGTCCATCTACCCCCGGTGGTCATTTATTCTTCCTCGCATTCATTCTCGCGACTTCTCCGTCCATCTTTTAGCTTCGGCCGGAGAAAAACCCGAGCGCAATGACACCACCTCGTTGCGCTCGTGCTTCCACAACCCCACCTCCGTCTTCCTTGTTCAACGCCGCTCCATTTTGCCCAACCCGGTCCTTAGCGCCCGGTGGATCACCGGGCGATATCATCGCCTCGCCTCCGGCGATCTCGGTCCCGTGAGCTCGCTTGCGACTGGTGAGTTTCTAGCTCCGCCACCTAGTCCCTTAGGATCGCATTGATGCACTAAGTCTAACGGTAACCTCATTTTCATCTTTGGTGCATCGTTGCGCGTGCGACCAATTCTTCTCCAAGCTCGGTTTCGCCGCCGTGGAAATTCCGCCACCTCGCCTTCTTCGTCGGCGTTATCGTGTGCTTCTTGCGCTGTGTTGAGGCTGCTTAAGCACACCTTCCGGTCTTCTCAAAGCTCGCAGCGTCTTCTCCGCGACACCGCATCTTCTTCTCCGCCTCCGGTGTCGTGAGCTCCACTCGGTGACCATCGGACTCGCGCCGCCGCCAACAAGTTCGTGAGGTTGCTGCGCACCGAGGTGTCACTCTCGAGCCAGTGCGCCTCTCCTTCACCGGGGCCGCCTACCTCGCCGCGCGCGCAAGACGGGGACTCAAAGAAGTCGCCAGCGGTTAGGTGATAACCACGTCTTTAGCGTTTAAGCACTCTTGATCTCTGAGTATGACTTGTGGGCCTCGTGGTTAAATCGCGGTTAAAATCTTAACTCGCACGGTTTAAAACCCCTTTGTGTCGCTGTCATGTGGGCCCATGATGTCGGTTAGTGGGTGTGTAACCCTTGGCGATATGTTTTCTCTTGAAAACGATTTCTGGTGAGTATGTGTTAGAAGTACACTTTGGTAAGTCAAAGACGATTCTTACAATACGCCTTCGACGTCACTTTCAAGCGGGGGGCCGTTCGGTCAAGACTTCGCGGGCGCCCGCCTGCGATTATGCGGGGCTAGATAGCTGTGGGTAGAAAAAGGATTTAATGCTTTAGTATTTCGTAATATGTTTTCTGTTGCCTTTGTTAATTCATTTAAACTTAGAAAATGCATAACTAATTCAATTTTTATCCAAATTGCATGAATCCAATGCTGTTTATTTTCATTTCAAATGTATTATTTACTAAAATTAGTTTCATCCATGTCTCTGTAGCAAAAATCTGTTAATTAATAAAATGATGTCTTATGTATCTTCCAAATTAGAAAATGCATATCTCTTTCAATAATTGTCCAAATTCAATGAACCCAATTCTGTAAAATTCTATTTTCAGTATACTAATTGTTAGGATAGGTTTTATACACTGTTTCTGTTCATGAAAATTTGTTAAGTAATTAACTAGTGTTTTGATGTGTTTTTAGCTTAGGAAATTCATAGAAAATTCTTAATAACTTAAAGTGAATTCGTTCTCTGTTTAAAATTTTGTTATATCATGCTTAGGCTCTTTGTGAAAAGTTTAGTGTGTTTTGTTGTTGTTGTATTGTTTGAGTTTGGTCGGTGTTATTCGCTCTTATTTCATTTGTTTTGTTCAATCGTTAGGTTTCGATATTTGCGCAACCCTGAGGACGATCCTCCGCAACAACTTGAGCAACAACAGTGCAAGCGGTTTGATCATGTTTAATCCCAGATATTTTAAAGATTAATATTTTGTTTCAAATTGTATGTATGCATTGCTTAATTTGTGTTAAATCGATTAGTTAAATCTGTAGTTGCATATCCTCGTAGACAAAATGTTGATCTCTACTACTGAGCTTAGGTTATTTGCTTTGTGATTAGAGATCATTGGATGATCTCTTGTCACTTAGTAGATCCGGTCAACTTGCTTAGACATGCTTAGCTATCGGTGGAATCAAGCGTTATCGACTTTAGTCGGTAACCTTGATCACACAAAATCTACTATAACTTTATGTTTCAGCATTGTTGCTAAGTTTAATTGCAAAACTAAAACTGAAAACAAAAATGATTTAGACTTGGGCACAACGGTATGATTGGTGTGATCTGTTGGGTGTGACTGGAATGGTGCCCGAGTCAACAAGGACCGAACATCTTGTTACACTGAACCAAGCATTTTGCGTGCTAACCACACTAGAGTATATGGGACCTCTCTTGACCTAGTACTTTGGCGTGTATTGGCTCCGGGTCGCAGGAGGTCGCAGGAGGGATGGAGGTGGGAGCATGGTAGTTGTCCGAAAAGCTTTATCCTGAGTGGGTAGTTGTCTTTTCGGCTTTACCATGTAAGCGTATGGGTTTCTATCCATACGAGCGGCTGTAGTTAATACACAATATTGGAAAAGTCTCGTAGGACTTAGTCAGGCAGCATACCCTCGGAAGTGTGCTTTGGCTTAAAGCGATGCAAGTGTGGGTGCTGATGGTACACCCCGCAGGTTAAAACTATTCGAATAGCCTCGTCCTAGGTTATGGACACGCTTGGCAAGGTCTTCCAAGAGTTAGACTACAACATTTAAATTAAAACTTGTTGGGTGGTGCGAATGCAGGATTCGTGCTATTGTTGTGGTGACTATTGGGATAGTCACTTCTAGGTTGTTTTATCTTTACTCTTTGCTATTATTATCCTTTCTTTGTATTTCAACATTAAAAATGAATTGCAAACTTGCCTTTAAACTGTATCACATTATTGCAAATGAAAATTGGCTTTATGCAAATGAAACATATGGCCCCACTAAACAAGCTCGCATGTAGCATATTAATGTGTCCGCTAGTTCACACGTCGTCTTGCGGGTACAAAGACAATCTTTGTACTCGGATGCTTTGCTTGATGTTTTGTTGCGAGAGGAAGAAGGTGAGCCTCGGGGCCTCACTACGTGAGTCGTGTTGCCGCTTCGTGGGCGACTAGACTTGGCGGTCCTGTCGGATGCCTTGTGGGTTGAAGGCACACCGATTGGCTTTGTTTATAGCCATCTTATGGCACTTTTGCTTCATCCGTTCGTTCTTGTTATTGTATCTTTTGGGCCGGTCGGCACTGTATGCATAATAACCTCTTCTATTTGTTTTTCTTCCGTTTGGTAGTGTTGTGTTTGGACTCTATGTGTGGAATGGAGTTGATGTCTAATTTTGTACCGAGGTGTGTATAACGCTTTGCAGGAAGTATACATATCTCGAGGATCGCTTATTTGATTTGTGATGCTAGGACCGGTGGTTGGTTAAGCATTACAAACCAAATAAACTGGGTCCTCACAAAGTTGGTATCGAGCCATTCGACCGTAGCAACCCAAGCATAGTCGTCCATAGGATATTTTCGAAAAGCTTATTTTCAAAATCATAAAAAGGTTTATGAAAACCTAGGCAGATTCTCAGATTTTATTCCTTACCTATCTTAGCTTTCTACTCTCATCTTACTCTAATTTAAGTTTTGAAACTTGGTTTCTCTCTTCACCTTTCAAAAGATAGTTACTACCAGTGGAATTAGTTTGGGAAGAACCATGAAGTTTAATCCAACTAAAACTTGTGGGGATAATAGGGTAAGATGTAAAGGGAGTAGTTATGTGTCCGATTTTCTGTGGTCGAACTTTATCCCCGTGTGTTTGTTTCGACTGCTTTCATGAATTTTGGGCTTTCTTGCTCTTAAATTTGTTGCTAACTTGTCTTAGTAAACAGGATGGCCGGAGAACGCGCGTGGCGGTCGTGGGCTGGTCATGATGAGGAGCTTCCTCCTCCTCAGACCATGGTGAGGTGCTCGCTCGATCGAGCGAAACCGCATGGACCGACAGCGCATCTTGGAGGTTATTGCTAGGAATACCTCCACTCCTGCCGATGGTGGCGGCCACCGGACTCGCGGGGACTTGCGAGTTCCTCCGTGCGCAGCCACCGACTTTCTCCGCCTGAGGACCCTCTCGATGCGGATGATTGGCTGCGCATGGTTGAGCGAAAGCTCAACATAGCTTCGATGCCGAGCACGGATAAGGCACTCTTCGCGTCCCACCGCGAGGGCGCATCACTCATGGTGGGAGAACTATCTCGCCATGCGACCGCGGGCCATGTGGTCGCATGGGAGGAGTTGGATCGACTTTCCGTCGGGCCCACATCCCGATGGCCCGATGAAGGCGAAAAGAAAGAATTCCTCGCGCTCAAGCAGGCGCAAGTGCTGTGACCAGTACTTATGCGAGTTCAATCATTTGGCTCGTTATGCTCGGGAGAGGTGGCCTCGGATGAGGCTAAGCGGAGAAGTTTATGGATGGCTTGTTTGAGGAGCTGCAGGACAAGCTATCTATTGTGGACTTCTCGACTTTCGTGCCTTGGTAGACAAGGCCATTGTTGCCGAGCATAAGGCAAAGCGCTGGCGAGTCCCATAGCGCAAATGGGAGGCGACGCCTACTCACGCCACGGCCTCGTTCGTCTGGCCGGGCGGCACCGATGGCCGTTCTTTGCTCCACCGCGCCGAGGCCATCTGCACCAGCTCCTCGCCCACCGCAGCCGTGTTTCACCACGCGCGCCGCGATCCAAAGAGCAGAGCGGCCTCGCAATCCGGCGGCCGAGGTCACTTGTTTTCGCCGCCACAACAAGGGCCATTATGCGAATGCTCGCCCTCGAGTGTTGCAGCGAGCCCTCGTCCTAATGGAGGACGCGGCGGGAGTGGTCACCCACCGACCGTAAGGTTATCCGAGAAGACCCGAGTGCGCGGCAATGTCGAGTCAACCATCTATCGGTGAGGAGGCTCGGAGGCGCCTGATGTCGTGATTGGTACACTTCTTGTTAATTCTCGTCCCGCCTTGCAGATTATTTGATTACGGAGCATCGCATTCTTTTATTTCAAGATCATTTGCTGCTGCTAGTGGTCTTCACCGTGTTCCTTTGGGGATTCCTTTACTCATTCGCTCTCGGGTTGGAAATGAGAGCCGATATGGAATGCCGCTGTTCCTATTGAAGTCAAAGGGTAGGATTTTTGGCAAATCTTATTCGCTTAGTTCAAATGAGTCCGATGTGATTCTTGGCATGGATTGGTTGTCCCAACACTTGGGGCAAATCGATTGTGCGGAAGAGTGTTTATCTTACCACCCTTCAAAGGCGGTCGGATTTTGCGCGGTGCGAGGCCACATCTATGTGCGTTAGAGACAAAGCCACCTTGCGAGTTCGTGGATGTTCCCATAGTATCGACTTTGAGGATGTTTTTCCGATGATTTGCCCGGATGCCTCCGTTCGAGACCTTGAGTTTGTCATTGAGTTGCTTCCTGTATCGCCCCTATCTCGAAGGCGCCGTGATCGGATGCCTCCCAATGAGCTAGAAGAATTGAAGAAGCGGCTTGGTGAGCTCCAGCGAAGGGTTTCATCCGCCCAGCCATCTCCTTGGGGTTGTCCGGTGATCTTTGTGAAGAAGAAGGACAAGACTTTGCGCATGTGTGTTGATTACCGTCCTCTCAATGAGGTGACGGTGAAGAACAAATATCCTCGCCTGCATTGATGATCTGCTTTGATCGGTTGATGGAGCCTGTGTGTTCTCAAAGATTGATTTGAGAATGGGGTATCATCAGTCGATCGATCGAGGATATTCAAGACGGCCTTCACTACTCGTTATGGTCCTGCATGCGAGTACACCGTCATGTCCTTTGGTTTAACCAATGCTCCACTTTGTTCATGAACTTGATGAATTCGGTATTCATGGAGTTTTTGGACAAATTTGTGGTGGTCTTCATTGATGATATTCTTATTTATTCCAAGATCAAGCGAGCATGCCGAGCATCCAAGATTGTTTTGGGCAAATTATGGAGCACCACTATATGCGAAGTTCAAAGAAATGTGAGTTACGTTTGAAGGAAGTGGCATTCTTGGGCCATGTTCTTTCAATGGAGGCATAGTCGTGGATCCCAAAGAAGGTCAACGATGTTCTATCTTGGGTCACCAAGTCATCCATCGATGTCTTGAGTTTTCTCGGTTTAGCGGCTACTACCGCCGCTTTATCGAGAATTTCTAAGATCGCAGCCAATGACTGAATTGCTCAAGAAGGACAAGAAGTTTGTGTGGTCCTCTGCTTGTGATGAGAGCTTTCAGGAGCTCAAGCAGCGGTTGACTTCAGCCCCAGTCCTTACTCTTCCTGATATCCACAAGAGCTTCGATATTTATTGCGATGCCTCTCGTCAGGGACTCGGGTGTGTCCTTATGCAGGAAGGCAAGGCAGTTGCATATGCATCCCGGCAGTTGAGACCACATGAGCTCAACTATCCCACCCATGATTTGGAGCTTGCTGCTGTGGTTCATGCACTCAAGATTTGGAGGCATTATCTGATTGGTAACCGCTGTGAGGTGTATTCTGATCACAAGAGCTTGAAATATTTGTTCACCCAGCCAGATCTGAACCTCAGGCAGAGGAGGTGGCTGGAATTGATCAAAGATTATGACATGGGTATTCAGTATCATCCTGGCAAGGCCAACGTGGTTGCCGATGCACTTAGCCGAAAGGTGTATTGCAATACTCTGATGATCCAAGAGCAGCAACCGGCACTTCTTGCAGAGTTTCAGCGTCTCAACTTGGGTTTGGTTGAGCATGGTTCCCTTGCTGCCTTGGTTGTGCAACCAACCTTGGTGGATCAAATCAAGGCGACAAACAATCGATGATGGTGTGGGTAAAATCAAGCAGAATATCAAGGGTGGATCAGCCAAGTGTTTCACAGAAGATGAGCACGGTGTTGTATGGTTTGGGCAGCGTCTTGTGGTCCCAAAGGTCCCAGAGTTGCGGGATTTGATTCTTCAGGAGGCCCATGATTCGCCTTTGTCCATCCATCCCGGGCCACTAAAATGTACCAAGATCTGCGTCGAGATTCGGTGGACTCGCATGAAGCGCGATTGCTGTGTTCGTTGCCGATCGACGTATCTTTGTCGTGTCAAGGCCGAGCATCAACATCTAGCGTGTCTTCTTCACCCTTGCCCATACCGCAGTGGAAGTGGGATTACGTGAGGCATGGATTTCATCACCGGGCTGCCCAGCTCATCTAAGGAAATGACGCCATTTGGGTTGTCATTGACAGAGCTAAGTGGCGCATTTCCTTCCGGTCAAGAGTCACCCGGGTGGAACCTCTAGCCGAGCTCTATGTATCAAGGATTGTGAGCTTGCATGGTGTACCCAAGACGATTGTGTCACGACCGTGAGGCGCTGTTTACCTCTCGGTTTTGGCATAGTCCGCAGGAGGCCATGGGAACTCATCTTACTTTCAAGACGGCCTATCATCCTCGGATCGATGGTCGACGGGAGCGTCAATCAGTGCTTGAAGATATGCTCCGTGCTTGTGTTCTTTCCTATGGGAAGAATTGGGAGAAGTGCCTACCACTTGCGAGTTCTCTTATAACAACAGCTTCGAGCTAGTCTCGTATGGCACCATTTGAGGCTTTGTATGGGAGGCGGTGCGTAACACCTCTAAACCGGTGGCGGTGAAAGGCGGTTCTTTGGCCCGAATTCCATTAATGAGGCCGAAAGTCAAGTGCGCTTGATTCGTGAGCACTTGCGCGTAGCTCAGTCCAGGCAGAAGAGCTATGCAGATCGGCGTCGCCGTGAGCTGAGTTTCCAGCCCAATGACTTTGTGTATCTCAAAGTTTCACCTTTGAAGGGACACCATCGTTTGGTGTCAAGGGCAAGCGGCTCCTCGGTATGTCGGGCCTTATCGCGTCATCAAGAAAGTGGAGCCGTTGCATACCGCTTGGAGTTGCCGGCTACACTTGAAGGGGCATGATGTTTTCCATGTGTCACGATTGAAGAAGTGCCTTCGTGTTCCTATGGAGGAAACGCCATTGGAAAATATCGATGTGCGGAAGATCATCTTATCGTGGCGCCCCATTCGTATCCTCGAAGAAGCTGAGCGTAGAACCAGGAACCGTGTGATCAAGTTCCTCAAAGTTCGATGGTCAAACCACTCAGAGGATGAAGCCACTTGGGAGCGGAAGATCGCCTCCGAGCGATTACCCATCCTTCTTCTCGATGATCGAGAATCTCTGGGCGAGATTCACTGTAAGGGGGAGATTTGTAACAGCCCTAACTTAGGGTTTGTATTCCAAATGTAAAATTTTGAGGAGAAATAAAACTTTTGTTGTCTCTTCAAATCATTTCTAGAAGTTAATTCTTGTGATTGGAAATTGTTGTCATCAAATTATTAGCCTTCAAACTGGTGATCATCCTCCAAAATTATTTTTCCTATCATCTTGACCATCCTAGCTACCTCTCTGAATTATTTCACAATTTTTAGATTTTATTTGCTATTTCAAATGGCCAAGTCAACCTAGTTTGAAATCTAGTCAAACTTCTGTTCAGCAGCTTGTAAATTTTAGTGGGAAAACTCTAGTGCATGAAAACTCCTGGCAAAATTTCAGAAGGTTGTCCTCTGTCTCTAGTAGCTACCATAAAAATTTCGAAATTTTTGGAGCCTTGGAGCTATCTCTAAAAATTCCCAAAATCCTCTCTGTCTTTCTAATTCAAATCAAAGCACTGCCTCGGCCCGAACTCAACTCAGCTCGAGTCCGACCCGCACCACTTGACTCGGTTGCACCGCCTAGCTGCACTGCTGCGCGAGCCCGATGGTCGTCACCGTCCGATGCAAATCGAGCGATCCGCGTCGCGTATGCAACCGACCTGTCGAATGCATACACCAATCTCGGTAGTCCATTTCGGATCCAACGGTCGGTGTTTGCGATCAAATCAAACCACCGGTTCGCACCGCTTCATCGATCGGCCGACATGTGGATCCCACTCGCCAAGATCGTCTCGTCTTCTCCGCGTCTCACCGAGCTCACGGCCACTCGCGCATGTGTGCCACGGCGCTGTCGCCGCCACGTCGTGGGCGTGTGTCCCCCCGAGGATCGCTAGAAGTCCATCTACCCCGGTGGTCATTTATTCTTCCTCGCATTCATTCTCGCGACTTCTCCGTCCATCTTTTAGCTTCACGAGAAAACCCGAGCGCAATGACACCACCTCGTTGCGCTCGTGCTTCCACAACCCCGCCTCCGTCTTCCTTGTTCAACGCCGCCTCCATTTTGCCCAACCCGGTCCTTGGCGTCCGATGGATCACACGGGCGGTATCATCGCTCCGCCTCCGGCGATCTCGGTCCGTGAGCTCGCTTGCGACTTTGGTGAGTTTCTAGCTCCGCCACCTAGTCCCTTAGGATCGCATTGATGCACTAAGTCTAACGGTAACCTCATTTTCATCTTTGGTGCATCGTTGCGGCGTCGACCAATTCTTCTCAAGCTCGGTTTCCACGCGGAAATTCCGCCACCTCGGGCCTTCTTCGTCGGCGTTATCGTGTGCTTCTTGCGCCGGTGTTGAGGCGGCGTAAGCACACCTTCCGGGGTCTTCTCAAAGCTCGCAGCGTCTTCTCCGCGAGCACCGCATCTTCTTCTCCGCCTCCGGTCGTCGTGAGCTCCACTCCGGTGACCATCGGACTCCGCGTCGTCGCCAACAAGTTCGTGAGGTTGCTGCGCACCTGGAGGTGTCACTCTCGAGCCAGGAGCGCCTCTCCTTCACCAGTTCGCCTACCTCGCCGTCGCGCACAAGACGGACTCAAAGAAGTCGCCGCGGGTTAGATGATAACCCTGTCTTTAGCGTTTAAGCACTCTTGATCTGTGAGTATGACTTGTGGGCCCTCAGGGTTAAATCGCGGTTAAAATCTTAACCTGCACCGGTTTAAAACCCCCTTTGTGTCGCTGTCATGTGGGCCCATGATGTCAGTTAGTGGGTGTGTAACCCTTGGCGATATGTTTTCTCTGTTTGAAAACGTATTTCTCGGTGAGTATGTGTTAGAAGTACACTTTGGTAAGTCAAAGACGTATTCTTACAATACGCCTTCGACGTCACTTTCGTGCGGGCGTTGCTCGTCAAGACTTTCGCGGGCCCGCCTGTCGATTGTGCGGGGCTAGATAGCTGTGGGTAGAAAAAGGATTTAATGCTTTAGTATTTCTGTAATATGTTTTCTGTTGCACTGTTAATTCATTTAAACTTAGAAAATGCATAACTAATTCAATTTTTATCCAAATTGCATGAATCCAATGCTGTTTATTTTCATTTCAAATGTATTATTTACTAAAATTAGTTTCATCCATGTCTCTGAGCAAAAATCTGTTAATTAATAAAATGATGTCTTATGTATCTTCCAAATTAGAAAATGCATATCTCTTTCAATAATTGTCCAAATTCAATGAACCCAATTCAGAAAATTCTATTTTCAGTATACTAATTGTTAGGATAGGTTTTATACAATGCTTCTGTTCATGAAAATTTGTTAAGTAATTAACTAGTGTTTTGATGTGTTTTTAGCTTAGAAATTCATAGAAAATTCTTAATAACTTAAAGTGAATTCGTTCTCTGTTTCAAATTTTGTTATATCATGCTTAGGTCGTGAAAAGTTTAGTGTGTTTTGTTGTTGTTGTCTTGTTTGAGTTTGGTCGGTGTTATTCGTTCTTATTTATTTGTTTTGTTCAATCGTTAGGATTCGATATTTGCGGCAACCCCGAGGACGATCCTCCGCAACAACTTGAGCAACAAAGAATGAGCAAGCAATTTGATCATGTTTAATCCTAATTTTAAAGATTAATATTTTGTTTCATTTGTATGTATGCATTGCTTAATTTGTGTTAAATCGATTAGTTAAATCCGTAGCTGCATATCCTCGTAGACAAAATGTTGATCTCTACTACCCGAGCTTAGGTTATTTCTTTGTGATTAGAGATCATTGGATGATCTCTTGTCACTTAGTAGATCCGGGTCAACTTGCTTAGACATGCTTAGCTATCGGTAGAACTGGGCGGTTATCGACTTTAGTCGGTAACCTTGATCACACAAAATCTACTATAACTTTATGTTTCAGCATTGTTGCTAAGTTTAATTGCAAAACTAAAACTGAAAACAAAAATGATTTAGACTTGGGCACAACGGTATGATTGGTGTGATCATTGGGTGTGATCGAATGGTGCCCGAGTCAACAAGGACCGAACATCTTGTTACACTGAACCAAGCATTTTGCGTGCTAACCACACTAGAGTATATGGGACCTCTCTTGACCTAGTACTTTGGCGTGTATTGGCTCCGGGTCGCAGGAGGTCGCAGGAGGGATGGAGGTGGGAGCATGGTAGTTGTCCGAAAAGCTTTATCCTGAGTGGGTAGTTGTCTTTTCGGCTTTACCATGTAAGCGTATGGGTTTCTATCCATACGAGCGGCTCGTAGTTAATACACAATATTGGAAAAAGTCTCGTAGGACTTAGCTGTGCCGGCATACCCTCGGAAGTGTGCTTTGGCTTAAAGGCGGTCTGAAGTGTGGGTACAGTGGTACACCCCTGCAGGGTTAAAACTATTCGAATAGCCTCGTCCTAGGTTATGGACACGCTTGGCAAGGTCTTCCAAGAGTTAGACTACAACATTTAAATTAAAACTTGTTTGGGTGATGCGAATGGGATTCGTGCTATTGTTAATGGTGACTATTGGGATAGTCACTTCTAGGTTGTTTTATCTTTACTCTTTGCTATTATTATCCTTTCTTTGTATTTCAACATTAAAAATGAATTGCAAACTTGCCTTTAAACTGTACTACATTATTGCAAATGAAAATTGGCTTTATGCAAATGAAACATATGGCCCCACTAAACAAGCTCGTATGTAGCATATTAACAGTGCTGCTAGTTCACACGCGGTCTTGCGGGTACAAAGACAATCTTTGTACTCGGATGCTTTGCTTGATGTTTTGTTGCAGAGGAAGAAGGTGAGCCTCGGGGGCCTCACTACGTGAGTGTGTTGTCGTTTCGTGGGCGACTAGACTTGGCGGTCCTGGTCGAGATGCCTTGTGGGTTGAAGGCACACCGATTGGCTTTGTTTATAGCCATCTTATGGCACTTTTGCTTCATTGTCGTTCTTGTTATTCGTATCTTTTGGGCGGTCGGCTACTGTGTCATGCATAATAACCTCTTCTATTTGTTTTTCTTCCGTTTGGTAGTGTTGTGTTTGGACTCTATGTGTGGAATGGAGTTGATGTCTAATTTTGTACCGAGTGTGTATACTTTGCAGGAAGTATACATATCTCGAGGATCAGTTTATTTGATTTGTGATGCTAGGACCAGGTGGTTGGTTAAGCATTACAAACCAAATAAACTGGGGTCCTCACAGTGAGTAACAGAAGCGTAATGTATCTTGATACCTAGATCTTTGCAGAATTCTTTAAAATTCCCGCTTGAGAACTGGGTACCATTATCTATAATTATCCAACTGGGCATACCAAATCATGTGAACACGTTTTTTGTGAGGAATTTCTTGGTAGCTTTAGTTGTTACTTTAACGATTAGCTCAGCATCGATCCATTTCGTAAATGTATCAATCATCACAAAGGAATTCAAAGCCCCCGGGTGCTTTTGGGAAAGTTCCCAGAATGTCTAGTCTCTAGGTTACAAAAGGCCAAGAAAGAGGTATTGTTTGCAAAGCTTGTGCTAGTTGATGTACTTGTCGACTATGAAATTGACATTGTACGTGTAACACCCTGGCTATTTGGAAGCCAAGATGTCACCTAAATAATCTAACATACAACCACATGCAACCACAATATGGAAGAATTTGAATAAATTATCATCTAATGGCATAAACAGATCAAAATTTAACAGGACCATGGCACGAAAAGAATCTGAATCGAAATACTTATATCAGAAGAGGTGATCACAGTTCACAAGTAGTAATAAATCAACCATAACATGGAGAAAGTATCCTTCCTTCACCAGCTAAATTTATTTATTACAGTTCATCAATTAACGAATGAAAGATAGAAACTAAATCATATTGTTGAACTTGAATGCGGTGATTTGTATGATTAGTGCGTGTCTACTCCCTCCCGATAGAGCCAGCATCAATGATCACCTAAAATAAACAAACAAAGAAAGAATGAGTCTGTGACTCAGCAAGTACAGTGAATAAATGAGCATACTAGAAATACGAACAAGACCTCATCATTAAAGAATGCGAACATATCCCGAATGAATATTTTGATGAATGGAATAAATGGATTTAATGAAAAGAATGGACTGCACACACGCTTATACCGGTATAGCTAGTGACACACCCGTCAGTGTGCACTTAAGCCCGCATTTAACCAAAATACGGGGATCCAATCCCGTATGAAGAATGTTTCATACGGGTGTCCAAAACTACCCACATTGAACTGGTGGGTCTTACGTGCCCATACTGGAATTGATGGGTCTTATAATCCACTCCCGTGGAAGGCACATGGAACAGGATGCATGAACTGAAGTATGAATTATGAAAGACATCAAATATATACTCATGGATATAACACATAAGAAAAGGACATAAACTTTGAATATTCTCGTGGATATTAGAAGAACACAATACAATCATCAAGCATGCATCATACACCAAACATATGAACCTCAAAGTACTTTCCTTTCGCGAAGTGCTGCGGTAGCAGGCAAAGAAGATGTCCCTAAACCCGGAGCCTCTCTGCCTACACAAGTAAGTTCTCGAAATAAATACAACATGTAACAGGGCGCTTCCATTAACGTTCTACAACGCCTTCCCGACAACCCACAAATAACTAGTTAGCTCAAATCTGAAAACAAATGACACGATCATAGAACTGACTCTGGACAGCAGCACGAAACCACCCATATCTAACGGTTTGGGACTCGGAACAAGGTGAGCCCAGATCCTAAGGAAACTTGACAAACATATCTGCAAAAACCTAGTTGGGGAGATAACCCAGATCGGCCAAAGAAATATGCTAACAAGCAGCTGAACATGACAAACAGCTTTTGTCCTGACGAAACGTATAACAGTAAAGAAAATAACACAACTATTGATCTACAACTCCGATTAAGGCGTTCTTTAACATTCTAGAAAGGTTATGAAATTTTCTAAAATATTCTAGTTAGGTGGGAACCCTGAATTTGCCTCTAACAAAAACATATTTCAAAAGACAGATCAACAGATTAATCCCGTCAGAAATCTGGGCAGCAAGATTAAAATTAAGATAACTTTTTATCCGTATGACGGAATCTGGTGATCTTGGTGGCAATAGAAAGCTAAGACAATGAACTACAATTATCATAATAGGGAGGATTCCTGATTCGGACCTTAGCAATGCTCAAATTGCCCCGCAAAGTGACTGTTGGGAATTAAACGATGTTCTGGACAGCGGTACAAAAATGGCCGTATCTTTCAAACCATAACTTGGATTCAGGTGAACTCAGAGGCTATGGAAACCTGACGAGATAATATACAACTCTCTAACAGATCACAAGTCCCAATTAGGCCATGATCTAAATGAAAATCGACGTGCAACAAAGAACAACAGATCTGATTCTGAACACAGCACTACCTACGAACCAAAAACCGACCTGTACCAAAACGAACTGAGCAACAGCAGGGATGTGAGATGTTACTCTAGGAGATGCGTGAGACATTGATCCTTGCACGAATCACCAATGGACGACGGCCTCCCGGCTGATCTTCCTCGATCTGGCCTGCAGCACCAAAGGAGGAGGGATGAGTTGCTACCACCAATGGAGGAAGAAGAAACTGCAGCCACCAATGGAGGGAGAAGAAATTGCAGCCACCAATGGAGGGAGGAAGATTGGTTTGGGCAGCAGGGAGGACGCCACCACCAAGAGAAACAGCAGGAGGGGCGCCTCCACCAGGACCAACAAGGGCGCCTCCACCAGGAACAGCAAGGGGGACGACTTGTGTTGTGTGGAGCAGCCAAAGGAAAAAAAAGAAAAAAGGGATGCCTTGTCTATGGTTTTAAGGGGTGGGGACGCATGGGCTTTAGGCCCATGGCGCCTCCCCTCTTGGGCTGTTGGCCGGCCATTAGGCAAAAGCACTCTGGGCTGGAGGCCCATCTCTTTAAACCCCCTCTTGAAAACTGAAATTACACTAAAACCTTTTTCCCCGATTAACTTCTCTAATCAGAACTTGGGGTATTACATTCTACCCCCCTTAACAGAATTCGACCCCGAATTCTTAACGACGAAAAGAATACAGGAATGAATTTCCAAGAAATGGGAATCAACGTATGTAACACGTACCGGAAGTAAACAGGTCTAGATACTGCTCGCGCATGCGAGACTCTAACTCCCAAGTATCCTCTCTCTCAGTCTGATGAGACCAAAGAATCTTGACATACTTCAAAATCTTATTCCTCAGAACCCGCTCTGACTTCGCTAGAATTTTCACTGGCCGGGACTCAAAAGTAAGGTCCTGCTCAATGCTCAACGACTCCAATGGAATTGCATGCTCGAGATCTCTTAAGAACTTTCTCAACATTGACACGTGAAACACATTGTGAACTCCGCTCATGGATTCAGGAAGATTCAAGCGATAAGCCAATTTCCCAATTCTTGCCACGATTGGAAACGGTCCAATGTACCTCGGGCTAAAGCTTCCCTTTGGTACTGAAACGTACCACGCCTTTGGTGGGCGATACTCGCAGAAGAACATCGTCCCCCACTTTGAATTCCAATTCTCGCCTTCTGACATCTGCATAGCTCTTCTGTCGGCTCTGAGCAGCTAACAAATTCTTCCTAATTTATGCCACTCTAGCCACAGTTTGCTGAACCCAATCAGGACCCAAAACTGCCTGCTCTCCAGCTGCATCCCAGCACAACGAGGATCTGCACTTTCGCCCATAAAGAACCTCAAAAGGTGCAGCTCGAATACTAGAGTGATAACTGTTATTATAAGCAAACTCTGCCAAAGCTAGATGGTCTTCCCAACCTCCCTTCCAAGACATAACACAACATCTGAGCATATCTTCAAGTGTCTGAATTGTGTGCTCAGACTGACCATCAGTTTGGGGATGAAACGCGGTACAGAGACGAAGTTGTGTGCCAAGGCACTCTGCAAGCTCTCCGAAAACATGGAGACAAACTTGGCATCTCGATCTGAAACAATAGTCTTTGGCACTCCATGCAACCGCACTATCTCTCGCACATAGAGAGGAGCTAAATCACTTGCCGTGTTAGTTGTACGAATAGGAATGAAATGTGTCGACTTACTGAACCGGTCCACTATGACCCAAATAGCATCCTTCCCTCGCTGCGTGCGGGGTAAACCAACTACAAAATCCATAGAGATGTCATCCCATGGCCATACTGGAACCTCTAAAGGTTGCAACAACCCTGCCGGTCGCTTATGCTCAGCCTTGACCCGCTGGCAAACTCCACAAGACACCACATATTGAGCGATATCGACTTTCATCCGTTTCCACCAGAAACTCTTCTTCAAATCCTTGTACATCTTGGTTTCACTTGGATGTACAGTATACGGAGTGCGATGCGCTTCCTTTAGAATCTCATCTTTGACCTGTGCCTCCTGTGGTACACAAAGGCGACCTTTAAAACGCAACGCACTGGAATCATCTATGCTGAAGTGGCCTTGCTTGCCCTCGTCTAGGCGCTTCCTCACATGCTGAAGCATCCGATCAAGTTGTTGTTCTTCCCGCACTCGATCTGGAACAGCTGACTCAAGAAGCAAACGAGTCTCAGTCTGGGCGGTACCCGCAAAACAAAAGGAGATATCCATACGCTCAAAAATTAGCAATGAGACAACTGAGAATAGGAGGTGTCGCCTTGCGACTTAGGGCATCTGCTACAACATTCGCCTTGCCCGGGTGATACTGAATGGTGAGATCATAGTCTTTTATTAACTCTAACCATCTCCTCTGTCTTAGGTTCAGATCTTTCTGAGTAAATATGTACTTTAGACTCTTGTGATCTGTGAAAATATCACAAGATTCACCATACAAATAATGGCACCAGATCTTCAAAGCAAGAACCACTGCGGCTAGCTCTAAATCATGTGTAGGATAATTCTGCTCATGCTTCTTCAACTGTCTCGATGCATAGGCAACCACCTTGCCGTCCTGCATGAGCACACAACCAAGTCCAACTCTAGACGCATCTGAATAAATTGTGAAATGCTTTCCAGGCTTAGGAAGGGTAAGAACTAGAGTGGTCACCAACCTATCTTTCAAAGTACAGAAACTGCGCTCACACGCATCTAACCACTGAAACTTTACACCTTTCTGGGTCAATTAAGACATCGGTCTAGCAATGCTTGAAAAACCCTCCACGAAGCGCCGATAATAGCCAGCTAAGCCCAGGAAACTCCTCACTTCCTTGACATTAGTTGGTCTTTTCCATTCTACCACTGTTGAGATCTTGCTAGGATCAACTGAAATGCCCTCTTGGTTGATTACATGACCCAAAAACCCAACTTCAGAAATCCAGAATTCACACTTCTTCAGCTTGGCATAAAATTGGTTCTCTCTTATGGTATCAAGAACCAACCTCAAGTGCTGACCATGATCCTCTTCTGTCTTGGAGTAGATCAGGATATCATCAATGAATACCACAACGAAATCGTCAAGGTATCAGTGCAACATACTTTTCATGGCTTCCATGAAAACTGCAGGAGCATTTGTTAGTCCGAAAGACATAACCTTATACTCATAATGACCATACCTCGTAGAGAAAGCCGTCTTCTCGATATCTTGCTCCCGAACTCGAATCTGATTGTACCCTGACTGAAGGTCAATTTTAGAGAATATTTTAGCCCCCTTCAGTTGATCAAAGAGATCCTCGATGCGGGGCAGAGGATATTTATTCTTCACAGTAGCCTGATTAAGAACCCGGTAGTCCACACACATACGCCAGCTACCAGCTTTCTTCTTAGTGAAAAGAACAGGTGCTCCCCACGGCGAAACACTACACCGAATCATATCTTTGGACAGCAGATCATCCAATTGCTTCTTCAATTCTTCCTAGAAGGGTCGTGCCAAACGGTATGGAGACATTGAAATAGGACAAGTTCCCGGAATAAGATCAATTCGAAACTCCACTTTCCGCTCTAGAGGCATCCCAGGAAGCTCCACAGGAAAGACGTCAGGATATTCACATCTTGGCTTCCAAATAGCCAGGGTGTTACAGTTGGTATCAGAGCGGGCTTTAGGTCCGTGGTTAATAGAAATATATTAAAATGACACACTGTGCATAGTAGGTGGGATGGGTAATTCAATGTTTCCGTATTTCCATTGTTATGGTTCATTTGTTGAGCAATTGGTGAATTGTTTCTGTGCTTCTAGGGCGGTTAAGCTAAAATGTTTAGCTCTTTATGCTTTGGTGTTCTTAGATGGCGAGAGGTAGAGGTCGTGGTCGTGAAGTGGCTCGTGGCCGTGGTCATCCACAGGGCCGTGGCCGTGGACGTGGACGCGGTCCGGCTGCATCTTCATGTTCGTCTGAGGAGCCTACTGGTGCCGCCGCAGAGGAGGTTGCCTCAGCTGCTCACCTGGCCGCAGAAGCTCAGGCCACGTCAGCCATTATCATTCAGAATCTTCAGAGGGAGATACAACAATTCTGTCAGCTAGTGCAAGCAGCCCCTCCCGCTGCACCTGCACCTGATGCAGCGCCAGTTGTTGCAGCCGTTCTACTCGAGGCTAGGATGAGCCTCCGCGAGTGGTCGTCACTTCGACTGGACACTTTTGATGGAGCGGGTACTCCGGTTCAGACTACAGATTGGCTATGTCATATGGAGAGGCAGTTTGGTGCCCTAGAGATGACTTCGGTGCAGAAGGCGCGGTTTGTGGCCTTTCAACTGAAGGGCCAAGCCGATATCTGGTAGGAAGGGGTTCTTTCGGCTCGAACCCCAGTTTAGGGACCAGTTACTTGGGAAGTATTTGTGGAACAGTTCAGGACCAAATTCTATTCAGATTCTTTCCTAGAGAGGATGGAACAATCACTGTTGATATTTGTTCAAGGAAAGATGTCAGTGTTAGAGTATGAGACAGGGTTCAACAATCTGGTACGTTTTGTACCAGCGGTGGCCAATGATGATCGAGAGAAGGCTAAGAGGTTCCGTAGGGGCCTTAATCAGAGTATCGCCACGTTTTGGGGGCGACTGGCTTGAGTGATTTCAGCTTCGTGGTCGAACAGGCCAGGGGAATGGAGCTTGAGAGGGATCTTTCTTTGCAAAGGTAGGCTGCTGGTGGCCCTCTCCCTGCTGGTGGTTCTGGCGGAGGCCAGAAGCGGAGTTTTGGTGGGGGAGATGGGTCTTCTCAGTGACCTGCTCCCAAGAGGTTTCAGGGGAGTCATCACTCACGTCCTGTTCAGCAGTGGCAATCTTCTTCCTCGGCGCCACGTTCTTCGTCGTCCACACCACAGATGCGCCCTGCTCCAGGTCAAGGTATGAAATGTTTCAGGTGTGGTGAGGGGCACCGAGCTTCAGAGTGTTCTTTTAGAGGGACTTGTCGTCAGTGTGGTCAGGAAGTACACAAGTTGTCTGTATGCAAACAAAACCCGGCGAGCCTTATCAAATGGGAGTCAGTTCCAGCATCGTCTTCTTCCAGTACTCCTCGGGGTTTAGTTCAGACCCTAGTTGCTGTTCCTGCGCCTGCGCCTCAGTTTTCTTCAGGATGGGTTCCTCCTGCAGCGTCTACTCCTGCACCTCCTGCAGGGTTCTACTGGCACCTCGTTCCGTCTGCACCACCGTTGTTCGCTTCACCTGCAGCGGTTCCTGTTCATCCTTCTCAGAGTGTTGACGCATCTTCTACTCCAGCACCATCGGGAGTTTATGCCATGCCTACCCCTGCGTCTGTGGGCCGTCCTGACGTGGTGACAGGTACTTTGCTAGTCGATTCGCATGAGGCTTTAGTTCTCTTTGATTATGGAGCTACCTACTCTTTTGTGTCTCTGGAGTTTGCTAGAAGGGCGGGTTTGAGTTTGCAGGGTATATCTGAGTCTATGGTAGTCAGTTCTCCAGGGGGTCTTATTTCTAGTTCTATAGCATGCCCGGTTGTTCTATCACTATTGATGATGAGAACTTCACTGCAAACCTTATGGTAATTCAGTTGTCACCGTTCAATGTTATACTGGGCATGGACTGGTTATCCAGTTACCATGCCAAGATATGTTGTTTTTGGAAGACGGTGACTTTGCAAGCCCCGTCCGGGGAAGAACTGGTGTTTCAGGGCAGTGCACCGTCTGATTCCTTATTCATTTTGGCCAGTCTGTTTCCTAGGCTTCGGGCCTCAAACATTGGGTTACTTTGGTCTCTCAGCGAGAAGACTGATTCTCCACAACGTATTGAGGAGATTCCTGTGGTTGTATGTTAGATTATTTAGGTGACATCTTGGCTTCTAAATAGCCAGGGTGTTACAGTACACACTTTATCACAAGTTCTTTTGCATCTTGGAGGGCAGTTGGCCAATACTATCCTTGTCTAAAGGCTTTACCGACTAGAGTTCTGTAGGTATGATGTGCTCCGCAGACTCCTCCATGTATGTCAAATAATAATTTAATACCATTTGTTTGAGATATGCATCTCATCAACACTCCGTGAGCTCCCCGTTTGTAAAGGGTATATTCAATCAGAGTGTATGATTTGGCTTTTTGAGTTGTACGATCGGCCTCTACATCTTCTTCAGGAAGTGTGCCATACTGAAGATAATTGTAGATCGATGTCATCCAATCACTACTGGCATCGATCTGTATGACCTCCAATGGAGCATTTGTATCTTCGAAATGCTCGACCACTAAGGGTTAATCGAGTTGCTCGAGAAAAACTCTAGGCGGGACATGTGATCTTGCTGAAGCCATTCGTGCCAACTGGTCTGCTAGAAAATTTTTCTTTATAGGAATATGTAGGATCTAGAAATCAAATAAGTGTTTTTCGAGTTTCCGTACTTCTGCCAAATAAGATGACATCTTGGGACTAGAACATTGATACTCCTTCCCAACTTGATTTGCTACTAGTTGAGAATCACCTTTCACTAGTAATCTGTGAATCATGAGCGCTTTGGCTGCTCGGAGTCCTGCCAGTAAACCTTCGTATTCTGTCATATTATTTGTAGCAGGAAAGTTTAACTGAATGGCATATTTAATGTGTTCTCCAATAGGAGATACCAGGACAACTCCAGCCCCTAAGCCTTTGAGCATCAAAGAACCATCAAAGTACATGGTCCACTCTTCGTGGTGTTTGTACTCAGGCCCTTGGGTGGGTTCAGGGTTCATCCATTCAGCAATAAATTCTGCTAATGCCTGGGACTTAATTGTTGTTCATGAAATGAAATGGAGGTCAAACGCCCCAAGCTCGACCGCCTATTTTGCTATTCGTCCTGATGATTCTCTGTTTTCGAGAACTTGTCCAAGAAGATATCCAGTAGGTATGACCACCCTGTGGGCTTGAAAGTAATGCCTTAGTTTCCTTGAAGCCATAAGGAGATCGTATAGCAACTTTTGTACCTATGGGTATCGTTCCTTTGGTCCATATAAGACTTAGCTTACATAATATACTGGTCGTTGGATATTTTTCATGTTCAACGACTAGTACAACACTGACTGCTTGTGGCATTGCAGCCATGTATATCAACAATGTTTCTCCCGATCTTGGACATACTAAGATAGGGGCATTTGTAAGGTACCTCTTGAGCTCTTCAAAGGCATCGTTTGCATGTTTATCCACTTGAAACTTCTGTGTTTCTAAAGAAGCTTAAAGAAAGGTAATCCTTTTTCCCCTAACCATACTATGAAACTACTCAATGCTACTATACAACCGCTTAGTTTTTGGACTTATTTATTTGTGGTCGGACGGTGCATCTAGTCGATGGCCGATATTTTCACTGGGTTCTCTTCAATTCCTCTAGCCAAAACTAGGAATCCAAGAAGCTTTCCAGAGGAAACTCCAAACACATACTTTTCCGAATTTAACTTAAGGTTATGCATTCTTAAGTTATTGAAAGTTTCATATAGCTCAAAAATATGATCACCGGTATTGATGCTTTTTACAACCAAGTCATCAACGTATGCCTCTTGTAATACCCCAAATGTATTCAAAAGGATTATCGAGAGAGAATTAAGTTATTTAAAGAGAAGAACTATTTAGAAATTGAATTGAGGAAGGACCAATCAGAAAATAGTTATTTAAGCAGTTAAAGAGGGGATTTACAGCAAAATTTGGACAACCTGGGCCGGGGCCTCAGGCCCATTGGTATTTGGCCCAAAGGTGGGAGGTGGTGGCCAGCCATAAGCGGGGGAAATTAGCTATAGTGGCACATGGCCCATGAGGAAATCAACCACCAACAAAAGAAGGAAGGGATACCCTATGGTTTGCTACAGTAATTCCGTGCTCCCCTCCATGTCGTCCTCCCCATTGATGCCGCCTCCCCTCCATGTCGTCCTCCTTGGCCAAGCCATGTCGCCCCTTGCTGCCGGCAAAGGAAAAAGGGAAGAGAAAGGAAGAGGAAGGAGGAAGAAGAGAGGGAAGGGGAAGGTTCCTGGGCTGCATCATGGTCTACAGCGGTTCGTCAAGGATAACCCCAGTTTTCCCTCGATTAGGTGCACTTTTAATTGTTGTTGTACAATATTGGTAATCAGGCCTGCTCAGGACAATTCGTGTTAGATTGATGTTTTGTCGTAGTTATGGACAGATTCAATTCTGGATGTCTCCTAGAGCATTGTAGAGGACGTCGCTAGCTTTCGATGAAGTACTAGATCGCATTATTTGGATCAATGTAGCAGAAGTTATGAATTAATTAGTATGACTGTTCTGCAAATCTATCACTACTCTTATAGGTTTTAGTAATCTGACTTGAGCGATCAGTTAAAGAAAAAATTAGGGAAGCTCAGTATAACTCAAGTTGTAGATAATTTTCGTAGCTTTCAGGGAAGCCTAAGAACGTGAAATTTGGACAAATGAGCTGAAAGTTATGATAGTTTTAGTGTACTGTCCAGAGAACCTGACGTGAAATCGATGTTTGGTTAATCAGTATGAAAGGGATATTAGATGGCCGAATCAGGAAGGCCCACCAACTAGATTTAGTTGGGGAATTTGATAACCTTTCAATGAAGTCCAAGAACACCTCATTTTGACTCATGTACTAAAATATATGAATTTTAGAACGCGACTGTACACAGAGGGGACAGAAGTACATTTATGATTTGGAGTTGGGTTGGCGTTGAAAGAACTTTTGCATGTTCGTGTTTGCTTTTAGGGTTTGTTTGATCCATTACTATTTTCTTAGTATGTTTTTAATGGATTTAGGTGGGGGATTGGTCCCGGAGGTAGCACCCTCTTCACATCCTTCGTTCTCGCGCGGTTAAGGCAAGTACTCTGCTTGGTAGAATAATTATGAATTGTTTGATAGTGAATGCTAGTATTTGATATATATTAGCTGTGTTTGATTGATAGTGTGATATGTTGAATAAGGATGGTGAATGCTTGTGATATGATTAATTGTTATTCATGAGTGAATGTTCATGTTTACTAGTATTATGAATGTATGTGCTATTCATGGGTGCTAAATGCTATGAATGTCAACGATGATAAATGCTAGAAGTATGAATAAGTTTATTCATGCATGACGTTGTTGTGAATACATATTGATGATGGTTAAAGTTTTGTTGATGTGCATCATGCTATCATATTAGAGGCTTGGTCACGTGGTGACTATGCACATTTGAGGTCCCCGTCATGTGGATGACGGGCTTGAGGTCCCCACATTCGTGGAATGTGGGCATTGAGAAGAGGTCCCCATCATGTAAACGATGGCCTTATGGTCCCCACAATTGTGGAGTGTGGGCTTGAGGTCCCCTTTACTTGCGGAGTATTGAGCAATTGGTCCCTGCGCTTGCGAGCACAAGCATGGGTACGTAGTGACGGTTGCATACCCCGTATTACCGGTGTAATGCGCAAAAGAGTGAAAAAGAGAAAAGATGCATTGCACATCTGCATTCATACATCATGAGATATGTTTCCGTGCAAAGTTTTAAAATTGAATGTTGGTGCTGTAATTGTGAAGTAATGTTTCATATTTAGTAGTTGCTGTGTCTTTGGGCTCACTCTTGCTTTTGTTGTGTTTTAGGTACCTTTGCAAGAACGACATGCATAGGAAGGAGTAGACCTGAGTTGGATACACACACTTCCACACATCATTAATAGTTGATTAAATTTTAGAATGTCAATTAATAAATAAGTAAACTGCTTAAGTATTGGTTATGGTTATGCTTCATGCATCGAGTTTTTTTTGTAATAATGATGAATCACATATTTTGGACATCCTTGAATATGTTCTAGCTGATTAGCATGTCCTTAATGCTTAGTGATGATATTGGATGTTGAAATATTTAGTTTTGATATTATTATTTCCGTTGGAACCTCCGTATAGTCAACTATACAAGGGAGGTTCTGCCGAAATTTAGTAAATAATCCTAGTTTAGATTTGTTTATTGCTTCGTTAGTAGCATTCCAGGCTCATGTTGTGCTGGGGTGTTACAGTTGGTATCAGAACGGGCTGTAGGTCCGTGGTGACTAGATTAATTAAAAATTTGCGAATGGCTAACCAACTTAAAAGTTTGACACACTTGTGCACAGTAGGTTGGGTTGGTTTGTTGCATTGCATCTACGTTTTTGTTACATCGCATTGATGATTGTTGATATGAATATTGTAAGATTGCTTATTAACTGATTAACTGATTGTTATGTGTGAGGATAATAGATGTTGAGAGGTTGAGATTGTGGTTGTGGCCCTGGGCTTTACCAGTTTACACCACTGTTCGTAATAAGATATTAGTGAAGTGGTTAACTCGGATATCTTAGCACTGGCGTGATAGTGAGTATCTTAGAGAAGTTGTTCCCTTCTTTGAATTTGAATTTGGTCAATTCTGGTCCAGTTGTGGTTGATGAATTTCTTTTGGATTGGTAGTCCATTGCGGTTGGTGGGTTGCTTTGAGAAAGGTTGATGTGTTTCTATTGGCTTAATTTGCCCTTAAACCAGTTATTGCTTTCCCAACTGTTTACTTAATCTTGCGGCTAGTGAACTTGGTTAATTGCCAAGATTGACTTTTGTATTGGAGTTTTATCTTCTTATTGGAAAACATGACTCATTTATATCACTGGATGATTTGGATAATGCAAATTTCTTTTTAAGCAAGCCCTTTAGTATGTGGAAGATTGATTCAACGTATCTCTCTTGGGTATGTTGCGTGTTGAAGATTAATGGATCCCTTTGAAGAAAGAAGTTGTTAAACCCTTTAGCGATGTTTTGTCATGGTTAAGTGAGAGGTTTTAATCAGAGCAACTAATGGATATGATATGGGTTATCAAGTTGGGTCTGTAGTGTGGTGTATAATCGATCTTTACAATATCCTTAGAAATAAATGTGATTAAATTGTTGTTGTCATAGAATAATTACATGATGAACTTGTTTAATGGTATGACCATTTATACTAGGAATCCAGGATTTATTAAGAGGTGGGGTGTACTGATTATTTGGCCTGATCGTTAAGATTGTGGAATTCGGTAGATTTATTGGATAATTTGGAGCAGTGTGTCTCAATGGATTAGTCTACCCATTAGTGATGGTTATGTTAGGGATGTGTTTGAACGATGCCTTAGAGGATATTAATGTGGAAATTTTCATAAACTGGTTACTTGATGATCTTACATAATTGCTAGATTGAAACATGTATATCGTATTAGATGAAGGTTAAGGTAGTATCTTGTGAAACCCTGTTTTACCAGAGATGATGGTATTAAATATTTAATTTTATTTTTCCCAAAACTCTGAGCATAAAGTGGAATGTTGGCTCGATGTTTATAGATGGTTGTGTGACTAGAAATAAAAGTAGGACCCTATTTGCAAACGTGATTAATACAATTGTCAATTGCTAGTGATAGTTGGAGTGGGTGAGAGTAACACTAATGGTTGAGTGGATGAATGAATAAGTGGTCTCTGATAGAGTGTCTTGCAAAAATTATTATTTGATAGTATGATCTGGTTAGAACAGGTTTGTTTCAACCTTGTGGCTTGTGTTTCTTTTGGATAGGTTTATGATAGAACAACAGGCTATGATAAGTCTCGCTAAGAGTGTATTATGTCATTGTTATGGTGATGGTCAGTAAGGAATTATGATCATAATATTGAATGTTTTGTATAAAGGAATTGGATTGCTCGCCTCATATTGATTAAATGAAAATGTTTCTAATTTCGCGTTTGTGATCTTTCAGACCTCAGGTTGATGTGGTAGCTGAAATTGTTTTGAGCAAAGTGAAGTGTTGAGAGGTTTTATTAGTTCCTAAGTGGTTTATGTGTTGTGGTCTTCAAATCCTTTTTTGTTGGAGTTGGTATGGTGATGCTGTAACCAACGAAAGTCATTTTCTTTGTTAAAGGAAAGAGTGAAGTAGAAGTATTTGAGATTGAAGTCAAGTTCTGTAACTTGCAGGTTATTGAAGTTTGTCTAAAACTGTTGTTCTTGCCCATAAGAGTTTTCCCGAATTTCTAAAGCAATGTTTTATTCTCGTTTGAGGTTTGATATTCTCTGCATGTGGGACGTGTGCCCTCAACTATGATCTCATTTTTTGTTTTCCAAGATCATTGTTATTTGATTGTTTCTCTTGATCATGTAACGAATGTAAGTAGTAACGTTTTCCTTTTTGCTGAAATTTCCTTCTATTTGCCTCTTCTTCTAAGAAAGGGTTAACTGAACTGTATAGCAAAGTCTCTTCGGATGTGAATTGGCAACTAGATAGTGGTGGTCTAGTAGATGGTTGGTGAACTTTTAGGTGTCATGTTGTCTGAGGGGCATTGAGTAATAAATCGATTTATTAGAATAATCCTTGTAGAGGATTTGATTTAAAAAATAATGTTTGTCTTTGGAGCTAACAGGTTTCGTTGTCGCAACTAGTAGGGCCTATAGCGAGATGTGGTCCAAGATTTTGTATTCATTTTGACAGAACATTAGAATTAGCAAGTATGCAAATCTTGATCAGTTTATTAGAGTATCACATTTGGGTACTCGGTAAGATTGTGTAGAAGTATGATGGTGTAGTTCAATGAGAGTAGCAGTGTAGAGAAATCTAATAGTCGTGTTAATTAATAAGATAGCAGGGATTGTTGAGTTATTGTCAAGTATGACTCGGCCTCAGTGAGTAACCCTATGGGAGTTAGATTATCTCTAAGTATAACTTGGTCAGTAATTTATTTATTTATTAACGTTGGTGATTGAGTATGTTTGAATATTGGTCAATCGGTTAGAGAATTGTGAATGAGTATATTGTGGTGGTGTAACTGAATTGGATTTGTGTGGATTAGAGGAGGTCTAAGATTGGTGAAATAAATCACCTTGGGGCGGTTACCTGATTAGTGAGGAATGTTGCTAATAATAACCGAGGTTATTGTTGAGCTGTGTGAAATTTTAGTAAACGAATTTGAGGATTTTCTATCAATTATATCAGAAACTCATGGTAGGAGGCTTGGAGGTTGAATTTGGGCTTTGCATTTTTTATGATAGGACCTTGGAGACCCAATAGTATGTGTAGAGGTAGATGGACAGAAACGAATTTTGAATAGTGTGTTGATCTTTAATAGAATACTTTGGGTAAAGTAAATGTGTATGTGCGCTGAGAACTTGAAGTTGATTATCTTTAACAGAATGAGTTGATATGGTTGTGGGTGAACAATCTCTATGGAGGCGTTGGAAACTATTTGTCAAAATAATTCCTTTGGGATAGGAGTGGACTAGAGAATCCTTTTGTGGATTAGAAGAGTCCTTCTAAATAAGTATGGTTGTTCTTTCGGTTTGAAGATCGTTTTGAGATTGTCGGTTAAGAGGGAGGAGTTAGTGTGATAATTCTGCACACCCATGAAAAGGGAAAGGGATTATTTCTTAAAAGAACATCTGATAAAAGAATGATATCTCGAGTACGAGAGTGCTCTATTGGTTCTTACTTGAATTGGATTTTTTTTATGATGGAGATCATGTACAATTTGAGTTAACTTATGTTGATAAGGTGGTTCTATCTGGTCAGGAAAATAAATGAAGTCATTGATTTGGGTATTCGAGCGAATTCTCTTTTGGCTTATGTGGTGTTTAGTTGCGAACTATCGAGATGGAAGGTTTTTGTGAAGAATCTCTGATTTTGGATTTGAGTGTTTTGGAGGAAAGATGGAATTGCTTTGTGAATCCTTTGTTTTCGGTTGAATTTGATTATTAAAGTTTGATTAAAATAAGTTGTGTTGCGCGTTCCTGCTTAATAGAGGATCTCCTTGTTATGGTGAAGAAATCGACTAAGAGGGAATAAGAGTTCCATATGTTTACGTGCAAGTTATGTGGTTTGGTGTCGAAGAGATAGATAGCCTAGAGTATATTTGGTTGTTCTGGAAGTTACGGGATTCCAGAAGATAGCAATTCGCTAGAGCCATCTAGAGTCTTGGAGCGGGGTATATAATGTTTTGGATGAACCGGTGTTGAGAGAATGCTTAAGGTATCTGGAGTGTGATGTTTCGTAAGAGCCGTTGACCAGCGAGCATTACCGCACCTTATAGTCATGTCCGTTGAGTGGTTCTGGTTAGGGTTGTACGAGTGATGAGGCATAGCACATCAGTTGCATCAAGGTGCGGCGGTCCCAAAAGTCCGAGTGGAAAAAAAACAACTTGGGAATTGGAGTCTCGCATGCGCGAGCGATACCCAGAATTATTCATAGCAGGTACGTAGCAATGTTAGTAAGTTTTAGTTGTGATTATACTTTGGCACAAGCATGGTTAGAATTCGAGGTCGAATTCAATTTAAGGGGGGTAGACTGTAATACCCCAAATGTATTCAAAAGGATTATCGAGAGAGAATTAAGTTATTTAAAGAGAATGACTATTTAGAAATTAAATTGAGGGAAGGACCAATCAGATAATAGTTATTTATGCAGTTAAAGAGGGGGTTTACAGCAAAATTTTGACAACCTGGGCCAGGGCCTCAGGCCCATTAGTATTTCGCCCAAAGGTGGGAGGTGGTGGCCAGCCATAAGCAGGGGAAATTAGCTATAGCGGCACATGGCCCATGAGGAAATCAACCACCAACAAAAGAAGGAAGGGAAACCCTAGGGTTTGCTACAGTAATTCCATGCTATAGTGCTGCCGTTGGTACTGTAGCACGCCCTCCCCATTGATGCCGCCTCCCTCCATGTCGTCCTCCTTGGCCAAGTCATGTCGCCCCTTGCTGCCGACACAAGAAGAAGGGAAGAGAAAGGAAGAGGAAGGAGGAACAAGAGAGGGAAGGGGAAGGTTCCTGGGTTGCGTCATGGTCTACAGCGGTTCGTCAAGAGTAACCCTAGTTTCCCCTCGATTAGGTGCACTTTTAATTGTTGTTGTACAATATCGGTAATCAGGCCTACTCAGGACAATTCGTGTTAGATCGATATTTTGTTTTAGTTACGGGCAGATTCAGTTCTGGACGTCTCCTAGAGCATTGTAGAGGACGTCACTAGCTTTCGATTAAGTACTAGATCGCATTATTTGGACCTCTGTAGCAGAAGTTATGAATTAATTTGTGTGACTGTTCTACAAATCTATCACTACTCTGACAGGTTTTAGTAATCTGACTTGAGCGATCAGTTAAAGAGCAATCAGGGAAGCTTAGTATAACAAAATTTGTAGATAATTGTCGTAGGTTTCAGGGAAGCCCAAGAACGCGAAATGTGGACAAATGAGCTGAAAGTTATGATAGTTTTAGTGTACTATCCAGAGAACCTGACGTGAAATCGATGTTTTGTTAATCAGTATGAAAGGGATATTAGATGGCCGAATCAGGAAGGCCCACCAACTATATTTAGTTGGGGAATTTGATAGCCTTTCAATGAAGTCCAAGAACACCTCATTTGGACTCATGTACTAAAAGATATGAATTTTAGAACACGACTGTCCACAGAGGGGACAGAACAACATTTAGGATTTGGAGTTGGGTTGGCGTTGAAAGAACTTTTGCATGTTCGTGTTTGCTTTTAGGGTTTGTTTGATCCATTACTATTTTCTTAGTATGTTTTTAATGGATTTAGGTGGGGGATTGGTCCTGGAGGTAGCACCCTCTTCGCATCCTTCGTTCTCGCGTGGTTAAGGCAAGTACTTTGCTTGGTAGAATAATTATGAATTATTTGACAGTGAATGCTAGTATTTGATATATATTAGCTGTGTTTGATTGATAGTGTGATATGTTGATTAAGGATGGTGAATGCTTGTGATATGATTAATTGTTATTCATGAGTGAATGTTCATGTTTGCTAGTACTATGAATGTATGTGCTATTCGTGGATGCTAAAATGCTATGAATGTCAACGATGATGAATGCTAGAAGTATGAATAAGTTTATTCATGCATGATGTTGTTGTGAATACATATCGATGATGGTTAATGTTTTGTTCATGTGCATCATGCTATCATATTAGAGGCTTGGCCACGTGGTGACTATGCACATTTGAGGTCCCCGTCACGTGGATGACGGGCTTGAGGTCCCCACAGTCGTGGAATGTGGGTATTGAGAAGAGGTCCCCATCATGTAAACGATGGGCTTATCTTCCCCACACTTGTGGACTGTGGGCTTGAGGTCCCTGTAATACCCAGATCGTTGGTTCGGCGTAGGTTTTAATTTTTATAAGTGGTGACGCAGAGTCGCCGGTTAATCAATTTATCGCGGGAAAGAAAGAAAGAAAGATTATTAAATTTGTGAGTCAGCTTTAGGTTGAATTAAACAATTAAATAGCTGTTAATTAAGTAAAAAAAACAGTAAGGGAGAGTGGGCTTACCACCTCGGGCCAAGGGGGGCCCAAGAGGTGGCCACACCCTTTTTTCTTGCCCTAGCCACCCCCTTACCCCTTGGCCGACCCCCCTCCTCTGTTTCCCCCAAGCCGCCACACCTCCTCCTTGCGCCTCCCTCAACCCAGGTTGCTGCTCCTGCGCCTCTCCCCTTTGCCAAGTTGCTACCCTTTTGCAAGAAGGAAAAGAGAAGAAGGAGAAGAAGGAGAGGAAGGAGAAGAAGGAGGAAAGGAGAACAAGAACTCGCGTGGGGATTGGTTCAGCAAGCTAGCGGTTCTACAAGGGTAACGAGATGCCTTCCCCGCTGTTTGATCCATAGTAGATGCGAAACCGATTAGAATTGTTGGTTAATTGTTGGGCTGCAGAAGATTCAATTCTGTCCAGTATCTTGCGTGGGTTTTTTCGTGTATTTAGAGGCTGAATTTTAAGATTCCATCTCCTAGAGTTATGTGGGTTATGTCGTTATCTTTCAGTAGCCGTGAAGATCACTCGATTCCGAGGTCTGAGTCAAAAGTTATGGTCGATTTAGTATCTGCTGCCAGAAATCTGACGAGAATAAACTGTCTGGATGTTTCCTAAAATATGATAGGGAAATTGGAAGAATCTGAAAGTTCACCCAACTAGGTTATTGTAGGTAATTCGATAACCTTTTCATATTGATAAAGAACGATCAATTCGGAGTTACCTATTAAAGGTTATGGTCATTTTAGTTTTGCTGTTCGATTGTGTAGGCAGTTTCTGTACTGAAAGTTCAGACAATGGTTAGCCTAATATTTTGGCCGAATTGGTTTTTCGTGTCAACTAGAGTATTGTAGATTAGTCAGTTAAGAATCTACAAAATTGGGTTTACCTCTTTTGTCTTCCTGTTCATGAGTTATGTCAATTACCGTGCGCTGTCCAGGAACGGTATATGGCAGAAACGTTGTTTTTCAGTTTCAGCTTTGTAAACTCGTTTTGAGTCGTCAAATGGCGATGTAGAATGCCGATTAGTAGCACTGAGTATATTATGTCTTAATTGAAATTATTTTACCTGTTTAGAGGTGAAGCCTCAGGTTTAGGAGTATCATCTTTGCCGCTAACGCTGCCGCATCGTGGAAGGCAAGTAAATGTAGCGGTTGTGCTACGGTTTAACCCGTTTTTCTTACTACTTGCACTATGCATGATTGACGTAGTGTTAAATGATATGCCATGGTTACATGTTTTCTAAGTAAGAATGTGGTAGCAAGATATTAATCAATTGCTATGTTTGGATGAGTTTGGGTAGTATTGTGGTAATTCGCGTAATGAGCCAAATGCGGAATATGAGAATAAACTCAAGGTGGACATGTTGATAATTCATTGTGGTTATTTTCATGATGATCATGTGGTGGTCTATGTGATAGAGTTTCATCTAGATCGATTGATTTTGATCTTGGTGAATCGGGTGTGGGTTATGTGGTAATGGTCTTATGACACGTTGGTATTGTGCTTAATGAGACACATGTGGATTATGAGAAAATATTCATGATGAGTACGTTGTTGATCTCCGTGGTTAAATTCTTGTGGTTTATGATTATCATATCATATCATTCATGACATATCATGACATTTGCATTGTGGATGTCGCCGCTTATAGCGCGATCAGATGAAGACAACATCGTGCATTGTCAGAAGACGATGCATACCTTTACCTTGTTGGGTAAAGGTGCAGTGGAGCATAGCATACATATGCATTACATTGTGGAAAGATCATTTGCATTCTTATGCAAGATATTGAGGTGAATTTATTTTGCAATCAAACGCAACTTCATAGTTGCAATGTGAAATTGACTCATGAGAGTCTCTTGTGGAATGAGTAATGTGGTTGTGGTTGTGGAATGGGGTTTATCCTTGTGGTATGGTAGAGGTTGTGATTGTGGCATGAGATTCTTCTCTCTTGTGGTAATCGTTGATAGCAGTTGTGGATGTGAGAAATAGTAAAGTTATGAGGTAAAACATGTTAATACTCTATTGTCATTGGTAGTGGTAGTGGTGAATAATATGAAGCAGTTGATCAAGATTTTGTTGTTACTATTTTACTATCTTTGGTAGTAAATATGGTTGAGGCTATAATTGTGTTCATTATGAGAATTGGATATTGATGCTTAATATCTTTGTAGTTTAATTAGCTTGTAAATGAATGTGGATTCACATTATGGATGTGGACATATGGATACTTTAATGATGTTGTATATTTATTTGTAGTCTGATTAGCCTGTTAAATGTTTGCTTGCTTGAGATTTTTATCTCACCCTTGTTTCCCCTACAGTGATTGTTGAGCATTCATGGGATGGGTAGAGCGGCACCACAATAATGCACTTGGTTCATCAACTCATGTTGTAATAAAGACGATGAAATTCTAGCCAAATGCTTAACTATTTGTGGATGATTATCTTGTTAAATAAGGATGGACTTGTGAACCATTCTTTGTTTAATCTGCTAGAGGTTGTTTAATTATTGAACTTGTTACCGCATCTTTATTCCCTTAGTTGTTTATGCTTCCGCTTAGTGCTTCTTGTCTAGAGTTCTTTGCCGAATTAATTTTGTCTTGAAATTATTGGCTAGTCAGAGTGGTTAAGTAGCATTCCAGGTAATGTGGATCTCGGGTATTACAGTTGGTATCAGAGCGGGTCAGAGGTCTGCGTGGTAATTAAAAATATTAAATTGACACACCGGTGCACTGTAGGATGGGATGGGTCAAGCATTGCATTCGTGCTTTGACATGCTATATTGATTATTCATGCTATGAGATAATCTGTATGTTTATGTGTTGTTTCTATGATCGCTATGAGTGAGGATAGTCAATGATAAGAGGTAGGGTTTGCTGGTGTTGCCTTGGGCATTGCCGCTTATACCCCATTCGTGGTACAGGATATTGATGCAGATTACCTCAGGTAACTTAGTTGCGATGTCATGGGTAAGTTTCTTAGAAAAGTGTTATCCTCCTTGAATTGATGTTGGCCGATTCTTGGCCTATTGCGATTAATGATTTTTCTCTCGGGTTAGCTGTTTATTGCGGTTGTTGGTGTCACTAGGCCTCCGTCGAGTGATTTTTTTCACTGCTTATGTGGTGTGGTTCTCCAATTGTCTACTTGGCGAGTAGAAATATTTTGTGGTGAATCCTTTGATTAGGATCGTGGTCCTTTGAAGGAAAGTGGTTGCTAGTGTGATGCTTGAGAGTTCTTTACTCTTACATTGTCGGGTTCTGTTTGCAAAGATACCGTTGTGCTCTAGTAGAATGATGTGAGTGGAATTTACGATCAAATTTTTAAAAGGGTATATTGGGTTATCCCGAGTATATTTAATAAGAGAAAATGTTTTAAGAAAGAGGATGGTTTGAGAAAGTGGTCTTAATAGTTTTATGGAAATTTTGCCAAAATGGCAGACTCATTGGTGCTCAGGGCCGACAAAAGAATTATGGATGTTCGTGCGAGAATTGGAGTTTGCGGTGGGAAGCCTTGTGCTCCTTTGGGTGTCTCCAACCAAGGGTATTGTTCGTTTTGGTACCACCGGGAAGCTTAGCCCGCGGTACATCGGTACTTTTCCAGTGGTTGCTCGGGTGGGTAGTTTGGCTTATCGTTTGTAGTTGCCAAACTCTTTGAGTGATGGGCACAATGTTTTCCATGTGTCTATGCTGAGGAAATTTATGATCCGAACACAAGATTGACTGGAACAGTCACAGTGAGCAGATCTCACCGTGGAGAGTCGGCCGTTAGATCTTGGACACGTCGGAGGGGTCTTGAGGAATAAGACCATCAAGTATGTGAAGGTCCTTTGGACGAATCAGTCTGAGAGAGAGGCTACGTGGGAGTTGGAGGATCATTTGCGAAAGAAGTACCCCGAGCTCTTCGTGGCTAGTGAGTACTCCTAGTTTGGGTTGCTCTTTTCTTGTTGTTCCTTTCTTTGTGGTTCAAGAGTTGGATTCGAGGCTAATCCTCTTAAGGTGGGAAGAATGTAATACCTGATCGTTGGTTCGCGTAGGTTTTAATTTTTATAAGTGGTGACGCAGTCGCTGTTAATCAATTTATCGTGGGAAAGAAAGAAAGAAAGATTATTAAATTTGTGAGTCAGCTTTAGGTTGAATTAAACAATTAAATAGCTGTTAATTAAGTAAAAACAGTAAGGGAGAGGGCTTACCACCTTGGGCCAAGGGGCCCAAGAGGTGGCCACACCCTTTTTCTTGCCCTAGCCACCCCCTTACCCCTTGGCCGACCCCCTCCTCCTGCTTCCCCCGCCCAGCCGCCACACCTCCTCCTTGCGCCTCCTCAACCCAGGTTGCTGCTCCTTGCGCCTCCCCTTTGCCAAGTTGCTACCTTTTATGCAAGAAGGAAAAGAGAAGAAGGAGAAGAAGGAGAGGAAGGAGAAGAACGAGGAAAGGAGAAGAAGAACTCATTTAGAGGCTGAATTTTAAGATTCCATCTCCTAGAGTTATGTGGGTTATGTCGTTATCTTTCAGTAGCCGTGAAGATCACTCGATTCCGAGGTCTGAGTCAAAAGTTATGGTCGATTTAGTATCTGCTGCCAGAAATCTGACGAGAATAAACACACTTGTGGATCGTGCTTGAGGTCCCTTTACTTGCGGAGTATTGGACAATTGGTCCTGCGCTATGCGCAGGCATGGGTACGCAGTGATGGCCAGATACCTGCATTACACGGTGTAATGCAAAATGCATTGAAAAGAGAAAAGATGCATTGCACATCTGCATTCATACATCATGAGATATGTTTCCGTGCAAAGTTTTAAAATTGAATGTTGGTGTTGTAATTGTGAAATAATGTTTCATATTTAGTACTTGCTGAGTCTTTGGGCTCACTCTTGCTTTTATTGTGTTTTAGGTACCTTTGCAAGAACGACATGCATGGGAGGGAGTAGATCAGAGTTGGATACACACACTTCCACACATCATTAATAGTTGATTAATTTTAGAATGTCAATTAATAAATAAGTAAACTTCTTAAGTATTGGTTATGGTTATGCTTCATGCATCGAGTTTTTTTTGTAATAATGATGAATCACATATTTTGGACATCCTTGAATATGTTCTAGCTGATTAGCATGTCCTTAATGCTTAGTGATGATATTGGATGTTGAAAGATTTAGTTTTGATATTATTATTTCCGTTGGAACCTCCGTATAGTCAACTATACAAGGGAGGTTCTGCCGAAATTTAGTAAATAATCCTAGTTTAGATTTGTTTATTGCTTCGTTAGTAGCATTCGAGGCTCATGTTGGGCTGGGGTGTTACACCTCTAAACTTCAACCTATTTGTGGACTAAAAGTTTTTTGCATTAGCCTCTGAAAAGTAGCACCAGTATTTTTGAAACCGAATGGCATCTTGACATAGCAGGAAGTGCCATATGGCGTGATGAAGGAAGTTTTCTCTTCATTATCTTTACTCATATTAATCTAGTGGTACCCTGAATACGTATCCAAAAAACATAACAACTCACATCCAGAAGTAGAGTCTAGAAGTTGGTCAATGCGTAGAAGGGAAAAATCATCCTTCAGACAAGCTTTGTTGAGATCTGTGAAATCAATACACATTCGCCATTTCTCGTTACTTTTTCGAACCATTACAGGATTGGCGAGCCACTCTAGGTGGTCGACCTCACGGATAAATCCAGCGTTGAAAAGCTTGTCAATCTCCAACTGGATTGCTTCCTTTCGATTTGGGGCAAAGCGCCTTAGCTTCTGCTTGACCAATTTCTTGTCAGGTCGAAGAGCTAGCCTGTGCTCGATCATCCCCTAAGGACTCCAAGCATATCGGATGCCTGCCAGGCATATACATCCAAAATGGCTCGGAGGAAGGTGATGAGGACATCAACCCTATGGATGCAACCACTGCTTCGACCCACTGCCCGGCATCCTCTACTTCAACCATATCCTCTCCGACGGGACTATTTGCTACGGCAATTCCATATACTCTAATTGGACCGAGCCACGTCTACTCACACAAGTCGAGCGTCGTCTACATGCCATGGTGCTACGCCTACATGCCATGGTGCGATGTCTAAATGACATGGTGCTGTGTCACCAATTGTTGGCCCACAGGTTATGTAATGTATTGGCCGACAACTTGGCCCATCTGTTGGATGACCTGGCCCATCTGGTGACCGGCCACCCCCTAGGCCCTTACTGTTCATGTAGGCACTATTCACATGTGAACAATACCATAACAATACCTCGGCCTAGGGTTCCCACCTATCGGGACCCAGAATTACGATTCTGGAACCCTCTGTGTATACTGCACTAGTCCAGGATCACGCTAGTGCACACGCTAGGTAAATATCGATCCACACAAACGATAAATAAAGTAAACGATTAATTTGAATAACAAATAAGGGTTTTCACCTTATGGTCGAGTTTACACTTATTAAACCACGCAGGGCTAACAGAGAATAAAGCAGCAGTGGAACGGAAAACTCCAGCGTAGATCCCACCAATTCACCACAGCAACCGATCGATCCGCACTTAACGAACGATCGCCTTCAACGAACTCCTCCTCGAAAGCAAAGTGACTCCTCCTCTTCTGTAGGTTTGGGCGCAAGTTTTACAACAAGCGTGAGTACACAACCGTACTCGCAAATCATACCACATAATGCAATGTATAGATGCAGGCTTATTCCAAAGAAAAAGGCTTCTGTGGTTCTTTTGCATAAAAGCAACATTTGCAATTGAATACAAATAATAGATTGAAAGCATAATTCAAAACAGATAAACAATATTAATTTAACAGTTGTTTCCACAAAGACACATAGCCTAATCAAATTCTTTTACACAGCCATATGACTTAAATCACACAGCTCCCATTCCAACATTTTCTGAAAACTACCCTCGTGTGAAATCCCGAGCATGTCCATTATCATGACGCGTATTCGAATAGATTGTTTAATACCACAGAGGTTGTACACTTTACCCACAAGATACAACTAGTGTAGCAAGCACCAATCGTAACAAAACAGTTCGAAACTTCATCTCAAACATTGACGTTCCCGGTGTGCTTACAAACCGCTATACCACTCACATAGAATTGGTATAACACACACACGGGATGTGGAAGACGAATCGTCCCGCGATGCAACCACCAAGTAGTCACACCTCCACCCTGTCACACAGCCTAACTTATCCACCTGAACATCAATGTCGAGAATCCATAACTTACTAAGTTAGGCTCGTCCCATACCAGGCATGTAGTCGTACAGTAAGGCTCAGTTCAATGGCGCACAAAGTTAAGTCCTTAATTGACCAAGGCAAGACTTCCATGTTCTAACTAAGTCACAAAGATTATCATTCCCATCACATAGTCCACCATATCACACAGCTTCCACCACTTGCCTCAGTCTAAATTCTTTACCACCTAGTTGGTTTTAGTGCAACACATGCCATCACGAAGTAATAACACATAGCAGACAGTTTTACACGAAGTTCCATAGTCACTTAGTCATAATTAATAATTGCAACTTACATGAGATGTGAGACTCGAGCATAGCTAAGCAATTGTACTCGCATCTAACCAACCCACGTTGGTGCTATAATATTACCAACTAATAACCAATCTAGGGCGACAAGGAATTATGACATACAAGGCCAAGGTGTGATAACAATTTGGATAATAACTATGCCCAAAGTATTTAAATAAATAATTAAAGTAGAATGCAATAATTTAACACAAAGTAATTTGAAAACTGGGTTCAAGATGATCAAAGGTATAACTTGCCTTGCTATAGAAATGATGTTCTCATTTTATCTTCAATCTTCTACTTGCTTGATCTTCCGCTCCTTCGGACGATTCCGGGACTTCGGCGTCTAACGAGAAAGAAAGCGCAAAACAAACTAAATTCAAAAGACAAATCAAATAAACTCCAAATTGAAATTGAATGGTACTGAAAGATAGATATTGAATTTAGATGAATTTATAAATTTGAATGGGTTCAATCGGAATTCGGATGAAGAAGATATGGCTCTCGGAAGATTGGAATTCACATGAAATGATGAAAAAGCTTTACGGAATATTCCCGGAATATTCTATTCCGAAAATATTAGAAAAAGAATAAGTGTATGATAGGTGGGACCAACTGGTATTTATGGATTTCTACAATTAAAATAATTCCAGAAATAAGGTAGAGAGAGTGACATGTGGGACCAATAAGATAAAAGGATTTTCAAAAATTAAATAAATTAACGAAAATAGAATTAGGGGTTGACATGTGGGCCACTGGTCTATGGTCCAGGTCCACAGAGATATGCTAGTCTACGGTGGACCAAGCTCATGGCTAGGGTTGACCAAGAGTTGACTGACATGCGGGACCCGCATGTAAGTGAGAGAAATAACTAGAGTTTTAATGTAGGTGGATGACATGTAGGGTCAACATGTAAGTGAGAGGATAGGAAGCAACAGAGAGGGGCAAGGAGCTGTTCGGCCGGCCAGTTCATGGCGCCTGGAGGCTTTTGGCTTGATGGCATGAGATGTGCAGACGACAAGGCAGGAGATGGCAAATACTTGGTACAGAGCAATGAATTAACAGAGAGGCATGTATTAGAGAAATACTACATGCATTGGTTCAGAAAGGAATTGAGAACCGAATACAACAAGCAAAGGAAATATGGGGCGAGTGGTTCCTGATGCAAGATAATGACATTGAGATGGCAACTCTGTGCATGACATGGTAATTGATAGAAAGAATTAGCAGAGAAGACAACGCACAGAAGAAATAACAGAGAAGGTTGGAGGAGAAACGAAATAATAGAAGAACATACTGGAGTTCATGCAGCCTGTCTTCCTATCGTAAGGAGGTAGCTAACATGTCAAAGCAAAGAGAAAGGATTAGCCCTTAGCATTAACAGAGAACAAGAAAGCAACACATGAGATGCAACGCAGCAAAGATACATGCATGAACAAAGCACATGCATGAACAGACACGGAGTGGCCGCGGCGAGTCGACGTAGCATGGCGAAGGGCAAACGGAAAGGAACGACGAGCGGACGCGATGGCGCGGTCGGATTTTGGAAAACTCACCGAGAAGCGAGCAACGCGATGAACACGGTTTGGCTTTAATGGCCGACGGTGCTCGGCGATCTTGAGCGAAGTGGATGGAACCATGACGAGAGGCGACGACGCGAAGCCAACGCCGCAGACGTTCGTCCGTGGACGTCGACGAAAGGCGCAGTCACGGAGAAGACCTTCGGTTGGAGCTCGGTTTTCTGGAGATTGCGGTGAAAATAGATCGGTTTGGAGGAAACCAATTCATGGGATTGGAAGAGGGGATCAAGACGGACGCGTGAGCGCAAACCGTTCGCTTTTATATGCACCGTAGAGGAAGATATGGAAGTTTGAATTTTTCAGTTTGAAACGAACACGTTCTGGAGATGCGTTCGGTTCGGCAGAGGAACACGATGAATAGTACCTCGTGATTACTGTAGCACATGGGAAGGAGAGAGAAAAACTGATTTTCGGAATTAAAATAAAAGGCCGAAAATCAAGGAGGTCAAATAAATAGCAAACAAATCCGGAAAAATCTCAGAAAATACCCAAAAATTCCTTGAAAGACAAGGAAGCCAAATAACACAAGTTTTTATTTAATTAACATTTATATTAGTCAAATTAAATATTTTTAATTTAGGAAAATTACAATTAAGTTTTATTAATTCAAATAAAATTGGTGAAATTTTCGAGGGACCTAAACTACTCAAAATATTTTTGAAAAGCCTAATTTTGGGACGTTACAAACCTCCCCCCTTAAAGGAATCTCGTCCCCGAGATTCAGGCTGGCTATAGAATAGGATCAGGAACTCAGCCTTCGGGTTCACTTCTTGCTTTCAAATCGCTTTGACTTTGACAGAATCGCCTTTCGACCACTTACAGAACAACGCCTTGCTTCTCGCTGAACTTCTTACTTCATTGAAAACTTGACAGACTGGCTCTTGGCTGGAAGGCATCTTGAAACTCGATTGCATCTAACGGGGCTGCTTGATCGGTGCTTGAGGGCACTTTTGGAGTGGAGAAAATCTTGTCACGACCGCAACTCGTGTTAGCAAACTATCTCTTCTTCTGCGCTTCGGAATCTGAACTAACTGACACATTTTTGTCGCCTCTGTCATGCAATTCTTAGCACAGAACTTCAACAGGTTTTTTGAAGATAGACATGGCTGCGAAGGTGATAATCTGTATAATCTGCATAGCTTTTCTTCTTGAACACTGCTACTTAAATTCCATTTAAGGTTAAGGACCCTTGGTCTTCTGCTTCATGATTAATGCAACATCTATATACTTTGTAATTTGATCTACACCTAGCTAAGCGATGACTTAAACGATAAACCACTGTGAACTTCAGAGGGTGACAACTGCGACTGTCTGACATCTGGGTTGTAGGGAAACTCTGCACATAACACTTACTTGCTCGACTTGGTACTCTGAGATAAGGCACAACTCATTAATCTTTTCAGTCTGTCTATTGATTCAGGGTGATACACAATACTGAACTGAAATGACCATCCAAGCATCATATAGACTCTGTCGCTAATACAGGATAAGCTGAGATCCTTGGTCTGACACTAACTTCTCTGACACATCGTACAAATTGACCATCTCTGTAGATCTAACACTGCACCCATGCTGACGAATGCCTGATACCACCTCTGTCGTATACCACTCTGCTAGATAGTCTCCAGGCTAGATGATCTTGAAAGGCATGAAGCAACAAATTTCTGTCAGATGATCAACAATCACCCTTCAAGAAATTACACCCCGATTGGGTCCTAGGAAATTCCATATCTGAATTCTCAGGGATAGAAGTACTATGACTGGCCTCCAACATTTTGGCTGACTTTCTGACATACCAAACACATGGTAACCCATTCTGCGATATTTCGCTTTATTTTGGATCATCACAATGCAACTTTGAGATCTTTGTACACCTTGGTACTTTCAAGGAAAATAGAATGCTTGCACTCAAATGTTGGTATGAGCGTCAACTACTTGAGTTTCTTCTCATTAGATATGCAGATATGCTCATTGATCCATGGATCATTCTGTTCGCCTTCAGCAGGTTCTCACGCTTTCCTTTGCTTTACGTGAGGACGAATTTTCTTGACAAAACTGTCATTCCACTGTCTGGTCAACACTGATTTCTAGCATCGGTTCAAATTCTGGGTTTCAACAGATATCCTTGCAACTGACTCAAGATCCAACTTCCAAATTTCACAGGTAACCTTGGCTAACTAATCAACAGATTCTTGCGGTAGCTCTTCTGTTTTAAAGTATCTGCGATGTACTGGTCTGGCCTGAGGGAACGGATTTCGACTTCACAGTTCTCAATCCAATAATCGTCTTTGCTGCCCCTGGTAGCAACTTCAAATTATGACTAGGATAATTCACTGCTTGAAACTTTAGTTGTCAAGAAGTGCATGTGAAACTTCTTAATACCCTGATTCTTAGATGTTCTGTGATAAAATCTATCAAGGTTCTTTCTGGTATCTGGCAATACGAACACTGGAGTTGTGATTAATCTCTTCTGAAATTCTTACAGACTCGGTTCACTTCTAGCGGTCTGGGTGAACTTCTCTTCTTACATCCGGTGAGGGGTCTTGGCTAACTTGAAACGACCGTCTCACTGATCTTCAACTGACACTGTCTCAAAACGACTGTTTCATTGGTATTCAACTCGCACTTGCTAAGTTGATGGGTTTGATTTGACACTTCCCTTATCTGATAAAGTCATCTGATCTACTCTATCATCTCTGCAAACTCGTTGACAACTTTTGTCATATTTCACCTCTAACGTAATTTCTTCTAAAATTGGCTGATCCTAGGTACCAAGTTAAAAACAAACTTGACTTCTAATACAGTTGCATGCTGTATAGATCATTTACAATGACAATTTCACACTCTCTTGCGGATATGGACATTATCCAATGATTAGATTCTTCAATCATTTACTATTGTCTCACTGATATGCAAAATGATGAGTTGGAATTCAATATCACATTCCATAGTTACGGCTCTACGGCCTTCCATCATCATGACTTAACGCTTGATTACTCAACTTGCAAAGGCAGACTCTTGGAAAGGTATCCAATGATTTAATATCCAACAATTTATTTTTCTCTGTAACTTGCATGCAAAGGTGTCCCCCTTTTTGCTTTCTAACAAAGGAAAGGTTACAATGATTCTCCGATTTTACTGCTACTAACAGAGGCATGACACTGCATGATCTGGTATCACCAATCTAGACTTTCTTGGTAACATCACCGTTCATACGTCCCTTCTTTGACTGCTTCGCTGGACACACGGATCCTGATGTGTTACCACCTGCTCTAGGAGTTATGATCTGGACTGACGTATCTTCCGGCATTCTTGCATCTGGAGTGAGTGACTGGTTCCACTGAGGACACTGACTAATGTAGTGACCTTCCTTGCGACAATTGTAACATACACGTTGCGGACATTGTGGCTTGCCTGGTGATATTGCACCGGAACGACTAACCTTCTTGAAGGTTGAAGTTTGACGCTTTGCAGGGCACCTCTTGGCATAGTGGCCTTGCTCACCACATTCAAAACACACTCTTGATGATACTGGCTCGCTTCTCTTTTGCGGTGGGTTGCCAAGGTCAACATCCTGTCTTTGTGATTCTTTAGCTGACATATCTTGTACTGATAATGGTTTGCCTTCTTTTGCTAATGTTCGACAAAGAGCTCGAAACTTTCTCGTTGACGTTGCATTGCGTGTCAACACGAATACATAGGGCAATCGCTCTGACAATGATCATAGCTTTCACACAAGAAACATGTGATCTTACTCATAGGACATTTTCCAACGGAATGGTTTCCTTCGCAACTGGAACAATTGATATGGTGCTCATCAGCACTATGACCTATTTCTCCACAGTGGGTACATGCACAATCTTCTGACTTATCTGGTTGGCAGCATTTCAACTGACAACGGTTAGATTTTGCGTAGGATATCGAAATAGCAGGTTTCTCTTGATCACTTATGCTTGATGTCGCATGCTGTTGGCACAAAGCGGTGGTGAACTGTGCCCAAGTGATGGTGTGCTCGTCCTGATGGGTGGCGCGGAATCTTTCCCACCAATCTAATGCAACTCTTTCTAAATGATGAGCAGCATAGAAAACTTTCTCATTATCATTGCACTGCACAATAGTTAGATTTTCTTCTATGGTGAGAATCCAAGATTCTACATCCTGTGCGGTTGAACCTTCAAAAACAGGCGGCTTGGTCCTTAGGAACTTTCCAAACTTGAGCTGGGGGCGTGCCGTTGGGATGGCAATGAGTTGTGCATCTTTGCAAACGGTAATACTGTCTGATGGTTGCATCATTGCTGGCATGAGCTGATTCTGGGTGGTAGGAAACTGACTTGGGTTCTGATGTGTCACTACTGGCACTGGAGATAGTAGCTGGTTATTGTCTGCTCTGGTACTAACACGGATGACGGTACGATGACTTGCTTGATTATTCTGATTCATCAAATTGACTAAGGTAGCGGTGGTCTGATTCTGCTGGGTCATCCTGTTGTTCATGTTCTCAATCATCGCATTGATGAGTTGAGTCTGAGGTACCAACAATTGCTCCATGACTGGATCTGCTACTCCTGCATCGACAACCGCCCATCGATTGACAACATCCGAGCCGCATGCATCGCCTTGAGATTACTAACAAGGTGGCTTCACTGGGTTCTCCATCTCGTTGGTGACCAGGCTTATAGATGAGAGGAAAAGCACAAGGTAAGGGAAGATAATCTACTAAGGGGAGCAGGTTTAACCCAAAGAACACCAAGGAACACAGAAATAGCCGGAAAGCTATTAAGAAGTATAAAACTCACAGCCAAACTACACCGAAAAAGGAAACAAAGATCTAATCGTCTAGTCGATTAAACTCTAACTTAACTGGGCGACTTGGCTCAACACACGAGAGGAACCCATGCTAATTTATCCTATATGGCTGGTCTAAAGAAAACTCGATCTGATCACGGTCTTCGTCAAACGTTGACTGCTTGCGATCCTTGCAGGCGAAGCTTGGAGAAAGATGGAGGCGACGTATAACTTCTTCTTAGTCTTGAATTCTTGCGACGAGCTTGTCTTGAACACTTGGGGAGATGTCAATACGTTGTTGTTGGTTGCATGGTCTTCAAACAGTTGCTCAAAATAGCTCTTGGGCATCCACCAAGATATTTGACATGGATAATGATGACTATAGAAGTTATGAGGAAAGAGAGAGTCCAATTTAATACTCCAAATGGTGACAAAGAATATAGATGAGAAATGAATAGAATGGAGGAGTATTAGAATAGACAAGGTGAGAATAGCACATCATTAAGATTTTCTATTTGTAAAATAAGTTTTGAAGCTTCCTCACAAACGACCATTCTAACTAAGGTCACGACCTACAGTCGATATGGCTCTGATACCACCTCTGTCGGGACCCAGAATTACGATTCTGGAACCCTTTGTGTATACTGCACTAGTCCAGGATCACGCTAGCGCACACAGGGTTAACATAGGTAAATATCGATCCACACAAACGATAAATAAAGTAAACGATTAATTTGAATAACAAATAAGCGTTTTGACCTTATGGTCGAGTTTACACTTATTAAACCACGCAGGGCTAACAGAGAATAAAGCAAAGAATGAATGGAAAACTCCAACGTAGATCCCACCAATTCACCACAGCAACCGATCGGATCCGCACCTTAACAAACGATCGCCTTCAACGAACTCCTCCTCAAAGCAAAGTGAGACTCCTCCTCTTCAGAGGTTTGGGCGCAAGTTTTACAACAAGCGTGAGTACACAACCGCACTCGCAAATCATACCACAGAATGCAATGTATAGATGCGTGCTTATTCCAAAGAAAAGGCTTCGTGGTTCTTTGGCATAAAAGCAACATTTGCAATTGAATACGAATAATAGATTGAAAGCATAATTCAAAACAGATAAACAATATTAATTTAATAGCTGTTTCCACAAAGACACATAGCCTAATCAAATTCTTTCACACACCATATGACTTAAATCACACAATCCCATTCCAACATTTTCTCAAAACTACCCTCGTGTGAAATCCCGAGCATGTCCATGATCATGACGCGCTATTCGAATAGATTGTTTAACACTCTACAGAGGTTGTACACTTTACCCACAAGATACAACTAGTGTAGCAAGCACCAATCGTAACAAAACAGTTGAAACTTCATCTCAAACATTGACGCTCCCAAAGTGCTTACAAACCGCTATACCACCACATAGAAATGGTATAACACACACCGCCGGGACAGGAAGACGAATCGTCCCGCGATGCAACCACCAAGTAGTCACACCTCCACCTCACACACACACCTAACCTATCCACCTAAACATCAATGTCGAGAATCCATAACTTACTAAGTTAGGCCCGTCCCATACCGTGCATGTGGTCGCATGAGAAGGCTCAGTTCAATGGCGCACAAAGTTAAGTCCTTAATTGACCAAGGCAAGACTTCCATGTTCTAAGTAAGTCACAAAGATTATCATTCCCATCACATAGTCCACCATATCGCATGCCTTCCACCACTTGCCTCAGTCTAAATCCTTTACCACCCAGTTGGTTTTAGTGCAACACATGCCATCACGAAGTAATAACACATAGCACACAGTTTTACACGAAGTTCCATAGTCACTTAGTCATAATTAATAATTGCAACTTACATGAGATGTGAGACTCGAGCATAGCTAAGCAATTGTACTCGCTTCTAACCAACCCACGTTGGTGCTATAATATTACCAACAAATAACCAATCTAGGGTGACAAGGAATTATGACATACAAGGCCAAGGTGTGATAACAATTTGGATAATAACTATGCCCAAAGCATTTAAATAAATAATTAAAGTAGAATGCAATAATTTAACACAAAGTAATTTGAAATCTGGGTTCAAGATGATCAAAGGTATAACTTGCCTTGCTATAGCAATGATGTTCTCATTTTATCTTCAATCTTCTACTTGCTTGATCTTCCGCTCCTTCGGACGATTCCGGGACTTCGGCGTCTAACGAGAAAGAAAGCGCAAAACAAACTAAATTCAAAAGACAAATCAAATAAACTCCAAATTGAAATTGAATAGTACTGAAAGATAGATATTGAATTTAGATGAATTTAGAAACTTGAATGGGTTCAATCGGAATTCGGATGAAGAAGATATGGCTCTCGGAAGATTGGAATTCACATGAAATGATGAAAAAGCTTTACGGAATATTCCCGGAATATTCTATTCCGAAAATATTAGAAAAAGAATAAGTGTATGATAGGTGGGACCAACTGGTATTTATGGATTTCTACAATTAAAATAATTCCAGAAATAAGGTAGAGAGAGTGACATGTGGGACCAATAAGATAAAAGGATTTTCAAGAATTAAATAAATTCCCGAAAATAGAATTAGGGGTTGACATGTGGGCCACTGGTCTATGGGCCAGGTCCACAGAGATATGCTAGTCTACGGTGGACCAAGCTCATGGCTAGGGTTGACTGACATGCGGGACCCGCATGTAAGTGAGAGAAATAACTAGAGTTTTAATGTGGGTGGATGACATGTGGGGTCAACATGTAAGTGAGAGGATAGATATTTATTTGATACACTGACATATGGGAACCATACATCAGAAAGAGAAAGAAAGGTGTACATCTTGCATTGACATATGCTTAATGCTTGATGGTTCAAGGAAGCACAGAGGAAAAAGGAAACCAGAGAACAATATGGCTTCAACAAAGAATAGGAAGCAACAGAGAGGGGCAAGGAGCTGCTCGGCCGGCCAGTTCATGGTGCCTGGAGGCTTTTGGCTTGATGGCATGAGATGTGCAAATGACAAGGCAGGAGATGGCAAATACTTGGTACAGAGCAATGAATTAACAGAGAGGCATGTATTAGAGAAATACTACATGCGTTGGTTCAGAAAGGAATTGAGAACCGAATACAACAAGCAAAGGAAATATGGGGCGAGTGGTTCCTGACGCAAGATAATGACACTGAGATGGCAGATCTGTGCATGAGATGGTAATTGATAGAAAGAATTAGCAGAGAAGACAACGCATAGAAGAAATAACAGAGAAGGTTAGAGGAGAAACGAAATAATAGAAGAACATACCGAGTTCATGCAGCCTGTCTTCCTATCGTAAGGAGGTAGCTAACATGTCAAAGCAAAGAGAAAGGATTAGCCCTTAGCATTAACAGAGAACAAGAAAGCAACACATGAGATGCAACGCAGCAGTATACATGCATGAACAGTGCACATGCATGAACAGTGCACACGGAGTGGCCGGCGGTCGGAGTCGACGTAGCAGCGGCGAAGGGCCAAAACGGAAAGGAAACGACGAGCCGAACGCGATGGCGCGGTCGGATTTTGGAAAACTCACCGAGGAAGCGAGCAACGCGATGAACACGGTTTGGCTTTAATGGCCGACGGTGTTCGCGATCTTCAGCGAAGTGGATGGAACCATGACGAGGGCGACGACGCGGCCAACGCCGCAGACGGTTCGTCCGGTGGACGAAGGCGTAGTTCGCCGGAGAAGACCTTCGGTTGGAGCTCGGTTTTCTGGAGATTGCGGTGAAAATAGATCGGTTTGGAGGAAACCACTTCAGGGGATTGGAAGAGGGGATCAAGACGGACGCGTGAGCGCAAACCGTTCGCTTTTATATGCACCGTAGAGGAAGATATGGAAGTTTGAATTTTTCAGTTTGAAACGAACACGTTCTGGAGATGCGTTCGGTTCGGCAGAGGAACACGATGAACAGTACCTCGCGATTACTGTAGCACATGGGCAGGAGAGAGAAAAACTGATTTTCGGAATTAAAATAAAAGGCCAAAAATCAAGGAGGTCAAATAAATAGCAAACAAATCCGGAAAAATCTCAGAAAATACCCAAAAATTCCTTGAAAGACAAGGAAGCCAAATAACACAAGTTTTTATTTAAGTAACGTTTATATTAGTCAAATTAAATATTTTTAATTTAGGAAAATTCCAATTAAGTTTTATTAATTCAAATAAAATTGGTGAAATTTTCCAGGGACCTAAACTACTCAAAAGATTTTTGAAAAGCCAAATTTTGGGACGTTACACCACCTCCTGGCCGCCCTTTAGTTTTGCTGGAGTTTTTCTTTTAGATTATTCTGTATAGCAGTTTTGCCGCTCGTTCGGTTTGAGAAACCCCAACTTTGTGTGCTGCATTATTATTCGTAATACAATTTCATATTGCATCTTCTACTCTTTTGCTTGTGTTCTCGATTCGCTTGTAGGAGATAGCTTTCTTGGAGAGGTCAACCGCGTTCAGCACGGTTGATAACCAACAGAGCAGTGGTATAGTGATTGTGAGGTGTTCAATCTGTTCGGGTCGGAGCCTTTGGATCATCAGCGTTGTGTTCTCCATAATCGACGTATCAGTACCTTTCAGAAGATCGGGCCACACTCACATCAGAAGGAGACAAGTTACTCTTCCTATTTAGGATCGAGTCCTGCCCCGACCAGGATCTTTTGGGCGGTTCCGCTAGCAGTTCCAAGTCCAGATGATGGTTTGACGCTTTCCGGAGAAGCACCCTTATTGGGTGGGACATCTTTGGTCTGGTCAGAGGATTTTGGGGCCATCTTTTGTCTTGAGTGCTTGACCTATGTGGAAGGTGGATTAGTACCCCTGGTTGGAAGTTCATCGACCAGTTCTAGGGATTTCCGATCGCATGCGTATACCATCTTTCTATCCCCTCGAACCATAATGACCCCTTCTAGTCCTAGCATTCTTAAACTCTGATAGCTGTAATACGTAGCTATCAGGAATTTTGCCAATACCGGATGACCAAGAATTCCATTGTATGCAGTTTCGAAATCCACTATATCAAATGGAATCTTTTCTGTTCGGAAGTTATCTGGCCTTTCGAACGTAACCGGTAGGGAAAGTTGCCCTATCGGTTTAGCAGTAGATCCTGAAACTATACCATGGAAGGCATATTTCACAGGTTTTACTTTTGAATTGGGAATCTACATTTCCTCTAATGCTTTTGTAAACAAAATATTTAAAGAACTACCACCATATATCAGAACTTGATTAACTTTGTAATTGTTAATAGTAGGTTCTACAACAATAGGGAACCTACCTGGTTGAGTTGAAGGGATGGGGCTGTCTTCTTTTCTGAAGGAGATAACTGTCTCCGACCACCTGGATGGCTTGACGGTGATCGAAGATTCAGCGAGGTTCACTTCCCGCTCTACAGCCTTAAGATGGCGCCTTGATTCCTATGAGGAGGATCCACCAAAGATCATATCAACGGTGTGTTGTGGCTCCTGGTACTCCATTTCTTCGTCACTGTCCTTGTCCTTCTTGGAGCTTGGCTCTGCAAGCTCTTGTATGGAAGGGAAGGGACCTTTACCTGAATAATAATCCTCTAGCTTCTTTTTCCAGGCTCGGCAAGTGCGCAGATCGTGTCCTGTCACTTGATGAAGTGGACACCACTTATTATTCTTTTTGTATTCATCGGTTGAGGCTTTTGCCTTGTTTCGACTGGAATAATCTTTCTTACCCTTGGTAAACTTTCCGGGAATCTTCTTATTATTGGGCTTGCGATTCTTCTTACCCTTGAGAGCCTTCTTATGTTCTTCTCTAGTTTATCCAAGCCAGGTTGAGGGGTCTTATCTTTTCGATCTGTGGCTTTATTCCATTCGACCGCTTTACTAGCGGTTGCATACCTATCCGCCATGTCGAAAAGCTCGACGGTCATTCATGGAGGATTCATTGCAATGTCTTTTGTAAACCTTTGATTTCTTAATCCTACTTTAAAAGCCCGAATAACGGATGAGTCTGCGACCTCGGGAATAGAATTACGGACTTGGCTGAACCTCTTAATGTATTACTGAAGGGTCTCATTAGGTTCTTGCCGGATCCGATGAAGATCATCCTCCTGTCCGGGGCGGTTGTAGTCCCCTGAAAGTTTGCGATCAGAAGGTCGCAGAGTTGCTCCCAAGTGTAAATTGACCCAACTAGTTGGTTGAGCAACCAAGACCGGGCAGATCCTTCAAGGACCATGCGCAAGTAGTTTGCCATCACATTGTCGTCACCACCAGCTGCTCTGATAGTAGTGGTATAAATCTCGAGAAACTCTAATGGGTTTTGAGTCCCATTGAACTTCTCTATGTTAGCTGGTCGGAACTTGTCCGGCTCGTGTACTGCTTGGAGCCCTGCGAGAATGCTCGACAGCCCGTAATCAAGTCATGGCGCCTCCTTTAAAAAGGAGCCGGATTGTAATCAGTTGGGGACCAATTCCTTAGGTTGATATACTGAGTTTTCAGTGTCCCAATCTGGTCGTGGATGTTGGTATAATGTCTTCGACCACCTGCTTGGTTTAGACGATTGTGAGAGCCCTCGACCGATTTAACTTGTAATGCTTAACTATCCCAAGGGTCCTAGCATCACAAGAGAAATTCTCGGCTCTCAGTGTATTATGTACCTCCCAAGAGCAATACACATACACATACACCGTCTCCTCCATGGTGGTGCCCCCCTCCATTGGTGCCTCCCTTCCTCGCCGTCGGTGCTCCCTGCTGCCGATCAAGTGAAGAAAGGAGAGGAGATCAACTTCGTGGGGAGAGTTCATCATCTTGCTGCGATTCTACAAGGGTAACGTCGCGTGTTCTTCGTTGTTTGATGCGTAATAGTTGCGGTTGATGTCGTTTGGTAGATTGATTTGCGTCGGTTTAATAGATCGCGTTCTGTCCAGATTATTGTGCGGTCAGTTTCGTGTGTTTAGAGGCCGAATTAGGAGTTTTGGTCTCCTAGAGTTATGTAGATAATGTTCTTAGCTTTCAGTGGCTGCCAAGAACGCCAAAATCCGATTAACGGTTAGAAAGTTATGAATTGTTTAGTGCCGCTGTCTGGTTAATCTGTCAACATCCTGACAGTCTGTAGCAAACTGAGTTAATCTATTAGTTAAAGACGAAATCAGAGGATCTCAATATAACGAAAATTGTAGGTAATTTCCATACCTTTTCAGAGAGATAAAGAACGCAAGATTTGGACTTTGGTAGCAAAAGTTATGATGGTTTTAGTGTACTGTCCAGAGAAGACGACGTGAAAATTGTTGTTCTGTAGTTTGGCTTGGTAGGGGCAGTAGATGGCATAATAAAAAGGTCTCCCCAACTAAGTTTATTTGGGTAATTTAATTACCTTTCCAGAAAGTCTGAGAACACCTCATTTGGACTCCTGAGCAGAAAGTTATGTATTTTAGAAGTTGACTGTCCGCAGTGATCACCAAAGCGATCGCTAGAAATTGGAAGATTAGAAAATGCTTGGGAGATTAGCGAGTTCGTTTGTGTTGTTATTTATGCTTTTGATCCAGTATGTTGGTCTTAGATTGGGGTTATATTTATGTTCAGGTGAGAGCGTGATCCCAGGGGCAGCGCCCTCTTCGCGTCCACCGTTCTCGCACGGTTGAGGCAAGTATTCGGGTCATAGCATATTTATGCTTGTATGCTGAGAGTGTTTGTGTTTTGCTCGTAATAGCCATGCATGAATGTTAATGTGATGAGTTTCCATTTATCTTGATGAATGCTAGTTATGGTTAAAGTTGATGTTATTGTGATGAGTTTCCATTTATCCTGGTGAATGCAAGTACTCTGATTGAGAGAATATGTATGAATGTTTGATAGAAGGTGCTAGTACTTTGATGCGTACTAACCATGCAAGGTTGATAGTGTGACATGTATGATTAAGGATGGTAAATATTTGAGATATGATTAATTATTATTCATGAAGGATTGTTCATTGTAACATCCCGAAATTTCCAAAATGCAAAAATACGAGATTTTTAAAACTTTTTGTATGATTATCTGTTGTCGTTCAGTTTGTCTGCAATTTGTGGGTTATTTGATCTGCATTTCTTTTACTAGCACAATCATTATGAAATAAAAACCTAATTAGAAACCCTAGAAACATAAAATTGTAAAGTAAAAGAATCGATACAATTAAGTCATCATAATAAAATTAACTTAAACATTGCCTGTAAAATATTACTAAAATAAATCCTAGGTCAAAGACTGCTCGTAACCTAAAATCTCCGAATTTATTTCGCTAACCCTAAATCCAAATCCTAACCCACGTATTGTTCCTCCGACCGGACCACTTCGCCACTCGAGTCTGGCCGAGCCAGTTCGCACCAAGCGACGTCGCACGCATGTGTGCCACGCCGAGCCGCCGCTCCTCGCCACCCATGCCGCTCTCCTCTCTCCCAAGACACCTCAACCTCCTCGCCACGCTGCGCCTGCCGCCGCCTGCCGCCAAGACGCCTCAAATCACTGTCCATACCGCCGAGCGACACCGCCGCTCGCCACCACCGAGTGCATCGCCCCACCGGCAGCCATCTTCTACGATCCGCCAAGCTCGCGCATGCAACTCGCCAAAGAAACCACCGCCACGCCCGGATTTTTGATCGCGCTTATAGTTCGCCTTCGGCCACCCATGCAATCGCTTTTTCGCCGCCGACCCCTCCACGCGTCGCGCGTCGACCGATCGTCATGCATGCTCGCCAAGATCACACTCGGCCACCACCGCTTTGGTCTTGAGCCACACCGAGTATCACCGCATAGAAAAGGCCGGTGCCGCTGCGCCTCAAGAACTCCGTCGCATTCCTCCGCTTGCCACCACCTTTTCCCCAAATCCGCCGCCTCCCAACTTTCCCCATCTCCAAGGTCTTGGCCTCTCCCACCGAGCTCCTCCTCCTCGCTCGCCCGGCCACCACCCCGGCGCCGAGCCCACCGGCTTCTCGTCTCGCTCCGCCCGGCTTCTCCCCACCGACCGGCTGCTCCATCGCCGCTTTTCCCACCGAGCGGCGCGCCTCCCCATGCCGGCTCCTTCCCGCATCCGGCCCCATCCACCCCGACTCCTCCTCCTTTGGCGTCTCGGCAAGCTCCGCCGCCTCGAGCCGTGCCCTCCTCGCCTTCCCCACCGAGCGGCCTCCCACCGCCTCCCATGCCGGCCTTCCCACCGAGCTCTCCTCCTCCGTGACCCCTCTGCTGCCTCTGCTACCTCCCGGCTCCACCGCCTCGCCTCGCTTGTTGCCGCCGCCGCGCCCCTGAGCCCGAGCGCCGTTGCCCCCGGTGTCTCCTCCTCCGGCACCCACGGTGACCCCTCGCGCGCCGTGGTCCAAGCCGCCGACTTGCTCGCCACTCCCGCCGCCGGCAAGTGCTCATTGCGAGGCCACCGCCGACCGCCTCAAGCTGCGCCACCGCGCCGCCGGCTCCCATTGGCCGCCAGCCACCGACCTCCTCAAGCCGTGAAGCCACCGTCGCTGGGATTGCCTCGACACCTCGGTCCCGTTTTGTCATCGCAGCCGCCATCGCTTCCACCGCCGACGACGACCACCGCTCCAAACCGACCCGAACCTCCCGTCCGTGTCCACGAACTCCTGTGTTTATTTCTCTTCCACCGCTAGATGTTCGAAATGCTAATTGATCTTGTAATTGATGCTGGAACCATCGGTAAAACAACCATATGATGCTAACAAACTTTGTAGTTGTTAATTAAGTCACTCAAGTGAGATAACAAATCAAGTTTTGGGTTTTAGGTAGTAGCACTTCATTTCAAAGAAACCTTGTATTGCCCGTTGGATGAACTATTATGGGAATCAAAATCATCGCTTTGTCTTTAGGCTTATGGCTTGGTTATTACAGAGTTAGAAATGTTAGTAATTCTAATAGCCTTTTGAACACTTAAGTCATTAGGAGCCAAACTATTTGAAAACCAATGTGGATGTTTGAGTTAAGTGAGAAGAGTAGGTTAGCAACATCACCAAACAAAGAAAACTGCTTATACCATGTGAGCAGAGAAGGAGAAATTTTGAATTGTCAGGAGCATCCACTTGTAAGGTAAACCACTCACTGCTAACCAATTTTGTGAGTGCTACTTAGGCCACTCTAATGGATTAACAAAACAGAAAATTGAAATAACAGTGAGCTCGTAAACCTATTAGATGACTAATTGATTACTCAAAAGCATTGTTTAAGTGAATATTCAAATTAGCTAACCACCACTCTTGCTCAGATTTGAATCATCACTCGAAATGCTGATTTAATGAAGCATGTTTTGATGAAAATCTGTTTGGGCATTAAATCTTGTAGCCATCTTTAGGCCACTCAAATAGGTTGACAAACCTGAAGCTTTTAGGTAGTAGTACTTCATCTCATCAATACTTTGTTTTGTCTGTTGAAAGACTACAGGTGTTCATATCTGGCAATAGGCTAATAACCTTCCATTACAAGTACTTAGGAAGTTAGTGATTCCTTTAGCTCTCGGTGTTTGTAAGTAACTCGTGTGTATGATTGGCTTTTGGCGATTAGCTAGGTAATTAGAAGGTCGATTAAGTTGTTAATGATTAGTCGACAATGGAGTCCACCTATGAAGATTAGGGTTGTTTAGTAGTTGAATGACAGCAGATTCCTTGATTGGAATAGTAGTGATTAATGTAGGTTTTAGCCAAGCCTTAGCCATGATTCTACTCCTCTGTAGTCCTCTCATGCGTGTATGATTACTTGTAGTTGGTTGGCGGTGAACCCTTTTGGTTTGGTGGTTAGTTGGTGAGGATTAGTAGAAGGGTTGAGTTTAGTTAGCCGATAGTGCAATATCGTGAGGGTCATCTCAATAAACTTTTGGTAGTTATCAAGGCATGGTTGTTGGTATCGTGAGCCATAAGCTCACCGGATTAGTTTAGTATATGCCTGACTTTTGGAGCCACCTAGGTTAATTAGCTATTTTAGGGCATGTCGGTAGGGTAGGCTAAATAGTTAGTTAACCTCAGTGTGTGAGTGTGCCTCTAGCAAGATGCAACTACAGATGATAGTCGTGCACACCATCACCATCAAAATCACTGGAGAAGGAGAGCATATAAGAGGATTGGATTGATTTTGATCGTATGATTATCGTGGAAATAAGTGAGTTTGGAAAGATCAAGAATAAGAAATCCTATATAATTTAAATAATCTCGAATCGCTAATTTGTTGTTCCCGAATTCATGATCTATCTTCGTGTTATTGATTTTTGAATGTTGGCGCTTCGTGTTTATTCATTGCTTTGCGCTTTGCGCTTTTATCGCTAGATGACGTTGATATCGAGAGTGATCCTCTGCGAAGAAGATGTTTATCTCAAACAAAGCAAAGGCAAGCAGTTTGATCATATCCAGTTCATTCCCATTATTTTCAAGTCTAATATTTTGTTTAACTTGTATGTATGCATGCTTTTGTGTCAAAGTAATTTTGTCGATTAGAGGTAGTTAATCCCATTGCATTGTTGCCCTGAAAATTGTTCACCCCTGCCACTACCTTAGGAATATTATTCTCACTGGTGAATTAGAGCCCGGTGAATGATTTAGGGCCTTTTATTTGTCTTTGCGATATGATGCTTAGCAATGCTTAGATACCGGTAGAATTGGGCGGTTATCGACTTAGTCGGTAACCTTGATCACACAAAATTATTATAACTTTACCTTTTCAGCCTTTGTGCTATGATATTTGTGAAAACTAAAAATAAAAACAAAATGATTTGGACTTGGGCACAATGGTAAGTTGGTGTGCTTTTGGGTGTGACCGAAAGGTGCCCGAGTCAATTAAGGACCGAGTTACTTGCGCCACCAGCATCGAGCATTTTGCGTGCTAACCACACTAGAGTATATGGGACCTCTCTTGACTTAGTACTTTGGCGTGTATTGGCCCGGTCGCAGGAGGTCGCAGGAGGGATGGAGGTGGGAGCATGGTAGTTGTCCAAAAGCTTTACCCGAGTGGGTAGTTGTCTTTTCGGCTTTACCATGTAAGCGTATGGATTTCTATCCATACGAGCGCTCGTAGTTAATACACAATATTGGAAAACGTCTTGTTAGACTTAGCCGTGCTCGCATACCAAAGGAAGTATGCTAACCGTGGTGGTGGAAAGGCGGTCTAAAGTGTGGGTACATTGGTACACCCTCGCAGGTTAAAACTATTCGAATAGCCTCGTCCTAGGTTATGGACACGCCGGATACGCCCCAAGAACTAGACTACAACATTTAATTAAAACTTGATTTGGTTGGTATGAACGGTGTTCATACTATTGCTGCGATGGCCATTGGGTTGGTCATCTCCGGATGTCTTTTGTTACTACTTCATCAGACGTCGTTATTTCGCAAATAAAATTTGAATTGTTAAAACTGCCTTCAAAACTATTACATTATTGCAAAAGAAAACTTGCTTTCTGCTAAAAGTAAGTCCAGAGCCCCCTCCACTTAAATAAAGCTTGCATGTAGTTAAATTATAGTTCATACCCTTACACGTCAGTCTTATGGTACAAAGACAATCTTTGTACTCGTGTGCTTTGCTTAATGTTTTTGTTGCAGAGGAAGAAGGTGAGCCCCAAGGGTTTCCCTTTGTGAGAAGTGCTGCGGTTTGACGACTAGCTTGGCGGCCCGGTTGGTTGCCTTGTGGGTAAAGGCACACTAATTGGCTATTTTATTTATCGCCATCTTATGGCTTTTGCTTCCGCTGTGTAGTTTGTAATTATCTTGTAAGTTCTTTCTGTTGTATATTGTGTAGTTTTATTATTGTAACCTCTCGTGTATGGAATTGATGCTTAATTTTGTAACGGGGTGTGTATACTGCATTTCTGGGAAGTATACATATCCTGAGGCTTGGTTTATTTGAATTGTAATGCTAGGGTCAATGGAAGGCTAAGCATTACAAGTCGAATAAACTGGGGTCCTCACATTCATGTTTGCTAGTATTATGAATATATGTGCTATTCATGGATACTAGAATGCTAAGAATGTCAATGATGAGGAATGCTAGAAGTATGAATAAGTTTATTCATGCACGTCGTTGTTGTTAATCCATATGTATGATGGTTTAAAGTTTTGTTCATGTGCATCATGCAATCATATTGGAGGATTGGTCACGTGGTGACTATGCATGTTCGAGGTCCCCGTCATGTAGATGACGGGCTTGAGGTCCCCACATTCGTGGAATGTGGGCTATGAGTAAAGAGGTCCCCATCATTAAGATGATGGGCAAAGGTCCCTATACATGTGGTGTATAGGCTCTTGGTCCCCGTGCGGTGGGCACAGTGCAAGGGTATACAATGACGGTTGTATACCCCATTACCGGTAAAATGCGAAAGAGATAAAGTTGAAAAGGTGCATTGCATTGGTTGCATTCACATGAGCATGAAGGCTATACTTTGGTGCATTGTTTATCTTGGATTGTTGATGCTATGAATGATAATTTGCTTAGCCTTGTTGGTACTTGCTGAGTCTTTGGGCTCACTCTTGCTTTGATGTGTTTTAGGTACAACTGCAAGACCCGCATGCATGGGAGGGAGTAGATGTTTGGATGCACGCACTACCACTCAATCTTAAGAATTACTTATGGTGGTTTGAGTTTGATTAATCGTAATAATGAGAATAGCAAATTTTGGTTATGTTTATGAGATTATCCTGCATGCTTGAATGAACCTGATTATGAAGATATTGATAAATGTCATGATTAATTGTTGGAACCTCGGTATAGCTGACTATACAAAGGAGGTTTTGCCGAAAATTTGTAATTGGTCTTAGTTTAGTTTAATTTAATTTAATTTTAGTAGCATTCCAGGCTCAATGCTGAGCTGGGGTGTTACAAAGTCCTATGAGACGTTTTACAATGAAGTGCATCAACTAAGAGCCGCCCATATGGGTGAAACCCTCTGTACCCATACATTGTGACAGAGCCACCGAAAAAGCCTCAGCAACTACTGATGCTCCTTAGGCAACGGAACCTTCTCGGATCCCACCCCGCACATTCTCAACGACAATAGAATATTTTTCACCCTAACATCAACCACCTGCGACTCATAGCCAATACATATCAAAGTATTAAGTCAAGAGGTGTCCCATATAGCCAAATGTGGATGCACGCAAAAGTGCTTGGATCAATGTAACAAGATGTTCGGTCCTTGTTGACTTGGGCACAAACCACACACCCGACAAACACTCCATTCATACCATCTGCCCAAGTCTAAATCATTTTATTTGCACTTTTAGTTTTCAAATTACGACAACACAGGGTGCTGGACATAGCATAATATAAATGATTTATGTGATAAAGGTTATCGACAAAGTCGACAACTGTCCAATCTACCAGAAGCTAAGCATTGCTAATTAAGCATCAAATCGAATAAGCATAGATAGACCATATAACATCCACCGAGCACTAATCATCAATGAGAATATTAACTTAGGCTAGTGGTAGGGGATGAACAATTTTAGGGAATTCATGCAATAGGATTATCTACCTCTAATTGGCAAAATAGCTTGACAAATAAAGCATGCATACATATAATTGTAAACAAGATAATAGTTTTGAATATAATAGGATCAACATGATCAAAGAATGGAGGCTTGACTTTGCTTTCTAGGACTCTGGATATTCTCACAAACATCTCAGTTGCACTCCGGAATCACTGTCATCTAACGAAAGGAATCGACAAAGCGAAAGCATGGAATAAACACCAAAATTCCAAAAGTCTCTAAAAATTATGAAATTAATACAAAAGATAGATTATGATATTATAAGAACATAGGAATAATAATCATTTGATTCTAAGTTTGTGAGAGTGAGAAATGACTTATCGAAGTTGTGTTGGGATATCGATAAGGTAGAGAATTAACCATGTTTTAACTCAGAATTTGTTTTACAACTCTAATGTGCCTGAAAATTCTACAGTGGGTAAAGTATGATTTTAGATGGATTTAGAGACAAAAATCATTTGATTTGGAGTTTGTATGTGAGAGTTATGCGCTAAACAATTTCTGTTGGGAAGAAAAAATCTAGAAAATTGCTTGTTGTTGCTAAATTCTGAAATTAATTACAATTCCAAAAAATTTTAGAGCTATTGTGGAGATGAATTTTACAAGGCATGAAAGATATCCACCACTGAACTAAGGCAATGGCGGGATGGAAGTCGTCAATGCTGTTTGCGGAGGAGCTCAAAGGGCTGGAGCAAGACGGGCATCTACCGGAGAAGGCTCTTATCAAGTGGTGTGCGCCAGGGAGGGCGATTGAGCCATTCCCTCTGGCCAGTTTTATAGCACTCTTTGTGCCTTATCTCCGGTCAGCTTTGTTTACCCGAAAGTTAATTTTTTATTGAAGTTTTTAATTACTATGGAATAGAATTAGTTCATCTTGTACCGAATTCAATTCTGGTACTTAGTGTTTTTGCCCAGATGTTTGAGGCGTTTTTAGGAATAGCCCCTAATTTGCGTGTGTTTAGGTTTTACTACCAAATTATTCGCAACAAGAAAGGTGCTAGTGCCTTGGGCTCTTTTTATTTTAAGTTTCAAGACGCCAACATCAGGGTGTTTCCCTTCTTGCTTGGCTACGAAAGATTCTAGCCAGACATGGAGCAAGGAATGGTTTTACTCTACTAGTCCAAAGGAGAGTAGGATTACTTACAGTAGTTATGCACCACCGGAGTGGTCCTCAAAAAGTTGAGTTGCTGAAAAAGAGATCAGGCTCTCCGATGATGTGAAGAGAGTGGATCTAGTGATAAATGAGTTGGTGAGGAGAGGTCTAAGTGGATGAAAAATTGTTCATGACTTCCTCAAGAACAAGATCTTCCCCTTCAAAAGAGGGAAGTATTATCCTGCAATTGTGGCATCCCTGAAAATGGTAACAATCCATTTACCTTTTACTCTAACTGAATTTCATAGTTGAAGTAAAGTAATCTTTCATTATATGGCAGCTCTTTCGGATGATGAGGTCCTTTCCAAGGCCTCAGTCCTATTGAAGGATCGGATCCTAGAAAAGGAACCAATCGATTTAGAAGAACAACCCCCAAGCTTGATTGGGGCTATCTTATCACTTAGGAGAGATCACATAGTGGTAAGCATTCATAGGAATAACTAGACATAAGAAGTAAATTTCCTCATGTCTAATTCGCATGTTTTTGAACAGACGACATCGAAAAAACGTCCCATCTTGGATGTCGGTGCGAGCTCTTCCCCTCCATTGGAAAAGAGTGCAAGGATTACCCCTAGACCTCCTGTCGCGCTAAAGAAGATGAAACCCGCACCAACTTCAATTTTGGTTCCATCAAAACCTCTTTGTAATACCCCAAATGTATTCGAGAGAGAAAAAATTGTAACACCCTGGCTATTCGAAAGTCAAGATGTCACCTAAAACATCTAACATACATCCATATTGCGGAAGAATTCGAATAAAATCAACTAATGATAGTATCAAAACAACCAAGACATGATGAAGGTATCCTTCCTTCACCATCTAATCTATTTATTTTAGTTCATTGATAATGAAAGTTCATATGCAGTAATAAATCAACCTCAATGTGGAGAAGGTATCCTTCCTTCACCAATTATAATTTAATTATTACAGTTCATCATTAACGAATGTAAGATAGAACTAAATTTAATCTTGAACATGAATAGGATGATGTGAACGAGTAGTGCGTGTCTAGTCCCTCCCAAGTGAGCCAACATCAGGGGTTACCTAAAATAAACAAACAACGCAAGAGTGAGTCCATGACTCAGCAAGTACATATATCAATAAGATAATCATTCAATATGAATAAGACAAACTCATCATCGAGTTCGATCACATCACAACCGACTACATATGAAGACATGATATGAATGCTCAAAATCAAAGGAATGGACTGCACACATGCATATATCGCAGTATAGCCGATGAAACACCCGTCGGTGTTCACTCAAGCCCGCATCTTAACAAAAATGCGGATCCACTTCCGTATGAAGAACGTTTCATACGGGTGTCCAACATTGCCCATCTTGGAGTTAATGGGTCTTACATGCCCATTCTGGAATTAATGGGTCTTTCAAATCCACTCCGTGGGCGGGACATGACAATGTCCAACACCGCCACACTGGAATGGTGGGACTTGCAATCCACTTTCGTGGATGAAACATGCATAATGAATGCATAGAATGAAATACTGAATATTGAAAGACATGATAACAAAACATAGATTCAACACATATGAAAGAACATAGACAATCCATCTTCTCTCGTATCATACAAAATCACAAAGATGACCATATAAACATTCATCAATCACAATCATTAAGGGTGGCAATGTACTTGCCTTCGCGATGCACGCGTTAGTCGGCAAAGGTGATACTCCTAAACCCGAGGCTTCACCTCCTAAACAAGTAAAATAATTTCAATAAGGACATAATATACCCAACACTACTAATCGGCGTTCTACCTGCTTCGATGACTCAAGTCATTCTTACAAAGCCTAAACTGAAAACAACGATTTCTGCCATAAACTGTATCTGGACAGCAGCACGGAAATTAACATAACTCAATGTCTGGAAGTCGAAAAATGGTAAACCCAATTGTTGTAGCTTCTTAACTGACTAATCTACAATACTCTAGTTGACGTGATAAACCAATTTGGCCAATTTAATGGGTTAATAAATGCTTGAACTTTCAGTACAGAAACTGTCAACAGAATGAACAGCAGAATTAAAAGATCATAACTTTCATTAGGTAACTCCAAATTGAACGTTCTTTACCAATCTGAAAAGGTCATCGAATCCTCTACAATAACCTAGTTGGGTGAACTTTCAGTTTCGACCAATTTCCCTTTCAAAATTTAGGAAATAACCAGACAGTTTATTCTCGTCAGATTTCTGGCAGCAGGTACTAAAACATCCATAACTTTTGACTCAGACCTCGGAATCAAGTAAACTTGGTGGCCACTGAAACTTAAGAACGAGGCCTACATATCTCTAGGAGACCAAACCTTCAGATTCTGCTTAAAAATAACCGAAACAACCCTCCAACATACTGGACAGAACTGAACGAAACGCGGACAGACTGGAATTTAACAAAACTACTCGCCACTTAACGAAAGACTTCTAGAAATCCCAGGAACACATCGTTACCCTTGACGACGTGGGAGATGACGCTGAGTGAGCCTCGAAGAAGAAGTTGGTGGTGATTTCTCTTCTTGTTCCACAGCCCTCGATCGTCGTCCCGATCCTCGCAAGACCGCAACGGAAGGAGACCAACACCGCAGCGGGAAGAAGTCTTGAGGGCAGCACCATGGAGGAAAGACCAGGGGGGAGGAGGCAAGGCGCACAGGAGGGGGAGGCCAAAGGGGCGGCCAAAGGGGAGAGGGAGAGGGAGAAGTGGGGAAAATTAGGGTTTCCCACCCTTTATGTTGGCTGGCCACTAGATGGGCCTATGGGCCTCTAGCCCAGCCCAGTTGTCCAAAAACACAGAAAACCCCTTCTAATCTCCGATTAAACGTTTTCCAAAAGAAACCTTCTACCGATTAATTATTCTCTCCAGAAAATTAATTCTAGCACTATCGGAGAATTACACTAATTCTCTCTCAATTTGTATTGCACTCTCAAATGAAACTCGGGATATTACATTCTACCCCCCTTAAAAGGATTCGACCCCGAATCTAAACACCGAATCTACACGAAAGAAAACTGTGACTGGAATGAAACAACGACAAACAAGCACCCGTTTCGAACGAATCCGGATATCGATCACGCAAACGAAACTCCATCTTCCAAGTGGCCTCACTCTCGAACTGATGGGACCACAACATAAGGACGTAAAACGACGTTTGTACTAACCCTCAACTCGACATTTCTAGGTACACTCATTGGACAAGACTCGAAGGTAAGATCCTACTCGGCGGTCCACTACGCAAACAAAATCTCAAACTCGGATCTCCCAGAACTCACTCAACACGAGAACATACAAGACGTTACGTACTCGCGCATGTACTCGAGATAGTCCGGCGATCGCCAACTAGCGAAAACAACCCAATGTACCTTGGGTTAACCTTCCCATTGAAACCGAACCACACGACAAGCACGAAGAACACGAAACTCTGTTCCACCTTTCAATCGAACTCTTCACTAAAGCAAGGATCACCTCCTTTAACCGGAAACATACAATCGAATTCTTTTAAGCAACTCTTTTCTGGCAAAACCATCTGAATAAGAAAGATTCACGTCACAACTAGATGTTACCAATCTGGTATCAAGAGTAAAATCCGTAAATCGTAATTTCATCACGAAAACCTTTCCACCCTCCAAGTGGTAGTTTGCGAATAAACGCCACGAAAACCAAAGGAGGAATCATTTCAAATGCCCAAATCGAACTTCCTTATTCTTCCCGAACCGATAAGAACCACACATACCAAAATCGAGTCAAACTCGACTTACGAAAGACATTGGTCAACAAAGACAAAGCTCAGCGAGAATTAAGAAAACGCTTCACTAATCAAGAAGACATTTTTTCCCTTAGTTTCACTTTTTGGAATAAAACATCTCTCCAACCTTGGAATTGAATTCATCGCATACCACACGGTCTCAACCATCTTCATTTAACATCCTCAAGTTAGGTTTAAATCGAAATACATCTTCCACACCGTTGTAGAGAGACCTATTGATTCCATGAATACTCTAGACAACTCATTCAACTGATGACATTAATTTGATAGAAGACACCAAAGCACCTAAAAACCCATACAATCTCATCACCTCCAACTTTCAAGAATATCACATCGAATTTTCAAGTACACCGCTCATGAACTACATCAAAAGGGTTCTATCGCCAATCATTCCACTACTCGAATACTCCGTTTTCTATCTCCTCTACACACAAATCTTTGGGCGACCAAAAGTTTAGCATGAAAATGGAAAGCCCAAATTTAACCTCTGAGACCTCTACAACGAATTCCTCTTATAACAAATAATGAAATCATCGGATTAAATCTCTAAGATTCCCCCAATTCCGACATACTCACTCATTGACATCATCAGGAATCATTCATACAATATCACGATACTTTCAATAGAGTTACTCTATAAAATTGATTACGGTTTCCATACATTTGATAATCCCCAACATTCCAACATGAACCAAGGTTCTGGAACTACACTATACCATAGGTCCTACTTAGTCGAACAATATACAATTTTACTTCGAAACCATACATTCCATCTGAATCAACTTCCCTCCAAGAGGTTCAGGTCAAAACCAACTCATCTTCTATTACTTCTCCAATAGCTGGGTAGCAAAATCTCACCCCTACAATCACTTAACCACCACCAAACAATTAACAACTCACGATTTGTAAAACTTTATAGCACAAAACGGTTGATCCTTTCTCAAAAGAAAGAGGCGAACAAGAACAACTTTCACCACACAGGAAAATGTTGCTGCTCACAGTGAGCACGAGACCAAAAGAAATAATCTGGTAATGAAGATCTGGGAAAACGAAAGTTGAGTTCACAATGAGGATCGCATCACCTCAAAATGGAAATAGCAAATAACAACCAATAAGAAAATGACATTACGATTGAAACTCGACAACTCTTGAGTGAAAAGAGCAAAAGTTTATGAACGATTCAAATAACCACGAGTTACAAAACTTGACTCAAATTCTCAAATATTCCTCATGCACTCTTTCCTTTAACACCGAAATTAATTCTTTGACTAACATCGCTTTGCCACAATGAACAAGATAAGGTCTTTAGTCCAAACCACACGGACTAAATAAGAACCAATAAAATTCCTCAATACGTCCTATTTGTTCGAACAATTCAACTACACACGAAACATGAGATCCAAATAATCTCACCACCAAACTCAAACATTTCCAATTACGGATTTCATGAAAAGCAAGCGATTATTCTCCTCTTAAAGGAACCAACATAACTTCTTTGATTGCAACCTTATGTTGTCAACTCGGACCAAAGAGCCTTTAAAATTAAATCACACAAATCTCTTAAGAAGCAACAGACAATCCAATACCTTAATTTATTTAAAAAAATTCAGCTACCGGATGATTCAATAGCTCAAAGAAAATATCACAAAAGCTAAACTTGAATTATTCTCATCGAACGATATCACCAAGGCGATCAAATTACTATGGGTATTAACATCAATTTCACAACAACAATTAGAAAACACTTCAAAAGACCCACGTGAAAAGAATGAGTTGATTCTTTCTCAAAAGAAGAGACAAATGGAAACGATTTTCACCAACTAGAAAACTCATCCACCACTCATTGAGCATGGGACCAAGATAAGAAACCAATTAAGCAATGAACTCACGAACAAAAGTGGAGTCCACAGTTGAACGCATAAGCCTGCAAAGAAGAGAATATCGAACCTTAATGATAAGAACAAATAAGTATTCAAAATCGAAGCACTTGCATCATCACAGAACCATTGCAACTTTGTAACATATCGTTACTCGATAAGCTTCATTTACCACATAAAGCTGAACCCCAAAAGATCAAGAACACAAAACTTGAAACTTGATCATTTAGAAAATATCACCATGGGTGATCAAATTACTACGAATTAACCTCATTCTCACATTTTGACTATTTAATAACATCGACAACATACACTAGTACCAAGAGTCATCAAACTTTATTACTCCATCCTAAAACTTCCCAAAGGGAACACAAACCACAAGGTTGAAACAAATTTATCATAACAAGATTATGCTAAGCAATAACGATATCACAAGGCACGCTATCAAAGACTACTTACGAAATTCGTCTACTCCACTGTGGGTGTTGCTCAACACCTTCTTTAGCGCTCAATAACAAATGATGATTGTATTAATCATGTATGAATATACGGTACTAATTCCATTTGCAAACACATAACCATATATAAACATAGACTCACATTTCACCTTTGTTCAGAAATCATTTCAAAACATGATTAAAGATTCACTAACATAATTTTCTATAAACAAGGTTTCACGAATCGATACACGACACCCATCAGGTCCTTTATACAAGTTTCAACAATTTTAGCATACCATGAAATAGATAAATCTAGCCCTTATGTAAGATCTATAGGTTACGAGCAGATATGGACATCTTTATTTAACATACAACATGTATCAAATACAAGGATATTTCAAATTAATCAATTTCACTTTCATAGATGGTAGTTAAGAATAGTTGATTTGCACAATGATAATAACCCAACTTGGTAACTCATATCGTAACAATTTATTCGCTTAGTTATAAATTCTCAATTTAAGCATGGCAAGACATCACAAAAGGATTCTAACACCTTACTACTGACAAAGAGACTTCAAACCTCAACGCTCAAGTAATCTAAAAGAAACGCATAAAGCCAAAGCTTTCCCATGCAAACGAACTTACAATGGAAAACTCTTCACTAACCAAGTTATCAAGCGAGTAAGCGAGTCATTCTTTTCCAATGAGAAAGAAGGAGCAACCAAGAAAACATCAATCTTGCCAATTGACAACGATCACAAGTAGTAGAAACAACTCAACGATCGAAAAGCAATAATTATTTGAGAGAACCAAGAGGGATCTATGGAAAACCATAACTATCATGGACCACAAACCCGGAGAAGTTCATCAACCACCACAGGACAAGAATTGCCAAATTCGAAATCAAGAAAGAGAACAACTTTCTAAAGCAACTCACGCTTAACACGAAACTATGGTACTCGAGGTAACTACTCCTCTAACCACGTTCTGCGAGCGGTGGTGTAACTCAGTGAATCGGAGTAACAACCACGACCTCCACTTCTTATCATCGATAACATCACGCTTCACCGAAATACTCAATTATGAATATACAGGATCATCTCATGACAATCATAGTATTAGTTTATAGATATTGAATATCATAGCACATCATAGATTAACAACAAGAATAACGATGCGAAGCAATTCAACATTTGCTCAACAAATGAAACATTACAACGATAATGCGGAAGCAATGTAATTTCCAACCCCACCTACTGTGCACAGTGTGTCATTTTAATGTTCTTCTATTAACCACGGACCTAAAGCCCGCTCTGATACCAACTGTAACACCCTGGCTATTCGAAAGTCAAGATGTCACCTAAAACATCTAACATACATCCATATTGCGGAAGAATTCGAATAAAATCAACTAATGATAGTATCAAAACAACCAAGACATGATGAAGGTATCCTTCCTTCACCATCTAATCTATTTATTTTAGTTCATTGATAATGAAAGTTCATATGCAGTAATAAATCAACCTCAATGTGGAGAAGGTATCCTTCCTTCACCAATTATAATTTAATTATTACAGTTCATCATTAACGAATGTAAGATAGAACTAAATTTAATCTTGAACATGAATAGGATGATGTGAGCAGTAGTGCGTGTCTAGTCCCTCCCAAGTGAGCCAACATCGGGGGTTACCTAAAATAAACAAACAACGCAAGAGTGAGTCCATGACTCGACAAGTACATATATCAATAAGATAATCATTCAATATGAATAAGACAAACTCATCATCGGGTTCGATCACATCACAATGACTACATATGAAGACATGATATGAATGCTCAAAATCAAAGGAATGGATGCACACATGCATATATCAGGTATAGCCGTGAAACACCCGTCGGTGTTCACTCAAGCCCGCATCTTAACAAAAATGCGGGATCCACTTCCCGTATGAAGAACGTTTCATACGGGTGTCCAACATTGCCCATCTTGGAGTTAATGGGTCTTACATGCCCATTCGGAATTAATGGGTCTTTCAAATCCACTCCGTGGGCGGGACATGACAATGTCCAACACTGCCCACACTGGAATGGTGGGACTTGCAATCCACTTTCGTGGATGAAACATGCATAATGAATGCATAGAATGAAATACGAATATTGAAAGACATGATAACAAAACATAGATTCAACACATATGAAAGAACATAGACAATCCATCTTCTCTCGTATCATACAAAATCACAGCATGACCATATAAACATTCATCAATCACAATCATTAAGGATGGCAATGTACTTGCCTTCGCGATGCGACACGTTAGTCGGCAAAGGTGATACTCCTAAACCCGAGGCTTCACCTCCTAAACAAGTAAAATAATTTCAATAAGGACATAATATACCCAACACTACTAATCGGCGTTCTACCCGCTTTCACGATGACTCAAGTCATTCTTACAAAGCCTAAACTGAAAACAACGATTTCTGCCATAAACTGTATCTGGACAGCAGCACGGAAATTAACATAACTCAATGTCTGGAAGTCGAAAAATGGTAAACCCAATTGCTGTAGCTTCTTAACTGACTAATCTACAATACTCTAGTTGATGTGATAAACCAATTTGGCCAATTTAATGGGTTAATAAATGCTTGAACTTTCAGTACAGAAACTGTCAACAGAATGAACAGCAGAATTAAAAGATCATAACTTTCATTAGGTAACTCCAAATTGAACGTTCTTTACCAATCTGAAAAGGTCATCGAATCCTCTACAATAACCTAGTTGGGTGAACTTTCAGTTTCGACCAATTTCCTTTCAAAATTTAGGAAATAACCAGACAGTTTATTCTCGTCAGATTTCTGGCAGCAGGTACTAAAACATCCATAACTTTTGACTCAGACCTCGGAATCAAGTAAACTTGGTGGCCACTGAAACTTAAGAACGAGGCCTACATATCTCTAGGAGACCAAACCTTCAGATTCTGCTTAAAAATAACCGAAACAACCCTCCAACATACTGGACAGAACTGAACGAAACGCGGACAGACTGGAATTTAACAAAACTACTCGCTCACTTAACGAAAGACTTCTAGAAATCCCAGGAACACATCGTTACCCTTGACGACGTGGGAGATGGCGCTGAGTGAGCCTCGAAGAGAAGTTGGTGGTGATTTCCTCTTCTTGTTCCACAGCCCTCGATCGTCGTCCCGATCCTCGCGAAGACCGCAACGGAAGGAGACCAACACCGCAGCGGGAAGAAGTCTTGAGGGCAGCACCATGGAGGAAAGACCAGGGAGGAGGAGGCAAGGCGCACAGGAGGGGGAGGCCAAAGGGGCGGCCAAAGGGGAGGGAGAGGGAGAAGTGGGGAAAATTAGGGTTTCCCACCCTTTATGTTGGTGGCCACTAGATGGGCCTATGGGCCTCTAGCCCAGCCCAGTTGTCCAAAAACACAGAAAACCCCTTCTAATCTCCTGATTAAACGTTTTTCCAAAAGAAACCTTCTACCGATTAATTATTCTCTCCCAAAAATTAATTCTAGCACTATCGGAGAATTACACTAATTCTCTCTCAATTTGTATTGCACTCTCAAATGAAACTCGGGATATTACAAAAATAAATTCGAGAGAAGGACCAATTAAAAAAAATATTTTAACAGGAGATTAGAGGGTGGTTTATGTATAATTTGGACAACCTGGGCTGCGGGCTTTCGGCCCACAGCATTTATGCCCAAGGGGAAGGGGTAGCTGGCTACATAAGAAGGAGAGTGGGCAACCGTAGGGTTGCTACAGTAGCACGGCTACAGTGCCGCTGTCATGCTACAGTACCACACCGTGCTACAGCCCCTCCCGCCCCTTGCTTTCGCTGCCAACCAAGAAGGAGGTACGCTCGGGAGACAGATCGGCCAAGAAGAAGAAGGAGAAGAAGAACAGGAAAGGGGTAGGGAGAGATCATGGCCTGGGGTGAGTGTTCATCACGTTCGGTGGTGGATCTTCAAGGGTAATCCTGGTTCCCCCCCATTAGATGCACATTTAATTGTGGTAGCAATGTCGGTATTATGGTCTGCTCAGGACAGATTTCGTTAGATAGTCGTTTTGATGTAGTTAAGTGCGGATTCAGTCCTGGGCATCTCCAAGAGTATTGTAGAGGATGTCGTCACCTTTCAATGAAGTGCTAGATTGCGTCATTTGGACCTCTGTAGTAGAAGTTATGAATTTCAGAACGTGACTGTTCACAGAGGGGACAGATCAATATTTAGGAATTTGAGTTGGGATCGCATTAAAAACTATTGCGAGTTCGTGTTTGCTTATAGTTTGTTTGGTCTATTACTATTGTCTTAGTATGCTTTTAAATGAATTTAGGTGGGGGACTGGTCCCGGAGGCAGCACCCTTTTCACATCCTCTGTTCTCACGCGGTTAACGCAAGTACTCTGTTTGATAGAGTAATTATGAATTGTTGACAGTGAGTGCTAGTATTTTGATACATATTAGCTATGCTTGGTTGATAGTGTGATATGTTGATTAAGGATGGTGAATGCTTATGATACGAATGATTATTATTCATGTATGGTGTTGATGCTGTTCATGATTATTGCAAAATTGTAATTGTTCATGTGCACTATGAGAGCATACATAAGACTTGGTCACGTGGTGATCAGGTATGCATATTTGAGGTCCCCGTCATGTAGATGACGGGCTTGAGGTCCCCACATTCGTGGAATGTGGGCATTGAGAAGAGGCCCCCATCCTGAAAACGATGGGCTTATGGTCCCCACACTTGTGGAGTGTGGGCTTGAGGTCCCCTTTACTTGCGGAGTATTGGGCAATTGGTCCCTACGCTTGCGAGCACATGCATGGGTATGCAGCGACGGTTGCATACCTCGCATTACCGGTAAAATACGAAAAGAGTAAAAGAGAAAAGATGCATTGCACATTTACATTCATACAACCTGAGATATGTTTCCGAGTTAAGCTTTGGAATTGAATGTTGATGCTGTAATTGTGAGGTTAATGTTTCATTATTGGTACTTGCTGAGTCTTTGGGCTCACTCTTGCTTTTGTTATGTTTTAGGTACCTTTTGCAAGAACGGCATGCATGGGAGGGAGTAGACTTGAGTTGGAGTCATACACTGCCACGGATCTTTAAAAGTTGATCAATCTTTTTAGAGTGTCCATTAATAACTAAGCGAACTGCTTAAGTAATGATTATGGTTAGGCCTCATGCATCAAGATTATTTGGAATAATGATAAGTAACATACTTTGGTTATCTTTGAATATGTTCTAGCTGAATAGCATATTCTAATGCTTAGTGATGATTTTGGATGCTGAAATATTTAGTTATCATGTACTTTTTATCTTTTGGGAACATCCGTATAGTTAACTATACAAAAGAAGTTTTGCCAAAATTTTGTAGATTGCCCTAGTTTAGCTTTGATAATGTTTCATCAGTAGCATTCCAGGCTCATGTTGGGCTGGGACGCTACAGTTGGTATCAGAGCGGGCTTTAGGTTCGTGGTGAATAGAATAGTTAAAATTTGCTAGTGTCTTATCAACTTAAAAAACTTGACACACTAGTGCACCACCGTTCGTGGAATGGGAATAGAAAAGTGCTACCTCGGATATCTTAGTACAGGCGTAGATAGTGAGTATCTTTAGAGAATTTGGTCTTTTCGACTCTATGCACTTCTTTTGGAGTAGTTGGAATGTTGAAGTTTAGTGCATCTTCTTTGAGAAAGAAAGTATAAGAACTCATTTGTAATGTTTTGTTGTGTTAAGTGAGAGGTTTCAAGCATAGAAGATAAATTGATAACTTATGAGTTATAAAGTTGGGTCTGTAATGTGGTACGTAATCGATTTTAACCAAGATCCTTGGAAGTGAAGTTGATAAATTTGGTGTTGTTGTGGAGTAATTACATAAGGAACTTGTTTAATGGTATGACCATTTATATTGAGAATCCAAGATTTATTAAGAGGTGTGGTATATTGATAATTCATAGTAGTATGTCTCAATGGATTAGTCTACCCATTAGTGATGGTTATGTTAGGGATGTGTTTGAACGATGCCATAGAGGATAACAATCTTGAAATTTTCATAAACTGGTTACTTGATGGGCATACATAATTGCTAGATTTAAACAGATATGTCGATTAGATGAGTGTTGAGGGTGCATCTTGTGAAACCCTGTTTTACCGGAGATGATATTATTGAATGTTTAATTATACTTTGCCCTAAACTCTAAACATAAAGTGGAATGTTGACTTTGTGTTTATAGATGATTATGTGACTGCAAATAGAAGTAGGACCCTATTTGCATACGTGATCAATACAATTGTCAATTGTAAATGATAGTTGGAGTGGGTGTTGAGCAACACTAATGGTCGAGTGGATGAGTGAATAAGTAGTCTCTGATAACATGATCTTGTTAAAAGAGGTTTGTTTCAACCTCGTAGTTTGTATTTCTTTTGGAGAGGTTTATGATGGATTTTAATAGGTGACCCGTGTTTGCATGACGGTGAAGTTGTCGGATTATAGTATGCCTTAGATGGAAGGGTCTTAGTATAACCTTTAAAGTTGGGTAGTAGATTCCCTCTAAAAAAATAAAGTGGTTGTTCTAGTGAGGTTGAAGATTTTGGTATACTCTCAATTGAGGATGAGATGATAAAGTGGTATGTAACAGTTTGGTGAGCCTTTGGGGGCTTCATAATGGAAGAGTAGACAATGGCGATTTGGGTTAAGAATGTATTATTCTTGATGTTAGTAAGAATGTTTGCAAGGGATTGTGACTTGTGGGAATGGTGATGATTCTTTTAGAAAGAAGGTAATTTGACTGCCTCCCGTAATATCGGTTAAATGGAAAGTTGGGAGTTTTGCATTTGTGAGCTTTTGGTTGTTCATGCTTAATGTGGTAGCTGAAATTGTTGAGAAAGGCAATGCGTGAGAATGTTCTAATGGGTTCTTAAGTGATTAATGTGAATTACTTTAAAAGTACTTCTTTGGGTTGGTAAGTGGTGATGTAATCAAAGGAAATTGTTTTCTCTGTTAAAGGAAAAAAAGAGGGTACCATAAGTATTGGAGGTTGGAGTTTAGGATTGTAACCTGCAACCTTTCTATCGTTGCCGCTTAAGTGTTTCTTGAGTTTCAAAAGCAATGTTTTATTGTGATTTATTATGTTTGAAACTCCCTTCTTATAGAACACGTGCCCTCAATTGTGGTCTCGTCTTTTGTTTTTCGATATCAATGCTATTTGAATATTTATCTTGGTCTCGTGCTCACTGTGAGGAGTAGTGTTTCCTCGTGTGTTAAAGCTTGTATTTATTTGCTCTTTCCTATTGAGAAAAGATTAACCGACCTGGGTTGCAAGGTCTTATACAGTGTAATGTGGCGATTGGTTGGTGGTGGTCAAGTAAATGATCGTAGTAAGAATTATGGGGGCCAAGCTATTTGAAGATCAGTAGAAAGTGATTTGGTTTTGTCCTATAACTCTTGGAAAGAATTGGATTTAAATAGAATGATTGTCGTTGAAATAAAACAGATTAGTGTTACAACTAGTGGAACCCATAGCGAATTATAATCCAAGAACCTTCATTCATGTTGGAATGTTGGGATTATCGAAAGTATGAAAGCTTGATCAATGTGTTAGAGTATCGCGATTGGGTAATTTTGAAGGTTGGGTAGGTGATCTATGACGGTGTAGTTTAATGAGAGTAGGATTAGCGAAGTAATCTAACCATAATGTCAATTGATGGGTGTAACATCCCAATATTGGACTTGTGTTTCAAATGTAAGAAAATGGCTAGAAATTAAAACTTTTTCTTACATCATGTATTTCCTCTTTGTACTAAACAAATCTTGTACAAGAAGTTATGGAAATACAAAGTCACAAGTCTTTTGATCCAAACTTTGATCTTCCAAAAATATAATCATGTCAAATATTGTAATCATCCTCGGGAAATATTTTTCCCAAGTTCTAGAGCTGATTTGCGAACCCTCTGAAAAACTTCACAATTTTTAGAAATTATTTGAATATTTTTAGAAGGCAGTCAAACCTATTTGACTTTTAGTCAAACCACAAGTCAGGACCTTGTAGAATTTTCGGAGGAAAATGCACTGCATAAAAACCTTTGAAAATTTTACCAAATGTCAATGTTTGAGTCAGCAAGCTCGTATAAAATTTTCAGAATTTTTGAGTTAATTGGCTACTTCAAACAAATCCTCAAAAGTCTCTGTTCTATTCAAAACCCTGAACCTGGTTTGCACTGTTGCTCGGGTTCGAGTCAATTGATCTGGTCGAACCAGCTGAACCGCACCGGACCCTCTTTATAAACCCCCATCCATTTCCAACCATTGGATCATGATCCAACCGTGCAGTTTGAGTGTGACATTCGGACTGTCCTAAGGGGCACATTAAATCGTGGCCATCCAATTTGAATCTAAGGGCTCAGGATCACCTCTGTGTTTCTTAAGCACCGAGGCCTCGTAATCTCAGCCGTTCACGTTCAATCCAACGGCCGATAATCGCCCGAGTGCATTTCGTGTCGTCTTCAACCTCAGACCGTGCGTGAACAGTAGGGGGTGATGGCAGTGTCATTTCATGCTCCCTACGGCCGCCCTAGTCGACAAGGGTTGTGGGAGGTGTGTTCGGCCGGGCCATACCCCATGCCATCATCTACACCCCTTTTGCTTTCGGCCATGCTTTGTGCTTTGTCTCTCGAAAAGCTCTTTTGGCAAAACCCTAGTGTCTCCAAGCCTTATAAGTACCTTCAACACTTCCTGGTATTCATTTAGACCACCCTCAAGCTCCATTTTCAATCTTGGAGCTTAACTCCTCAAAAACCCCCAAACCGCCATTGTTGACCCGTAGAGCTCCATTGGTGTTCTTGGTATTCCAGTGGTTCTCCTTCATATTTCTTTACACCAATTTAACCTCCTCACTTGTAACACTCCAGCCCAACAATGAGCCTGAAATGCCACTAACTACACTAACTATCAACTTTTAACATCATTTTATAATAAATTATTACAAACATCTCAAAAATAAAACCCATCCACGGGTCACATGTAAACAAGTATAAAGATATAACAATCACAGATAATTGATTTCTAGGAAGCATAGCAAGATATTAATTCATGAACAACACAAAACCAATCGAATAAAGTCTATTGATTGAATATTCATCTCCAACCTATCATCTAAGGTTACTCAACACTATCATGTCCTAAATATAATTCATCAGGTTATAATGAAAGTTTTTCTCAATCGAATATTTGAGTGTAGGTTGTCTTTCCAAGTGCGCTAGCCATTCCCCAGTGAAACATCAACAACGATCACCTAAAAAAACAACAATAGAGCAAGAATGAGTTGAAGACTCAGCAAATACATAATAAAGCCATAAACAGCAGTTTGTCAACCATAATCAAGGTTATCCTCATCATCTATCTATTTAATGCCATTCTCATACTCAAACAATCAAGCCATATTCCATATAGGTAAATTGCACATCTTAACAATTTATTCATATATGCGAATGCACTATCATGCTCATGCTAATGCTCATATGCATCTCATCAGCTGATACCGGTATAGCGGGGCGTTCACTCGTCGATGACACACTCTATCCTTCACTCCCGTGAAGTCTCCACCGAAGTAGGATTTTATCTAGAGCACTCCGGACTAGTCATGTATCTTTCTCACCGACCTCACCGGAATAGTTACATGATTTTCTCACCGGCCTGGCTCATGCAACTCTGTCATGATGAATGTAAATGATGCAACATCTTTAATTATTCATCAACATAATCCATCTCATTAAATCAATATCTCATCCTCATTATCTCAATATTATAATCTCATTCACTTAATGTCATCAATATCATGTATAAGAATAAGCTTAATGAAAGCATAATAAATAGTATGATAAGTAATATCAATGATAATGGCGAACAACCCGTTGTTCACCACTCTACCATGTACTTGCCTCTTAGCCCTTCGAAGCCGGATGATGAAAATTATGGCACGGAGCATGAGACCACAGTCCCATGTGATGGATGCCAACACTCCGATTTAATCCTCGCTTTTCCATTCCCTTCTCTCTCCTAATCTTTTCTTACTCTTTTTCTTGTGAGCACAGAAAATCGATAGCATAAAAAGCAATCTCTCACCATCCCATCAATTGCATGCAGATCACAGCAGCACATGTAAATATTGCTTCATGTTTTACTCTCTCTCGGTGGCATAGGAAAAAAAGGATAGCAGCACTACATGCAGCATGCATCCCAACACGCAGACGTGCTGCAGCAGCATAGTGCACACACATGCAGCATGTTAGCGGCAGTAGTGCGTAGACAAGAAAGCGGGTAGGGAGTCGGTACGGGCATGCGGCTATGCGTAGGCTGCAACACTAGATTTTTCGTGCAGCGGCGCCCGACCTACACGCGCGCGCGCAGCGTACACCGCCGAAACGGCTGCTTCTTTCTCCGGCATCCACGTGGCAGCGATCGGTCGGCTGGGAAAATCCATGCACGCGCATGGCCAGGCAAAATCAAACCCGCGGCAGAGAACACCTGGTGGTAGCGCGATCATGCAGCAAAAGATGCGCGCATTTGCACGCGGCAGCAAGAGCAAGGCGCTGGCGGTTGAAGATAAATTTTGAAGCGGCTGCTGGAGGCGGCGCACAGTGAAGGAAAAAGAAATAGTAGGGTGGCTGACGGTGCAAGCTAGGGCTAAAGGTTCGGCGCCTCCCTCCTCTTTTATAGCATAGGATTTTCCCATGGTCTTCTAATTAAATAATAGGCTATAAATTTCATCTCTTGGGCTTTAAATAAACAGGGTAACACATTCTACCCCCCTTCAAAGAATTCGATCCCGAATTCTACACTTGCCAATCTACACAAAGAACAACCAAAACTGAACAAAAACAACTGTTAACGCATACCCACCGAACAACTCCGGTTACTTTTCGCACAAGCTTGTCTCCAACTCCCAAGTCACTTCCCGCTCAGTTTAATGCGACCACAACACGCTAACATACTTAACCAACTTATGCTTCAACACTCTCTTTGACCTCTCTAGGTACACGTACCGGACGGAACTAGAGGGTAAGGTCTTATTCGTTGGTTAACGGTTCTAATGAAACCTCAAACTCCGGATCTCCCAGGTACTCACTCAGCACCCGAACAAATCAGACGTTGCGTGCCCTGCGGATGGACCCGAGATGGTCCTAGCGATATGCCAACTTTCGAATCGTCGTAACTATTGAAAACAAACCAATGTATCTTGGTCCAACTTTACACCAAAAAGGGTCAAATTCAAATGCGAAGATTCATCATGATATTCCTTCCGCTTTCCAAGTAGGCAGTTTACAAATAAACACCACATAAGCTAAAGGAGAAAATCACTCGAATACCCAAATCAATCACTTCCTTTTAATTTTTTTAAACTAGAAAGAATCACCATGCCAATGTAAAGCCAACTCAAATTGTAAATGACCATTGTCAAAAACACACAGCTCAAACAATAATCAAGAGAACATTTCACTCACGGAGAAGACATTCTTTTCTCAATTTTTTTTCTTTTAGAAATAAACTCTCTTAAACCATGGGATTCCAAATCATCGCATAACATACTAATTCATTTCTCATAAATTGACAACCCCAAGCGTTGCTCAATTCGAAAGCAACAACCACACTCATCTAGAGGGACTGTACTATTCCATAAAAAGATACTCTAGTCCACTCCTCTACCAAAAGAATTATTTTGACAAATACTTTCCAACGCACCTAATAAAGATTTCACCCATAAATACCTCACCTCAATCCTTTAAGGTTATTTAACCTGAAATTCACAGCACATACACTCATTTACTACACCCAAAGGATGTTATCAATGATTATCACACTATTCGTAATCCACTTTGTTTTACTACTTCTACACATAATTCTTGGGTCACCAAGATTCTATCATAAAAATACAAATCCCAAATTCAACCTCCAAGTCTCCTACAATAAATTTCTGGTATAATTGATAGGAAATCCTCATATTCGATTACTAAAATTCACACAACTCAAACAATAACCCCATAGTCCAACAATATCCTCAGTCATTAATATTAATATTCCTCATTAATCAGGTAACTGCCCAAAGCGATTAACTTCACCACACTTGGACCCTCCCTAAACCACACCAGTTAATTTCACCTACATGATCACAACATACACATTCGCAATCTCCTAACTAATTGACCAATATTCAAACTTTTGCTAATTTCAATGTTCCACCAACATGAACAAATATTCTTGGATCACAGTCAATTTTGCCCCAACAACCATCATTACTTTTACATCCAATGCACTACAAGATATATATCACGAAATCACTTCATCCTCGAATGCTCATCAAATAACTTACAACCTAAGGCATGACAATATTATATACTTGACCACCACTATCCAGTTGCCACTATACCCCCTAAAAGACTTTGCAACACAAGTCAGTCAATTCTTTCTCAAAAGAAGAGGCAAACAAAGATAAATTTCAGCACGCCGGAAAACGTTACCACTCGCAGTGAGCAAAAGACTAGGAGAAATAGTCAAATAGAAATGACCACGGAAAGCAAAAGAGGAGTCCACAGTTGAGGGCATAGGTCCCACAAAAAGAGAATATCAAACCTCATATAAGAATAAAGCATTGCGATTGAAACTCGAGGAACTCTTAAGGGGCAAAAACAAAAAGTTTAGGCACACTTCAAACTACGAGTTACAAAACTTGACTTCAATCTCAAATATTTCTACTTCACTCTTTCTTTAACAAAGAAGGTATTTTTCTTTGATTACAATGTCATTTTGCCAACTCAAACAAGAAGAGCTCTTAAGTCCAAATCACAAAAATCACTTAAGAACCAATAAAGTTTTCCAACACGTCACTATGTTCAAACCAATTTTAGCTACCACATAAATCATGAACTCCGAAAAATCACAAATGCAAAGCTTGAAATTTTTCGTTTGAGCGATCAAACTACTTTCTTTCTATATGAACCAACAACACACTCACAATCCATTGCTAACAACCTTACTAACATCTAGAATGATGCACTCTTAATAAGAATTGTCATCGTCTACTCTTCTAGTATACAACTATCCAAAAACTCAACAAATTGTTCCATACTACTTTATCATCATATCCTCAAATTGAGAGTCTACTAAAACTTTACAACCTCACTACAATAATCACTTTATTACAGAGGTCTACTACATAAATTAAAAGGTTCCACCAAAACCCTTTCATCAAGGACATGCAATCATCCGTCAATTGACTCAATTCTACAATCATGTAGACTTAGGCCACCTATTAAATCCCACCAGTTCAACTCTTAATGATGCACAACACCAAACTTCAACACACGATAATTGCACTCCAACGATCGTTGTTATCATCTGGCTTCATCATGAAATCTAGTTGCTACCTTCTCCCTTTTGTAAATCATATTAATATTTTCAAACACATATTTAACTATTCCTCCTCATGTTTAAATTTTGGTGCAAAATTTCCAATAAAACTCCCAGAATTGTAGCCTTCCATCGATCAAAAGTCTCAACGACGCTACAACCAAATCCTTCCAATCATTCTAGCTAGAATAACCATCCAGAAACTCCTCCCATAAATTCTAAGTCCACCAATATTCAATCCCTCCAATCTTTTGTACACAGTTCCAACAATTAATCATACTAACGAATATGTAAACCTAGCAACTATATATGATCGCCAAGTATCTACAGATAAGATAACTCCAAGCATTTCCCCAACTGTTCCTTCCCACATGGTTAGATTAGTCCATTGAGAACAAATAATCCAACAAGTTTAGCAAACTAAATGATTTTAATGATCATACCAGTTCATCAATGTTCCACACTTCTTAATAACTCCTTTGACTCCAATTAGGTATGTACATACCCTTAGTCACTATTCATCATGCAACTACTCTAAGACAACATCAAATCAATCAACCTCACTTCCAAGAATCTAGGTTAAGATCGATTATGCACCATGCTACAGACACAACTTGATAACTCATATCTTATTAAGGAACTTCTATGTCTACCACCTCTCGCTTAAACATAAAAGACATCACAAAAGGGTTTTAACACTTTGACTGATCAAATACTCTAAAAGAAACTTGTAGAGTTAAAACTTCCACATGATAAAGGATTTGCTAAAAGATAATTTCTATTATCCAAAATACCAAGCGAAAAAAGAGTCACAAGTCCCAACAAGAAAGGTAGAACCCCTATGAAAAGGTCAATCTTGACAATTTACCAAGTTCACCAGTCACAAGAATAACTCAATAGTTGGAAAATAATAATTGCTTTAGGGACAAAATTAAGCCAATGAAAACACATCAACCTTTCTCAAAGCAACCCATCAACCGCAAAGAACTAAAAACCCAAGAGAAATTCATCAACCACAACTGGACAGAAGTTGACCAAATTCAAATTCAAGGAAGAGATCAACTTTTCTAAAGATATTCACTATCAACGCCTGCACTAAAATATTCGAGGTAACCACTTCACTATTCTCTTACTACGAATGGTGGTGTAACCTGGTAAAGCCTAGGGCAACAACGACGACCTCAACCTCTCACCATCGACTACGAACCACAATTAACAACACACAAAAGTTCCAAGAACCAGTATCAGCTAATACATCAATAGTATAACATATTGGAAGCATAAAAGCAATACTCGTCCCATACCCATCCTACTGTGCACTAGTGTGTCAATTTTTTAAGTTAATTAACCATTAGCAAATTTTAGTTGATTTTACTTGTCCTAAAATAAATTTTAGCAATTTTAGGTTACCTAAGTTGTTAATCTATTCACCACGGACCTAAAGTCCGCTCTGATACCAACTGTAACACTCCAGCCCAACAATGAGCCTGAAATACCACTAACTATCAACTTTTAACATCATTTTATAATAAATTACCACAAACATCTCAAAAATAAAACCCATCCACGGGTCACATGTAAACAAGTATAAAGATATAAAAATCATAGATAATTGATTTCTAGGAAGCATAGCAAGATATTAATTCATGAACAACACAAAACCAATCGAATAAAGTCTATTGATTGAATATTCATCTCCAACCTATCATCTAAGGTTACTCAACACTATCATGTCCTAAATATAATTCATCAGGTTATAATGAAAGTTTTTCTCAATCGAATATTTGAGTGTAGGTTGTCTTTCCAAGTGCGGTAGCCATTCCCAAGTGAAACGTCAACAACGATCACCTAAAAAAACAACAATAGAGCAAGAATGAGTCGAAGACTCAGCAAATACATAATAAAGCCATAAACAGCAGTTTGTCAACCATAATCAAGGTTATCCTCATCATCTATCTATTTAATGCCATTCTCATACTCAAACAATCAAGCCATATTCCATATAGGTAAATTGCACATCTTAACAATTTATTCATATATGCGAATGCACTATCATGCTCATGCTCATGCTCCTATGCATCTCATCAGCTGATACCGGTATAGCGGGGTGTTCACTCGTCGATGACACACTCTATCCTTCACTCCCGTGAAGTCTCCACCGAAGTAGGATTTTATATAGAGCACTCCGGACTAGTCATGTATCTTTCTCACCGACCTCACCGGAATAGTATGACTTTCTCACCGACCTGGCTCATGCAACTCTGTCATGATGAATGTAAATGATGCAACATCTTTAATTATTCATCAACATAATCCATCTCATTAAATCAATATCTCATCCTCATTATCTCAATATTATAATCTCATTCACTTAATGTCATCAATATCATGTATAAGAATAAGCTTAATGAAAGCATAATAAATAATATGATAAGTAATATCAATGATAATGGCGAACAACCCGTTGTTCACCACTCTACCATGTACTTGCCTCTTAGCCCTTCGAAGCCGGATGATGAAAATTATGGCAACACTCCGATTTAATCCTCGCTTTTCCATTCCCTTCTCTCTCCTAATCTTTTCTTACTCTTTTTCTTGTGAGCACAGAAAATCGATAGCACAAAAAGCAATCTCTCTCCATCCCATCAATTGCATGCAGATCACAGCAGCACATGTAAATATTGCTTCATGTTTTACTCTCTCTCTCGGTGGCATAGGAAAAAAAGGATAGCAGCACTACATGCAGCATGCATCCCAACACGCAGACGTGCTGCAGCAGCATAGTGCACACACATGCAGCATGTTAGCGGCAGTAGTGCGTAGACAAGAAAGCGGGTAGGGAGTCGGCACAGGCATGCGGCTATGCGTAGGCAGCAACACTAGATTTTTCGTGCAAGCGGCTGCCCCAGCCTACACGCGCACACCGCATGCATGCACTGGCCGAAACGGCTGCTTCTTTCTCCAGCATCCACGTGGCAGCGATCGGTTGGCTGGGAAAATCCACGCACGCGCACGGCCAGGCAAAATCAAACCCGCGGCAGAGAACGCCTGGTGGTAGCGCGATCATGCAGCAAAAGATGCGCGCATTTGCACGCGGTAGCAAGAGCAAGGCGCTGGCGGCTGAAGATAAATTTTGAAGCGGCTGCTGGAGGCGGCGCACAGTGAAGGAAAAAGAAATAGTAGGGTGGCTGACGGCGCAAGCTAGGGCTAAAGGTTCGGCGCCTCCCTCCTCTTTTATAGCATAGGATTTTCCCATGGTCTTCTAATTAAATAATAGGCTATAAATTTCATCTCTTGGGCTTTAAATAAACAGGGTATCACATCACTATCTTGAACATATCCCCTCACTCAATTTTGGATTTGATTCACAGGAATTATCCAATTTGGGTTTGTTCAAATTGGGTCGGATTTGGTCATCTTCTTCCTCAGCTCTGGTGAGTGCTCTATTTTCAAATTGGTTGCTCGTGTAGCTTCCAGGAGTTGTAAGAGGGCTATTTTGACCATCAGTGGTACTCATTTTGGCCCAGATCGTCATTTTCATCATCTTCTTCCTTGGGTCCGGCGAGCTCCACCGTGGACAAGCTACTCCGACCATCTTTGAAGCTTCTCTTCATTAAGGTAGCTTCTTATTAGTCCCTAGAGGCTTGGGCACCCGCTTCTCTGGACTGCAGCGGAGCATTTTTGCTATTTTCAAATTTGCAGTAAAAGCTCCATTTTCGTTTTCGGGCTAGCCGGCGTTCTGGTCCCTCACCGCCGGCGAGGTTGCCACCATTAGGTTCATGATGCTATTGCAATTCCATTTTAGCTCTTAGTTTGCGCCGCTGGGGCCGGAGCCACCGGCGGCGAGTCATTCTTTTCGCCCGGGTTTTTGCCGGACAAAACTTCCGTTCGGTTGTTGTCGTTAAGACACATTTAACGATCTATTTATTGCTAATCATTAGAGATGATTAGTATGCCTTAATCTGGTTCGTTGAGCCGCTGGCATGTGGGCCCGTAGTAGGGGTGTTCGTTCTGTTTTTTCGGTATATACGGTTCGGTAAATACAGTGTATAAGGTAAATACGGTATTATTTAAAATACGGTTCGGTATCGGTAAATACCACATTATTTCGGTACGGTATCGGTAAATACCATATTTACCAAAGTTGACGTGAATTGAGAACGATACGGCGAGTCAAAAATACTTGCGGTCACAAAATTTGACACTTCAATGCTTCACAATTCACACTTCACAACCGGACATAAGTCATAACATAAGAATTAAGAACTACAGAGTTACAGTCTTACAAGTTACAAGTTACAAGTTCTGTTTCATGTTTCTGTAACAAACTAACTACAGAAGTAGTTCTCAATTCTAAAGTACAGTCACTGAGTCACACAATGACAGAACACTGAGAAACAGAGAACTGAGAACAGAGAGTTACAGAAGTAACGAGAGTTACAGAAGTTACGATGGGCCGAGGCGCCTTCTCCTCCCCTCTACTCACGGGCTGTGTGCTTGGATGGGCCGAGGCGCCTTCTCCCCTCTACTCACGGTCTGTCTGCTTGGATGGGCCGACAAGCCGAGCGCGATCGCGGGGCGCCCGAGCCTGCGAGGCAGCTACGCGTGTGCTGGTTTTTATGAGGTTTTCGGTTTTTCCGGTTTTCAGCCAATTTTTACCGAAAAAACCGAACTTCTAAAAAACCTGATTTTCGAAAACCGTACCGAATACCGAATACCGGTCAAACCGAGTTGACCGGTACGGTTCGGTTTTTTCGGTACGGTTTTTTCGGTGCGGTTTTGAAATGAACAGCCCTAGCCCGTAGGCCTTAAGCCGCAGCTCTGGAGTCTTTAGGACAAGCCGTGGTGTCATTAAATGCTAATCATTAGTAGTGTTTAATTTGTCCTAAGCCGGCAGAGTGTGTCACTGCCTGGTGGGCCCCCAACCCCTTAAATCCACCTCTGTGCAAAGATCTTTAGGACACATTAATTGCTAATCATTGGTTTTCAGTAATTAATCACTGTCCAAATTGGCCCTTGTCCCACTGACATGTGGACCCTCTCATTAAACCACTCCCGGCGCATTTACCCTCACGTGCGTAAATGCGTTGCGCTTTGTTGATTTTGGACCGTTGATCTCATGATCAACGGCCCAGATCTAGAAAACATTCGGACCCTCCGGTTCTCTGATCTCTCTTGATCGTTCATCTTTTGATGAACGGCTGAGATTCTTTTGCATTCGGACTCTCCGAAGGGAGGTGCGCTCCGTGCCGTCCATCTTGAGATCTGCGGCTGTGGATGGCCGAGGCAACCGCCCCGTCCGAATGTTTCCCTCCTCGTGAGCCGTTGGATCTTTGATCCAACGGTGGGCTCCTTTTGGAATCGCGCGTGTGTGCTGTTTCCGGCGCATGTAGGCCGTAGGATTTTAGATCGACGGCTGATAAGCGTCCACGTCTTTTCCTTTTTATTAGGTTTGTCTGTATCTCGGTAAGTAATTATTTAGCATCAGAAAATTGTATAAAAACTTTATAAATTCATAACTAATCCTTTTTGAACCCTTTTTAGTTGTTTCCAACTGTAATAATTTTGCCTTGACCTAAAGTTTTATTTAAAAATGCTTTTAGCCTTGTGTCGGTAATATAAAATCCTGTAAACACTTAAAACTTGTGTTCGGCTATTTTAGCTTTTCCATAAGTTGATTTAAATTTTGTATCATGAATTTCTTTTTCTGTGAATGTCCAAAATGAGAGGTTTCAACCTTGATAAATTTGTTATTAACCAAACTTTAATATAAAAATAACTTTAGGCCCAGAAAAGCACCAGGAAAATTGTTAATAAGATTCAACCTTATTTTTAGCATTTAGAAAATCCTGTCAATTTTGTAAAAGACACAAGTAATTCCCTGTAAATCTAAAATATATAAAATCAATGCTAGAAAATCTCTCTGTTAGCATACTGCAATGTAAAATAGGTTTTCAGCATGCTTATGTTTTTGAAAAATGTGATATGCTAGGTTTTCAGCTTAGAAAAATCATAACTAAATCCTTATGACTCCAAATTTAGTAAACTCAACTTTGCTGTGATTAGGATAACATATGCTATCTGTCATAAAAATTTTAGGTTCCAGATCATTCTAGAAAATTTCGCCATGAATAGTTCCTGTAGTAAATTAGGAAATAAATGGGCTGAGAGAGCTAGATTTCACCATACCTTTTTCATGCCTATTCCAAATGCTGAATTTCCTTGTTCCTAAAGTTATTTAATTTCTTGTCCTTGCTGTTGTGTGTGTTTCTTGTGAATTTTGGATCTCTTTTGCTGTGGGTTTCTTTTGGTGTTCTTTGCTCTTATTTGATTATCGTCCTTTCACGTTAGGTTCCGAAGAAATTGTTAATCTTGATACTGAGCCACAGCAGCCAGATTCTGCACTTCAGCCAGGCAAGCAGATGTAGCATTCATTTGATCATATTGTTCCTACTAATTTCAAATCCTAATATGTTGTTTGCAAATTCTATGTATGCATTGCTATGTTGTTTTAAACTATTGTCGATAGTTGGCCCAGTAGTTGCATTATCAGTAGGAAATGTTCATTCCTCTACTACTGAGCCTAGGACTACTTGTTGTGATTGTGGGTTCGCTGGATGGACCCTGGTCACTTAGTAGTTTACGTGTCATTATGCTTAGCCATGCTTAGTTACCGGTAGAAATGGGCGGTTATCGACTTGTCGATAACCTTGGTCACAAACTGATTATGATACTATTGTTTTCAGCTCTATGTCATATTAATTGCAAAACTAAAACTGAAAATAAAATGATTTGGACTTGGACACAATGGTATGTTGGTGTGCTTTGGGTGTGACTGGAATGGTGCCCGAGTCAATTAAGGACCGAACTACTTGTGTGAGTACCTGTTATCCGAGCATTTCTGTGCGTGCTAACCACACTAGAGGGATATGGGACCTCTCTTAGCTGAGTACTTTGGGGTGTGTTAATTAATGAGTCGCGTGGTGGGTTGCACATTTAATTATGTGCAACATGGACATGTTTGTGGGGAGGGGAGCACCCGCCGAGGCTGGTGTGTCCTGCTCCACGTATGGGTCCTTGTGATCCATATTTCGTCGACAGATCACTAAGGATTAACCCCCATACGTGCGTCTCTTGATTAGCATATTCCATTGGAAAGGATTTGTAGGACTCAACCGTGCCGGCATACCTAAGGAAGTGTGCTTAATAGCTTGGCAAAAAGGCGGTCCGAAGTGTGGGTACATTGGTACACCCCTGCAGGGTTTTGATCTATTCGAATAGCCTTGTCCTAGGTTATGGACACGCTTGGGTAAGCTTTTCAAGAGTTAGACTACAACATTTTAAATTAAAACTTGATGGGTGGTATGAATTAGGGATTCATGCTATTTGTGGTGGCTATTGGGTTAGTCACTTCTAGGTGGTTACTTGATACTTATTGTTACTCGTTGTTATTTTAATGCTTAAAACTAAATTGACAAACTGTTTTCAATCTAGTTACATTATTGCAAATAAAACTTGCTTTATGCGTCCAAATAACCATATAACCAACCTTCCTTTGATACAGCTTGCATGTAGCTATGTATAGGCTTGTTACTCGTATGTCTTGCGAGTACATTATTGTACTCACCTGCATTGCTTGTTGTGTGCAGAGGAAGATGGTGAGCCCGATGGGCCTCACTTTTGTGAGTTGTGCTGTGGCAGTGTGTGGGGCGATTAGCTTGGCGACCCAATCGGTTGCCCTGTGGTGTTATGTGGCTAACCGGTCGTCTTTTGGTTTAAGCCATCTTATGGCATCTTTTGCTTCCGCTGTTACTTATACTCTTGTCATTTGGCCGGTCGGCTGTTCTGTAATAACTTATATTATGTATGTCTTTCGGTAGACTTGTTATATGATGTTGTATGGAATTGATGCATGCTTTGGTATGATGTATGTGTGCTGCTTTTTCTAGGAAGCACATGTTCATCGAGGCACGAGTTATTCTGTTTGTGATACTAGAGCCAGTGGAAGGTTAAGTATTACAAGCTTAATAAACCGGGGTCTCACAATGGGATAGTAGGTAAGGTTGAGTTGTCGGCAGGTATACCCTGACATTAGTGAATAACCATCGGGGAGATAGAATTCTTCTAAAGGATAATTTAGTAAAGAAAATATTTACATGTGGATGATAATGATTGAGTATGTTTAGAGTGTGAAAATTTTAGTGAATGAATCTAAGGATTTCTTGATCTTTTATACAAGAAGTTTATTGTATGAGTCTTGGATGTTGAATTTGGGCTTTGCATTTTTATGTTAGAACCTTGGTTGCCAATGATTATGTGTAAAAGTAGTAGAATAAGAGTGGATTCCGAGTAGTGGCATGATCATTGATAGTATCCTTTGGGGGTAGTAAATGAGAGTGTCTGATGTGAATTTCAACTTGTTTATCCTTAACGGAGTGAAGGATGTGATGGTGGGTGAAATCTATATTGAGTGGTGTTGGAAATTATTTTGTCAAAGTAATTCATTCGGTAGAGAAGTTGGCTAGAGTGTGATATTGTGGATTGGAAGAGTCTCCCTGCATAAGTGTGGATTTTGTGTTCGATAGAACATAGCTTTGAGGTTGCCAATTTAAGATAAATGAGTTAATGTGTTATGCGATGATTTGGGATCCTATGGTTTAAGAGAAAGTTAAATTCTTAAAAGAAAGATTACAGAAAAGGGTGTGATCTTGGATAGTGAGACATTCTCTTAGTTCTTACTTGAACTATGTGATTATGACGGATGTCAATTACAAATTGAGTTGGTTCTTGTCGGTATGTGTGATTCCTTCCAGTTAAAAAAAATGGTTAATCTAGTTTTTTAGTGTTTTTGCTTTTTGCTTGTGTGGCATTTATTTCTAAACTGCCTACTTGAAAAGTGAAAAAGTATTCGTGGTAAATTCATTGATTTTGGATTGGGCTCTTCTAAGGGAAGATGGTTTTGAGTTGGATGCATTATGACTCCTTTGTTTTCAGTTGAGTTCTTCAGATAAGTGAGTTGGTAGGCGAGTTCTTTGTGCGTCCCTTGGTAAAGGAGATGCTGCTTGCATAGGTAAAGTGATCGACTGAGAGTCGGAACAAGAGTTCCGTGTGTTTTGTGTAGACGGTGTACTTTGGTACCATAAGGAAGTTTAAAAAAAGGTGTATTGGATAGGTTACTTAGTCACGGGAATTTGTAGATTGGCGTATCGCTAGGATTGTCTTGAGTATTTGCGTGGAGTACGCAATGTCTGGTATAGTCCGGTGCTGAGAGAGCACATGAGAGGTCCGGGGCTTGAGATTTTGTTAGGGCCGTTGGCCCACGAGTTAGACTGTGCCTTCGAGATGTGTCCGTTGAGTGACTCATGAAAGGTTGGGACGAGTAATAAGGTGTAACATGTCTGTTACGCCAGGGTGCGGTGGTCCCGTAATTACGAGAGGAAAACGACTTGGGAATTGGATTCTCGCATGCTCGAGCATTATCCGATATTGTAAACAACATGTGCGTAGTTTTGTGGTAAATTCTAGCTGTGATTGTTCTTTGGTGTTTAAGCGTGGTAAGAATTTGGGGTCGAATTCTGTTTAAGAGGGGTAGAATGTAATACCCCAAATGTATCCGAGAGAGAAGAAATAAATTAGAGAGAAGGATCAATTAAAAAAAAGTGTTTTAACAGGAGATTAGAGGGTGGTTTATGTATAATTTGGACAACCTGGGCTGTGGGCTTTCGGCCCACAGCATTTAGGCCCAAGGAGAAGGGGTAGCTGGCCACATAAGAAGGAGAGTAGGCAACCCTGGGGTTGCTACAGTAGCATGGGTACAATGCCGCTGCCGTGCTTCAGTACCACACCGTGCTACAGTGCCCTCTCGCCCCTTGCTTTCGCTGCCAACCAAGAAGGAGGTTCGCCCGGGAGACAGATCGGCCAAGAAGAAGGAGAAGAAGAAGAGGAAAGGGGAAGGGAGAGATCGTGGCCTGGGGTGAGTGTTCATCACGTTCGGCGGTGGTTATTCAAGGGTAACCCCGGTTTCCCCCTGATTAGATGCACCTTCAATTGTTGTAGCAATGTCGATATTATGGTCTACTCAGGACAAATTTCGTTAAACAATTATTTTGATGTAGTTAATTGCAGATTTAGTCCTAGGCATCTCCTAGAGTATTGTAGAGGACGTCATCACCTTCCAATGAAGTGCTAGATCGCGTCATTTGGACTTCTGTAGCAGAAGTTATGAAATTTAGAACGTGACTGTTCACAGAGGGGACAGATCAATATTTAGGAATTTGAGTTGGGATCATATTAAAAACTATTGCGAGTACGGGTTTGCTTATAGTTTGTTTGGTCCATTACTATTGTCTTAGTATGCTTTTAAATGAATTTAGGTGGGGGACCGGTCCCGGAGGCAGCACCCTTTCCACATCCTCTGTTCTCACGCGGTTAAGGCAAGTACTCTGTTTGATAGAGTAATTATGAATTGTTGACAGTGAGTGCTAGTATTTTGATACATATTAGCTATGCTTGGTTGATAGTGTGATATGTTGATTAAAGATGGTGAATGCTTATGACACGAATGATTGTTATTCATGTATGGTGTTGATGTTGTTCATGATTATTGCAAAATTGTAATTGTTCATGTGCACTATGAAAGCATACATAAGACTTGGTCACGTGGTGATCAGGTATGCATATTTGAGGTCCCCGTCATGTAGATGATGGGCTTGAGGTCCCCACATTCGTGGAATATGGGCATTGAGAAGAGGTCCCCATCATGAAAACGATGGGCTTATGGTCCCCACACTTGTGGACTGTGGGCTTGAGGCCCCCTTTACTTGCGGAGTATTGGGCAATTGGTCCATGCACTTGCGAGCACAGGCATGGGTATGCAGCGACGATTGTATACCTCGCATTATCGGTAAAATGTGAAAAGAGTGAAAGAGAAAAGATGCATTGCACATTTGCATTCATACAACCTGAGATATGTTTCCGAGTTAAGCTTTGGAATTGAATGTTGATGCTGTAATTGTGAGGTTAATGTTTCATTATTGGTACTTGCTGAGTCTTTGGGCTCACTCTTGCTTTTGTTGTGTTTTAGGTACCTTTTGCAAGAACGGCATGCATGGGAGGGAGTAGACTTGAGTTGGAGTCATACACTGCCACGGATCTTTAAAAGTTGATCAATCTTTTTAGAGTGTCCATTAATAACTATGCGAACTGCTTAAGTAATGATTATGGTTAGGCCTCATGCATCAAGATTATTTGGAATAATGATGAGTAACGCACTTTGGTTATCTTTGAATATGTTCTAGCGGAATAGCATATTCTAATGCTTAGTGATGATTTTGGATGCTGGAATATTTAGTTATAATGTACTTTTTATCTTTTGGGAACCTCCGTATAGTTAACTATACAAAGGAAGTTCTGCCGAAATTTAGTAGATTGCCCTAGTTTAGCATTGATAATGTTTCATCAGTAGCATTCCAGGCTCATGTTGGGCTGGGGTGCTACACTCTTGCTTCGACTATGAATCAAACTTCGTTTCCAACTCCTTTGAGACCTTCTACCCATGAGGTATTGAAAACAAAAGTTAAGACTTCAGTTTCTCGATATGTCTCTAACCCCTAGCCAATATCTTCTATATCAACTTTCTTGGCTGGGGTGGTCCAGGGTGAAGGATCATCAGAGGAGTCTAAAGAGGAAGTTCTTCTTCAACGGGTTCCAAGGTTAGGGACCCCCATGGCCTTGGTTCCCTCTTCGTCGGAGCAAATGAGAGGACCTACTTTTACTTTGAATGAGGACTTCATGTCGCTCTTCAATGAGAGCAGATTTGAGATCGAGTTAGTTCTTCGATGATAACCTTGTGATTTTGGCTAATAATGACTAATCCTCTTTTCTTTCAACCTTTTTTTTTACCATCAGACCCGATAAGGGGACAACTTACAGCACAAGAACAAACTTCGCCACCAATTGTACCAGGAATTCCCAATAGAAGAGGTTCTGCAAATGGAAGTACCTCCTAGGACTACCGAGGAAGTGGTCTAGGATATTCTAGTGATGACTATTGAGACATCTAAGGAGATGTTACAGGACATGGAGGTCCAAATAGAAAGGACCTCCCAAGAGGATCAGATGGAAGAGGTGGTCCATGGGTCCACTACAACAGGAATGGATCATGAGACCACACAGTTAGAGGAGGTGGTCCATGAGACCATCGAAACCCAAGACGAAGATGACCCTATCTTGGTAAATTTTATTTTGGTAATTTCATTTTTTTAATATACCAGTATAGCCCTAACTCATAAAATATATTAGGAGTCGCAAGATACCTGGACTGATCCAACCAGAGGAGTTTTTCGTTTGGTTCAATTGGATCAATCCGAGGATGAGATTCCTCCGAAAAGTTCTCCTCCCAGAGCTGAAAAGAAGGACCTCCAAGACCTCATGACATTTGTCAAAAGGTGCTGGAAAGTCAATAATGACATGATATGGGAGATAAAAAAAACTTTTGCAGAGAAAGAGAAGTAAGTACATGAAGTTATTATTCAATCGTAAGATTCTAATTGAATGATGAACTTATGCCTTTGTTTACATTATAGGGAGTGCTTACTGGCAAAAGCAAAACAAGAAAATGCTGAGTCTGCACTTCATGCTCTCAAATTAAAATTGTCCAAGGCGGAGAAGAGAACTGAGAGGAGTGCGGTGGCCATGGCAGAAAAAACGGAAGAGATCCACCTCTTGACTCAGAAGAATAAAAAGTTCCAAGAGATCTTGGGCGAGCAATATGAAGAGAGCCATAACCTCTTTGAACAAAACAAGGTGTTCCTGAAGGAAAATGAAGGTAAAGAACTTCTTTTTTATTTTTACAAAGCATTTTACCTTGTCATTATTTGCAATATGTGAATTCTATTCTCTTTTTTCGTTCTTGTAACACCCTAGCTCAACATTGAGCCTAGAATGCTACTGTATTAAATAATTTAGACAATTTAAACTAAAATACCTTACAAAATTTCGGCAGAACCTCCTTTGTATAGTTATCTATACGGAGGTTCCAACTAACAGATATAACATATATAAGTATTCCAACTTGCAATTTGATTAAGACAAATCAAAACTGGCTATTCGTTACTATAACATCCATAGCAACTAAACATCTAGGATATAGATCAAGAGCATCCAAAAACATCTATCTGTTTATTACAGTTTACTCTAAGCAAAGCAATAATCATAAAGTGTACTTTAAGTAATTCATTCAACTACTAATTAATTTTCTTTTGCATTCCATTGTGGGTAGATCGTGCGATAGTGCAACAAGGCTAATCATTCTTTTCCCCCATGCATGCCGATCTCGTAAGGGTACCTAAAACACAACAAACAACAAGAGGTGAGTCCAAAGACTCAACAAATATAATAAATGGCATAAACAGCATACATGCATGTAATCTCATCAACTGTATTACACAAACCACACACCAATTACTTTACATACACATGCTATGCAATATGCTCAACATGTTCTTTATCTTTATCTTTATCTTTCTCTTTTGTATTTTACCGGTAATGCAAAGTGCGCATGCCCATGCCTGTGCCATCTAGCACAGGGACCATTGCTCATACTCCGCAAGTATGGGGACCTAAGCCCATGCTCTACAAGCATAGGGACTTTTAGCCCATCATAAACATACCGGGGACCTCAACAATTGCTTGGTCATCAGATGACCAAGACTTCAATAAGCCATCAAGATGCATATGTATGAAATCTCAAATTAATATAAACATGCATCCGCAGCAATATTGCATATGAATAATCTATTCATACTACAAATGCTCATAATCAAGACTTCATAACCTTCAAACATCCAAGAATAACACTTTACTCATTTCACTGGAAACCATGAACATTACCAAATATATCACCATAACAATCATGGATAACACAAATACTCCTAGTATTTATCAAACATTGCCATTCAATGATATCTATAATATCCATCATTGTACTTGCCTTAACCGCGAGAGAGCGAGGGACGTGCAGAAGGTGCTGCCTTCGGGATCAAACCACCGCCCTTGGATCACCCAGGGAGACAATGGTTGCTCCTCAACGACGATCCCCACCTTCTTGATCCGCGACGCCACGAAGATCCAATCAATCCTTCGCGAGAGGCTGGCAATGATGAGATCGCAACCAAGGGGTAGCTCCCGGAGATGGAGACGCAACACCAATTGGGTGGGGCGGAACCAAAGGGGTGGGAGAGGGGGCGGCTCCCTGCTGGTGGTGGCGCAAGATGGAGGAGGGGAGGGGAGATGAAGGGGGTGGCGGCCACAAAGGGGGAGGAGGTGGGAGATGTAGAAATTAGAAAAGCTAGACGTGATAAGAGGATTAGCGATTTCGATTGTAATGTGATGTATGATTTTGGTCCAGTATGTTATTCTTAGTTTGGGGTTATCTTCTTGTCCAGGTGGCAGCGAGATCCCAAGGGCAGCACCCACTTGGCGTCCGCCGTTTCGCGCGGTTGAGGCAAGTATTCGGGTTATAAGCGTATTTTCGGCCGTATGATATGATTGTGGTGATTGCTTGTTGTAGCCTTACACGAATGTTAGCGTAATGAGTTTTCCTTTTATCTTGATGAATGCAAGCTATGGTTAATGTTTCCCTTGAGCGTTGCTAAATCATACATGTTGTTATGTACATGTTAAATTCGTGCATATGAAAGACGTGGGCATGGAGCAATTGCATGTTCCAATCGTGTTGGAGACTTGGTCATACATGCATGTTTTTGATATATGATAGCGAAGTAAGGTTCTGGCATGATGTTTATATTGAGATTGGTGAATGCTCTAAGTATGATTATGCTCTATTTATGTCCGTTGTTATTGTACTTGGTATATTGATGATGAATAGATGTTGTGCATGTGCATATTGAGATCATCTTTGAAGCTTGGTCACGTGGTGACCAAGTATGCATTCGTTGAGTCCCGTCATGTATTGGCGAGCTTGAGGTCCCCACATTGGTGCAATGTGGGCTATGAGCAAAGAGGTCCCCATCATTCGGATGATGGGCAAAGTCCCTATACATGTGGTGTATAGGCTTTGGTCCCTGTGCGGAGGAGCACAGTGCAAGGGTACTGACGGATTTGTATACCCATTACGGTAAAATCACGAAAAGAGATAAAGTTAAAAAGGTGCATTGCATTGGTTGCATACACATGAGCATGAAGGCTTTACTCGGTGCATTGTTTTTCTTGGATTATTGATGCTATGAATGTTAACTTGCTTAGCCTTGTTGGTACTTGCTGAGTCTTTGGGCTCACTCTTGCTTTGATGTGTTTTAGGTACAACTGGCAAGGCGGCATGCATGGGAGGGAGTAGATGAATTGGAAGCACGCACTACCTCACAACATTAAAGCAATTGTCATTTAGCTTCATATAAGAATAAATAGATCACTGAAATACCCATGGTTGTTTTATGATTCGATTATGGTTGTGAGAATAGTGTTAATTTGATTACACTCCTATGATTATCTCTTATGCATGAGTGAATTGGATTATGAAATTATTGTTAAATGTTATGTTTACATTAGAAGCTATGGATAGTTTGAGATTCAAAGTTAAGCTGTAATAATGAGAATAGAAAGTTTTGGTTATGTTTATGATATTATTCTACACGCTTGAATGAACTCGATTATGATTATATTGATAAATGCCTTGATCAATTGTTGGAACCTCGGTATGGCGACTATACAAAGGAGGTTTAGTCGAGATTTTGTAATTGGTCTTAGTTTAGCTTAGTTTAATTTAATTTTAGTAGCATTCCGGGCTCAATGTTGAGTCTGAGGTGTTCTGATTGGTATCGAGCGGGTTTGTAGGTCCGTGGTGACTAGATATAAAAAAATTTGCTAATGTTAATCAACTTAAAAGTTTGACACACCACGATGAGGATGGGGATGGGTCAATCTTTGCATTTACGTTCCGTTATATCGTTTTGATTATTGCTGATATGAATTGAGTTTGGCTGCTTATTAATTAATTATTATGATTATTATGAGTGGGATTAGTCGTTGTGAGAGGTTAAGGTCGTGGTTGTGACCACGGCTTTACAGTTACACCACCGTTCGTGGAGTGGGTATGAGAAGTGCTACCCGGATATCTTAGTATGCAGTGTCGATGGCGAGAATCTTTAGAAGAGTTGCTCTCTTCCCTGAATTTGAATTTGGTCAACTCTTAACCGGTTGCGATTGATGGGTTTCTTTGAAATGTTTGGTGTGTTTCCTTTGGCTTTATTTGCCCGTAAATCAATTATTGTTTTCCCAGTAGTTGAGTTATTCTCGCGATTGGTGAATTTTGCTAATTGTCAATATTGACTTTTGTAGGGAGTTTTATTTTTCTTATTGGAAAGCTTGACCTATTTTATTAAGCTTGATGTTTTGGTTAATGAAAGTTTCTTTTGTGAGTCCTTTAGTCCATGAAGGCTTTGACTCAACGTATCTCTTTTGGGTATTTTGAGCGTTGAATATTAATGGTTGTGTTATGAGTTTCAAGTTAAGTTCGCGTTTGTGCATGATCGATCTTAACTAAGGTCCTTATCAAAGAAAGTTGAATAAGTGGAGGTTGTCCTTTAGTGGTTCTTGATGAGTTATGACTATGAGTATGACAATATTTAGTTGGAATCAATGGAGTTGTCAACACCAATTGGGTGGGGCGGAACCAAAGGGGTGGGAGATGCATTGGAAGTCATCTGTCAAATTAATCATGTAGATAGAGGAGTTGTTGAGATAAAGTTTGCTAAGCTGATAGAGCCTTTATACTGGAATTGTGGATGATGTATTTCAACTTGAGTGTAACATTGAGAATGTAAAGTTAAGAAAGATGAGTTAGTGTGTTTTGTGATGAACCAAACTCCAAAGTTGAGAGAGATTTATTCTTAAAAGAGATACTGAGAATTTGATACTTCCTCAAAGGAGTGAATTGTTTCGATTCTCGCTTGAGTTTTGTGTTGTTGACCAATATCTTTCGTAAGTTGAGTTTGATTCGATTTTGGTATATATGATTCTTATCTGTCAAAAGAATAAAAGAAATGATGGATTTGGTTAATTGAGTGGTTTCTCTTTTAGCGATCGTGGTGTTTATTTGCAAATTTTCTAATTGAAGGTGAAAGATTTTTCGTGTTAAATCATCGATTTTGAATTTGACTCTTTTAGTACCCCGAGTTGGTAACGCTTGGTTGCGTTGAGAGTTCTTCATTTTCACTGAGCTTACTTTGGTAAAAGAGTGTGTTTAGGAAGAGTATTGTTGTTGTGTGTTTCGGTTAAAGGAGGTGATTTTTGCTTTAGTGAGGAGTAATTGAGCGCTCCTGTGGTGGTGGCGCAAGATGGAGGAGGGGAGGGGAGAGGAAGGGGGTGGCGGCCACAAAGGGGGAGGAGGTGGGAGATGTGGGGGAAGTGGGGGTGCTAGGGCTTGTGCCCCCCCTTGTCCGGCCACCTTATGGGCCCTTTGGGCCCTACAGCTGCTCCCCCCTTGGGCTTCAAGGCTGCCCTCCTTGGCCCATAAGGCCCTCTCTTGGGCCTGCTGGCCAATGGCCCAGGCCCAACACTGGAAGAACTGACGAAACGCCGGAATTTCTCTTTTAAAATTCGAATTCGAACTAAATTCTTTCTAAACGAAAACGGGGTATTACATTCTACCCCCTTAACAGAATTCGACCTCGAATTCTAACCGTCGAAATAAATGAAAGTAAACCGCGACTAGAACTTAACAACAATAAACAGATAACCATTGCGAACGAAGCTGGATAATGCTCACGCATGTGAAACTCCAACTCCGAAGTGGCCTCTCTCTCGCACTATGGACCACAATACAATGACGTGAAACGACGTCTGTTCTAACACTCAACCCAACATTTCCAGGTACAATCATCAGAAAAGACTCGAAGGTAAGATACTACTCGAAGGTATATGATGATAACGAAAAAGATTCAAACTCTAGATTTCACAGGTACTCACTCGGCACCAGACATGCCACAGGTCGCGTACTCCACGTATGGACCTGAGACAGTCCTAGCAATACGTCAACTTTCGAACTCTCGTAGCTAATGAAAACAACGCAAAGAACCTTGGGCTAACCTTCCCATTGATACCAAAATACAACAAGCGCATAGCACACGAAACTCTGGTTCCACCTCCAAATCGAACTCTTCAACGTAATAAGGGTCACCCACCTTTTTTCTCGAGGGACACACCACGGAACTCGCTCTAAACAACCCTGAGTCAACGGAAAGTAAGGACTCTCGTCGCAACCACACATTGCCAACTCGGTGCCAAAAGAGTCAAATCTAGAATCAAAAATTCATCACGAAGACCTTCCACCTTCAAATTAGAAAATTTGCAAATAAAGACCACGACCGCCAAAAGAGAAATCACTCGAATGCCCAAATCATAGATTTCTTTCATTCTTTCTGAACTGATACAAACCACCCATGCCAACAAAAAGCCGAGCTCAATTGCGAAAAGCATCAGTCATAAACACATAGCTCAAACAAGAATCAAGAAAACGTGTCACTACTTGAGGAAGTACCAATTTTTTTCTCGGTTTCTCTTTTAGGAATAAAATTTCTCTCAAACTTTGGAATCCAATTCATTGCGTAACACACTAACTCATCTCTCTTATCTTGGCATTCTCACCCACACCTCTGTATAGAGGCTTTATCGACTCCATAGAAACTTTCTCTCAACAACTCCTCTTCTGACAGAATTAATTTGACAGATGACTCCCAATGCATCTCAAAATAGATCTCACACGCAATCACATCACCTCAATCTTTAAAGAATAAACAACTCGGGATTCTCAGAACACACACTCATATACTTCATCAAAAGGGATCTATTAATGTTCATTCCACTGTTCGGAATCCACCCTTAGTCTACTTCCTCTACACATACTCATTGGGCGACCCAAAGTCCTAGCCTAAAATGCTAAGCCCAAAATTTAAACTTCAAGACTCCTACAATGAATTTTCGGTACTTGATAGGTAACCCTCAGAGCTGAAAACTAAAATTTCACACAGCTCAACAATAACCTCAGTCATTAATGTCATCATTCCTCACTAATAAAATAACCGCCCAATGCGATTCATTACGCCAATCTTAGACCTTATCTAACCCACACCAATCAAAAGCAAATACTCGGCCACAATATACCCATTCGCAAAACCCTAATTGATTGACCGGTACTCAAACATAGTCGATTACTAACATCAATAAATAAATATATTCTTGACCAAGTTATCCTTAGAGATAATCTAACTCCCATCGGGTTACTCATTGAGGCCGAGACATACCAGATAATTACTTAACAGTCAATGCTATCCCATTAATTAGCACGATTAAAAGATTTCTCTACACTACTACTCATTAATTTCACCATCAAAACTCTTCTACATAATATTACTAAGTACACAATTGCGTTACTCTAAAAGATTTTTATCAAGAGTCCATACTTTCGTTAAGTCCAACATTCCAATATGGACAAAGGTTATTGGATCATAACTCGCCATAGGTTCCACTAGTTGTAACACTAATCAAATTTTATTTCATCACCAAAGCATTCCATCGAATCTTCTCCAGGTGTTAAAGGTCAAAACCAAACCACTATCTACTGCTCTTCACATAGCCTGGTTTCCAAAATCTCACCACTATCATATACTTGTCCACCACCAACCATCGTCAAATTACACATTAGAAGACTCGGCAACACAAGTTGGTTAATTCCTTTCTCAAGAAGGAAGAGACAAACTAAAACAAGTTTCAACACACAAGAAAACATTGCCCCTCGGAGTGAGCATGAGACCAAGAGAAACAGTCAAAAGGAAATTATCTCTAAAAACAAAATTACAAGTCTGCTGACGAGGGCACATGTCCCACAAGAAGGAACTTTCAACCTCTATGAATCAAAATAAAACACTGCTATGGAAAACCCAAGAAACTCTTAAGCTCTAAGAACAAGAAGGTTGCAAATTACCATACTTAACTCCAACCTCTAATACTTATGGTACACATTTTCTGTTAACAAAGAAAGCAATTTTCTTTGATTACAACATTACTTGCCAACACCAACCAAAAATGTCCTTTAAAACCAAATCACATTAACCACCTAGGAACCAATTAGAACCTTTCCATACGTCACATTTCTCAATTAATTCTCTCTACTACCTAAATCATGAACTCCCAAAAGTCCACGAATACAAAACTCCAAATATTTCATTTGACTGATATTACAAAAGGCAATTAACTTACTTTCTCTCTAGAAGAATCATCACTACTACGACGAGTCAGAATCTCTTATGGACAAACTTACTAACATCAAGAATGATCTACCCCTAACAAGACTCGTTATCGTCAACTCTTCCTTTTATTAAGCCCCCACTCTCATTAAACCACATCATCAAGAATAACCATTCACAACCTCGCAATACTACCAAATTGCGATACTCTATAAAATTGATCAAGATTTCCATACTTTCGGTAATTCTAATGTTCCACCCGAAGTGAACAAAAGATCTTGAATTACAATCACATAGGTTCTACTAGCTGTAACAATGCAATCAGTTTAACCTCTTAAGACAATCTTCCATTGAGATAGACTTCTCTCGAAGAACTATATTACGAAATTATTTCATCCTCCAATGCTCATCGAATAACTTACAACTCAAAGTTTCACAACTACAATTATTAAACACCTCAAAATACTCGGGTGAAACGAATAGGTTGATTCTTTCTCAAAAGAAAGAGCGAATGGAATCAATTTCTTTCATCAACTAGGAAAACATGTGCCACCCGCAGTGAACACAAGACCAAGGAAAATTGTCACTTAGGCAACGTACTCGGAAAACATAAGGGAAAGTCAACAGTCGAGGGCTCAAGCCCTACTGAAAGCGAATACCAAACCACAAATGAGAAAAAGGTAATGCCCTTTGAAAAATGATAAACTCTTATGGAACAACTACATAAGGTTTAAGCACACTCAAATAAACTTCAAGATGCGAAACGCGACTTAAATCTCAATTACTTATACTTCACTCCTTCCTTTAACAAGGAAGGTTATTTTCTGTGATTACTACATCACTTTGTCAACTTAAACAGGATAAGCTCTTAAGACCAAATCATAGGAACCACTTAAGAACCAATAAAGTCTTTCAACATGCCACTTTGCTCAAAGCAACTCAATCACCACATAACTCAAGAGGTCCAAATAATCACCATCACAAAACCCAAAACACTTTTACAAAATCCAAATTACGAAGGACGATCAAATTACTTTATTTCTAAAAGAATCATCACCACACACACAAGTCACAATCTCTTGCAGATAGTCTTACTAACAACAAGAATAATATGCTCTGAACACAAATATTTATCATCAACTATTCCATTAGAAAGCCCCCAAAGTTTCACCAATTTGTTCCTTACTGCCATTTCATCCCATCTTCAAAATAAGAGTATACCCGAAACCATACAACCTCATTACATCGACCCCTTAAGTTTAGAAGGGGTCTATTACACGATTGGAAAGCTCCTACCAAAACTCTTTCATCAGGGACACATTATCATCCAATTATTTCACAATCATGTGGGCATAAGCCACCTATTATATCATATCAGTTCAACTTTTAGCGAAGCTCATCATCAAACTTCAACACACAACAGTTATACTACAACCATTGTTGTTATCAACTCGCTTCATTATGAAATCTAGTTGCTACCTACTTTCCTTCCCAAATCACATGGTTATTAACTAACACATATTCAATTGTTCCTCCTCACATTTGGATTTCGGCAAAAATACACTAAAACTTCAAAAATCGAAATCTTCTATCGATCAAAAGTCTCAACAACGTTACAACCAAATTCATCGTGTCATTCTATATAGAAGAACTACATAGAACTCCTTCCATAAATTGTAGATCCACCGATATTCAATCCATTCAACCGGTTGTACACAATTCCAATAACTAATCATACTAGGAAATAAGTAAATCTAGCATTTTCTCTAGTTTCCCTTTCCACACATTTAAATTAATGTAATACCCCAAATGTATTCGAGAGAGAAGAAATAAATTAGAGACAAGGACCAATTAGAAAAGTGTTTTAACAGGAGATTAGAGGGGGATTTATGCATAATTTCGACAACTTGGGCTATGGGCTTTGACCCACGACATTTAGGCCCATGAGGGTGGCTACTAATAAAGAGAGGAGGAAAACCACGGATGAGTTCTTGTGTACGATATGCTCTGATACCCGCCGCCCTTCTGATACCATGAATAGTGCACACACCAATTGGAGGAAGAAGCGATCACGGAGATCGATTGGCCAAGAAGAAGGAGATTGCTGGAGGTGGCGGTGTTGGAGGAGGAAGAAGGTGAGGCAGGACCATCTTTGGGGAGTTAGCTAGTGGGTGCTCTTCGTGCCGGCGATCGGTTCGTCAAGGGTAACATCGTTTTCCTCGTTTAGATGTATTAGCGCTTAATTGTTCTTTGCAGTAATTCCGTCGCCTCGGGACATATTTCATTAGAGGGCGTTTTGGTGTGGTTAAGTGCGGATTCGGTCTTGGTCATGTAATACTCAGTGGAAAGCGGGAAAACCGATTATTCAAAGTAAAAGGGTTAATTAGAAATTGATCGGAAGAAGGATCTAATAGAAAATAGTTAATTAGTCGGTTAAAAAGGGGTTAGCAGCAGTTTTTGGGCAGCGTGGGTGAGGCCTCGAGGCCCATGAGCTTCGGCCCATAGGTGGAGGAGGAGTCCGGCTTTAAAGGGGCCAAACCTAGGCGCCCCTCTCCTCCCCTATGGCCTCCACCCCACTCCCCCTTGCGCCTCCTCATGGCTGCCTCCACCCTTCCCCCCCTCTCCATGCTGCACCATCTTCCATTGGTGCCTCCTCCTTGCTACCGGTGTTCCTGCTGCCAACCAAGCGAAGAAAGGACCGTGGGACTGCATCCTTTGAGAGGAAGGAAGGGAAAGAGGGAAAGGATCTTCTTCATAGGGGTGGTTCATCATCTTCCTGTGATTCTTCAAGGGTAACGATGAGTGTTCTTCGCTGTTTGATTAGTATATTATGCGTTTACAGTTTCGTTTAGTAGATCGATTACTTTTGCTGCTAGATCGCGTTCTGTCCAGATTAGTGCGTGGAAGTTTTGGCATCCTTAGAAGCGGAATCTAGGAATCTTGTCTCCTAGAGATAGTTGGGTTTTGTTCTTAGCTTTAATTGGCCGCCAAGAACACCCAATTCCGATTTACGGTTTAGAAGTTACGTTGATTTAATTGCTGCTGTCCCAAAATCCTGACGAGAATCTGCAGTCGTTTTGATTAATAATTAAGAAGCTGTTAGAGGCCGAATTGGAGGTCTCCATCACCTAGAGAGTTGTAGGTTATCTCGTTATCTTTCATTTCCGACAAGAATCACGTCATTTGGACCTCTGTAGCAAAAGTTATGATTTTCTTAGGAGTCTGTGCTGTGGAATGATGGCTGGTCTGACAGGTTTTAGTGTTTCGACTTAAGCGTATACTTAGAGGAAAAATCAGAGGGGCTCACCATAACTAAAAATGTAGATAATCCTTCCAGCTTTCAGGAAAACTAAAGATCATGAAATTCGGACGAACGTAGAAAGTTATGATAGTTTCTTTGTTGCTGTCCAGAGACCCGACGCGAATTGATACTCTGTTGTATGGCTTGGTAGGGCTAGTAAAGGGACGAATCAGATAACCTCACCAACTAGGTTTAGAAGGGAATTCAATAACCTTTTCAGAATGTCCAAGATCTCTTTATTTGGATTTCTGTACAATTAGTTATGTTTTTTCGAAGGTGACTGTCCACTGGTAGGACAGACTGGTAGTTGGTAATAGAATTGGGGACCGCGTTTTAGTGGCCGTTATGCTCGATTGTATCTATAGTTTTGCTTTTGAATCTATATGGTAGCCTTAGCATGTCTCATATGTTATCCAGTGTGGGTTTGATTCGGGAGCAGCACCGTATCCCCAACCTCCTCGTTCGCACGGTTGAGGCAAGTGCATTGTTGTTAAATGGGTGTGATTGATTGGCTATGTTTGTGTGTTATTTGATATATGGTTGCATAGCAAGATGGCTTACTTGATGAATGTTTAAGTATGGTGATGGCTCAAATTATGCTTATGCTCTCTGTGGTTCAATGTTGTTGTCTTTTGGTAAGATTGATGATGAATGAGAGATGAGCATTTGCATATTGAGAGCATATTGAGGCTTGGTCACGCGTGACCAAGCATGTTTCCTTTGAGATCCCGTCATGAATGTGACGGGCCGAGATCCTCACTCGTGGAGCGTGGGTTTGAGGTCCCGTTACTTGCGAATGCAGGCAATTGGTCCTGTGCGTTCGCGCATAGGCATGGGTATCTTGGCGGCGGTTGCATACTCTGCATTACGGTGTAATGCACACGAAGTTAAAGATAAAGGTTCCTTGAGCATTGCATTTGCATATGAGATGTTCTATTGTTGATCTCCTTTACATGTATGTTGATGTTATAGTTTTTATGTACTTGCTGAGTCTGTGGACTCACTCTTGCTTTATTGTTGTTTTAGGTACACAGCCAAGAACGACATGCATGGGGAAATGTCGCTAGTCACACACATGCCACATGAACTAAATAAAGTTGAATGATCTTGGATCGTAATTGTTTTTAGTAATTGGGCAAGATACTCAAAGGTTCATTATGTCTTGTCTCTTGCGGGGTTTAAGTATAATAATGATGAGTAGTGGAACTTTATACTTAATTGGATTGCTAGATACTTAGCATGTCTTTGATTATTTTTGATGTGTCGGATGATAGTTTAGTTAATTTATGAATTATCTGTATGTTGGAACCTCAGTGTAATTAATTTTACTGAGGAGGTTACTGAAATTACTAAAGTTGCCTTGATTAGAATTATTAGGGTTTTGTTTAGTAGCTTTCCGAGGCTCATGTCGGGTGGGGTGTTACAGTTGGTATCAGAGCGGGCTTTAGGTCCGTGGTAGTTGAAATATTAAATTGACACCTTGTGCACTGATAGGTGGGTTGGGTTTTGCATTGCATTTACGCTTAGTATGTTGTATTGAAGAATCCTGTTGTGAATTGAACTAATATATCTATAATATAATACTATTGTTATCTTGTGTGGGGTTAACCCACGTTTGAGAGGTTGAGGTCGTGGTTGTGACCTTGGGCTTTACCAGGCTACACCACCATTCACGGTGTGAGAATAGGGAAGTGGTTTTCTCGAATATCTTAGTATAGGTGATAATTTGAGTATCTTTGGAGAGATTGTTCTCTTCCCTAAAAAAAATAAATAAATAAATAAAAATAAAATAATTGATTTGGTCTACTCGAGTTAAGGTGTGCTTGATGAATTGCTCTTAGATTTGAAGTTTCTTCCAGTTGAGGTGTTTCCATTGATTTAATTTGATCCTTTAAAGCAAATATTGTTTTCCAAGCTGTTGAGCCATGCATGATTGATGAACCTTCTTTGGTTAGTGGTTACAATGCGTTGATGGGTTTCAATTGGTTTGTATTTGTTTTATAGAGCAAATGTTGTCTTTTCGACTCTTGAGCTATTCTTGCTACATGTGATTGTCGTCTTTGATAGTATTGTTCCTTGTTATGGAGGTTCTACTTTCTTGATGGAAATCTTGACCCATTTATTAAACTTGATAATTTGGGTCATGAGCGTTTCCTATTGAAATACCTTTAGTACGTGGAGGATTTGACTTTATGTATTTCTTTTGGGTATGATGAGTGTTGAAGTTTAATGGTTCCATTCTATGAAACAAGATGTTCAACCCTTTAGCGATGTTTTGTTATGGATAAGTGAGAGGTTATAACCAAAGCAATTAACTAGTATGGTTTGAGTTATCAAGTTGGATATGTAGTGTTGAACATAAATGGTTTTAACCAGTTCCTTGGAATTAACGTTGATTAAGTCGAGGTTGTCTTCTAGTAGTTCTGATGAAAACTATGAGTAAGGGTATGTTTATACCTACTAGTGAACGAGATTTATTAAGAAGTGTGAGATATTGATGACTTGTTTTGAACATTAAGATGATGGAAATTCGATGATTTATTGGATAAATCGGTGCAAAGTATCTCAATGGATTTGTCTACCCATTAGTGATGAATATGTTAAGGATATGATTGAACGATGACCTAGAGGATATTAATCCAGTAATTTTCATAAACTGGCTACTTGATGGTCATACATAATTGCTAGATCGAAAACATGTATATCGGACTAGATGGATGTAGAGGTAGTACCTTGTGACACCCTGTTTTACAAGGGATGGTGATATTAAATCTCTAGTTATAAATTGCCCTAAACTAAGAGCTTAAAATATAGTGTTGACTCTACGTTTATAGATGGATATGTGACTACAAGTAGAAGTAGAGCCCTTTTGATATTTGGAGTGGGTGTGAGTAACACTGATGGTGGTATGGATGAATGAATAAGTGATATCTGAAAGCGTCCTTGGCGAAGTTGTTATTTGATAAGTATGATTTTGTTAAAAGAGGTTTGTTTCAACCTTGTGACTGGTGTTTCTTTTGGAGAGATTTAGGATGGGATGAGAGCGGCGAGGATTCTCGCCAGAGTATATTATTTTAGTGTTAGTAAGATTGCTAGTGAGGATTATGATGACAATATGGAATGTATGGTATAAAGGGATTAGATCGCTTGCACGATATGGATTAAGTGAAAATATTTCTAGCTTTGCGTCTGTGAACTTCGGACCTCTTGTCGATGTGGTAGCTGAATTTGTTTTTGCGCTTAATGACGTGTTGAGAGGTTTTATTAGCTTCTTAGTGATTTTTGTATTGAGGTTTATGAATCTCTTATTGTTGGAGTTGGCAAAGTGATCTGTAACCAACGAAAGTCTTTTCTTTGTTAAAGGTAAGAGTGAAGTAGAAGTATTTGAGGCGAAGTCAAGTTTGGTAACTTACGTTTCGAATTTTGCTTAAACTTTCTGTTTGCCCATCGAGTTTCTTGAATTCCAAAGGTAATGTTTTATTCCCGTTTGAGGACGTGTGCCCTCACCTTTGATCCTATCTTTTATTTTCCAAGAACATCATTATCGATTGTTTCTCGTGATTTTGAACTCTTGTAAGTGGTAACGTTTTCCTTGTGCTGAAATTTATTTCTATTTGCCTCTTCTTCTAAGAAAGGGTTAACCGAACTATATTACAAAGTCTCTTCGGATGTGAATTGGCAACGAGATAGGGGTGGTCTAGTGGATGATTTGTGAACCTTTGGGAGAGGCATCGAATAATTAATCAATTTATTAGAATAATCCTTGAAAAGGATTTGAGTTAAAAAGAATATTAGTCTTTGGAGTTGACAGATTTCGTAGTCGCAACTAGTAGGACCTATAGCGAGATGTGGTCCAAGATTTCGTGTTTATTTTGACAAAACATTAGAAGTAGCAAGTATCGGAATCTTGATCAGAATTTTAGAGTATCGCATTTGGGTACTTAGTAAGATTGTGTAGAAGAAGCATGATGATGTAGTTTCATGACGGTAATAGTGTGGAGAAAATTAATCGTTGAGTTAATTAACGGGATAGTAGGAATAATTGAGTTATTGTCAAGTATGACTCGGCCCCAGTGAGTAACCCCATAGGAGTTAGATTATCTCGATGGATGACTTGGTCAAGAATATATTTATCTTTTGACATTAAATGATTGAGTATGTTTGAATCTTGGTCAATCAGTTAGGGTATTGCAAAGAGGTATATTACAGTTGTGTAGTTGGATTGGATTGGTGTGGATTAGAGAAGGTCTAAGGTTGGTGAAATAAAGTACCTTGGGGCGGTTATCTGATTAGTTAGGAATATTGATATTAATGACTAAGATTATTGTCGAGCTCTGTGAAATTTTAGTAAACGAATGTGAGGATTTCCTATCAACTAAACCAGAAATTCACGATAGGAGACTTGAAGGTTAAATTTGGGGGCCCTGTATGTTATGCTAGGACCTGAAAGACCCAGTAATATGTGCAGAGGTGGAAGAACAAAACTGAATTTTAAATAGTGTGTTGACCTTTGATAGAATTCTTTGGGTAAAGTAAATGAGTGGGAATGTGGTGAATATCAAGTTGATTATCTATAAAAGATTGAGGTGATGTGATTGTGGATGAATTTTATATTGAGGAGTGTTGGGAACTATTTGTCAAGATAATTCTTTTGGTAGAGAAGTTGATCAGAGTATGCTATTGTGGATTGGAAGAGTCTCTCTTCATAGGTGTGGATTTTGTGTTTAGTTTGAGCATAGCTTTGATATTGCCAAATAAAAAAAATGAATAAATTAGAGTGTTATGCGATGATTGGGAATCTCATGGTTTAAGATAAAGATGAAAACCCTACAAGAAAGTTTGAGGAAAAGGTTGTATTCTTGGATAATGAAATGTTCTCCTGGCTTTTATTTGAGATTTGTCTCCAGGACAGATGCCAAACATTTATTAAGTTGGTTCTTCTCGGTATGCGAGATTCTTTCGGTTAAGACAAATAAAGGAAATGGTTGTTTTGAGCATTGAGTGATTTTGCCTTTGGCTTATGTGGTGTTCATTGGTAGCTGTCTAATTCGAAAGTGGAAGAGTTTCATGATGAATCTTTTGGTTTTGAATTTAACTCTTTTGGTGGGAGTTGGTGATGCGTGTTCGCGTTGAGAATTCTTTATTCTCGGTTGGGTTTTGTTTTTGTTAGAGCTTGTTTAAAATGAGTTACGTAGTGCGTCCACGATTAAAGAAGGTGCCCTTTGTAAAATTGAAAAGATCGAATGATACAAGGAACACGAGTTTATGTGCTATGTGCGGTTGTGTGATTTGGTACTAAAGAAAATGTTGACCTTTGGTACTTTGGTGTTTTCGAAATAGGCGAAGATTCGGAGATAGCGCATTACTAGGACCGTCTCGAGTCCTAGCGTGCCTAGGCGTGAAGCTCGTTAGGGCGATGGCCTGAGTAAGACCATGTCAGCGAGGCGTGACCGTTGAGTAACTCGTGAAAGGTTGGGCGTGAAGTAAGGCGTAACATTTCAATTATGTCGGTATGGTGGTCCCATAATTCCGAGAGGAAAAAAACTTGGGAATGGGAGTCTCGCATGCGCGAGCTTTGTCGGAGTTATTCATAGCAGGGCGTGGCAATGTTAGTAATCCTTAAGCGTGATTATTCTTTGGTTTTAAGCGTGTTCGAATTGGGTCGAATTCGGTCTAAGGGGTAGAATGTAATACTCAGTGGAAAGCGGAGAAAACCGGTTATTCAAAGTAAAAGGGTTAATTAGAAATTGATCGGAAGAAGGATCTAATAGAAAATAGTTAATTAGTCGGTTAAAAAGGGGTTAGCAGCAGTTTTTGGGCAGCGTGGTGAGGCCTCGGGCCCATGAGCTTTCGGCCCATAGGTGGAGGAGGAGTCCGGCTTTAAAGGGGCCAAACCCTAGGCGCCCCTCTCCTCCCCTATGGCCGCCACCCCACTCCCCCTTGCGCCTCCCTCATGGCTGCCTCCACCCTTCCCTCCCCTCTCCAAGATGCACCATCTTCCATTGGTGCCTCCCCTCCTTGCTACCGGTGTTCCCTGCTGCCAACCAAGCGAAGAAAGGACCGTAGGACTGCATCCTTTTGAGAGGAAGGAAGGGAAAGAGGGAAAGGATCTTCTTCATAGGGGTGGTTCATCATCTTCCTGTGATTCTTCAAGGGTAACGATGAGTGTTCTTCGCTGTTTGATTAGTATATTATGCGTTTACAGTTTCGTTTAGTAGATCGATTACTTTTGCTGCTAGATCGCGTTCTGTCCAGATTAGTGCGTGGAAGTTTTGGCATCCTTAGAAGCGGAATCTAGGAATCTTGTCTCCTAGAGATAGTTGGGTTTTGTTCTTAGCTTTAATTGGCCGCCAAGAACACCCAATTCCGATTTACGGTTTAGAAGTTACGTTGATTTAATTGCTGCTATCCCAAAATCCTGACGAGAATCTGCAGTCGTTTTGATTAATAATTAAGAAGCTGTTAGAGGCCGAATTGGAGGTCTCCATCACCTAGAGAGTTGTAGGCTATCTCGTTATCTTTCATTTCCGACAAGAATCACGTCATTTGGACCTCTGTAGCAAAAGTTATGATTTTTCTTAGGGAGTCTGTGCTGTGGAATGATGGTTGGTCTGACAGGTTTTAGTGTTTCGACTTAAGCGTATACTTAGAAGAAAAATCAGAGGGCTCACCATAACTAAAAATGTAGATAATCCTTCCAGCTTTCAGGAAAACTAAAGATCATGAAATTCGGACGAACGTAGAAAGTTATGATAGTTTCTTTGTTGCTGTCCAGAGACCCGACGCGAGAATTGATACTCTGTTGTATGGCTTGGTAGGGCTAGTAAAGGGACGAATCAGATAACCTCACCAACTAGGTTTAGAAGGGGAATTCAATAACCTTTTCAGAATGTCCAAGATCTCTTTATTTGGATTTCTGTACAATTAGTTATGTTTTTGAAGGTGACTGTCCACTGGTAGGACAGACTGGTAGTTAGTAATAGAATTGGGGACCGCGTTTTAGTGGCGTTATGCTCAGTTGTATCTATAGTTTTGCTTTTGAATCTATATGGTAGCCTTATCGTGTCTCATATGTTATCCAGTGTGGGTTTGATTCCGGGAGCAGCACCGTATCCCCAACCTCCTCGTTCGCACGGTTGAGGCAAGTGCATTGTTGTTAAATGGGTGTGATTGATTGGCTATGTTTGTGTGTTATTTGATATATGGTTGCATAGCAAGATGGCTTACTTGATGAATGTTTAAGTATGGTGATGGCTCAAATTATGCTTATGCTCTCTGTGGTTCAATGTTGTTGTCTTTTGGTAAGATTGATGATGAATGAGAGATGAGCATTTGCATATTGAGAGCATATTGAGGCTTGGTCACGCGGTGACCAAGCATGTTTCCTTGAGATCCCGTCATGAATGTGGCGGGCCCGAGATCCTCACTCGTGGAGCGTGGGTTTGAGGTCCCGTTACTTGCGAATAACGGGCAATTGGTCCATGTGCGTTCGCGCCTGAGCATGGTTCGGCGGCGGTTGCATACTCTGCATTACGTGTAATGCATACGAAAGTTAAAGATAAAGGTTCCTTGAGCATTGCATTTGCATATGAGATGTTCTATTGTTGATCTCCTTTACATGTATGTTGATGTTATAGTTTTTATGTACTTGCTGAGTCTGTGGACTCACTCTTGCTTTATTGTTGTTTTAGGTACAGAGCCAAGAACGACATGCATGGGGAAGTAGTGCGCTAGTCACACACATGCCACTTGAACTAAATAAAGTTGAATGATCTTAAGATCGTAATTGTTTTTAGTAATTGGGCAAGATACTCAAAGGTTCATTATGTCTTGTCTCTTGCAGGGGTTTAAGTATAATAATGATGAGTAGTGGAACTTTATACTTAATTGGATTGCTAGATACTTAGCATGTCTTTGATTATTTTTTGATGTGTCTGGATGATAGTTTAGTTAATTTATGAATTATCGTATGTTGGAACCTCAGTGTAATTAATTTTACAGGGGAGGTTCTGAAATTTACTAAAGTTGCCTTGATTAGAATTATTAGGGTTTTGTTTAGTAGCTTTCCAGGCTCATGTCGGGCTGGGGTGTTACAGGTCATCTCCTAGAAAGTTGTAGAGGATGTCACTAGCTTTCAATGAAGTGCTAGATCGTATTTTTGGACCTCTGTAGCAAGCGTTATGAATTTATTAGTGCAAGCGTTCTGCGAGTCACAAGTGGTTTGTGAGTTTTAGTAATGCATGGGTATCTTTGCGACGGTTGCATACTTTGCATTCTTGGTAAAATGCAAAAGAGATAAAGAAAAGGAATCCTTGAGTATTGCATACGCATGTGAATGATTTAATGATGTGCTCCGAATGTGGATGCGGATGTTATGATTTGACTTATGTGACTTTTTATTTATGTACTTGCTGAGTCTGTGGACTCACTCTTGCTTTCTTTGTTGTTTTAGGTACCCAATTCAAGCGCAGCATGCATGGGAGGAGTAGCATTATGTTTACACGCACACGGCCATGTGCTTTAATTCTCGAGACCATGCCTTAATAAATAAGCTCTGTTCAAGGATTTGTCATGATTATATTTCGCATTGGATTAATTGTAATAATGATGATTAGCTTAGTTGGATGCTTGAGGACTTGTTCAGTTGATTAGCAAATTCCTGAGACTTACTGATGATCTTTAATATTGCAATGTTTCGTTATAGTTCTCTTTTAACTGTTGAAACCCATGTGAAGTGAGAAATACAAAGGAGATTCTGCCGAATTTTAGTAAATTGTCTAGCTTAGATTTATGTAAGGTTACCTTAGTAGCATTCCAGCTCATTGTTGAGTTAGGGTGTTACAATTAATCCATGAGAACCAAAGAACCCAACAAGTTTAACAACCTAAATGATTTTAATGACCAGACTAATTCATCTATGTTCCATACTTATTAATATCTCTTTTGACTCCCAATAGGTATGGACATACTCCCAGTCACTACTCATATATACAGTTCATCAAGAACTAGAAGAAGACAACATCAACTTAATCAATTTCACTTCCAAGGTTACTAATTAATATTAATTATGCACCACACCAAATACTCAACTTGATACCCATACCATATCTTGTTATTTGGTTACAATCTCTAATTTAACCATAACAAGGCATCACACAAGGATTTTAACAATTTCCACCAGAAAAGAGATACATTAAACTTCAACACTCGGAATAATCCAAAGGAAAAACATAGAGTTAAAGCTTTCTCATGTTAACAAACTTGCAACAGAAACTCTCATTACCCAAACTATCAAACGAATATATGAGTCATTCCTTTCCAATGAGAAAGAATGAACAACCATGGAAATATAAATATTGTCAATTGAGGAAGATCACAAGTAATAAAAACACCTCAACAGTCGGAAAACGATAATTGTTTCAGAGAACCATTAGAGACCATTGAAACACAACAACTACCATAAACCATGAACCCAAGAGAAATTCATCATCCACCACAAAACAAGAATTTGCCAAGATTGAGGTCAAGAAAGAAAACAACTTCCTAAAGCACCTCACGCTCAACTCCTGCAACTATGGTATTCAGGGTAACTACTCCATTCGTCTACCACGAACAGTGGTATAACCTGACAAAGTCCAAGGCCACAACCACGGCCTAAACTTATTAACAACCATTATCGACACACATAAACAGTATAATCACATATGTTTATACATGATCATCTCATGGCAATCATAGAATAGATTCATATATAGATATAGAATATCATAACATATCATATCATAGATTAACAACAAGAAAGATAGTACAGAGGCAATTCAACATTTTCTCAACAAATGAAACATAACAACAGATAATGCGGAAGCAATGTAATTCCCATCACCACCTACTGTGCACAGTGTGTTAATTTAATATTTTCCTATTAACCACGGACCTAAAGCCCACTCGATACCAACTGTAACACCCCATCTCACATTGAGCCTGGAATACTACTGGAATTAAATTAAACTAGAACAAATTACAAATTTTTGGCAGAACCTCCTTTGTATAGTCAACTATACCGAGGTTCCAACAAATAATCATGGCATTTATCACTATCTTCATAATCAAGTTCACTCAGGCATGCAAGATAATCGATTAAACATAATCAAGACATGCTATTCTCATTATTACAATTAATCTGATACTCAAAACCATCCATGAGTGATTCTCAAGCAGTTTACTTATTCCTGAAATGAAACTAAATGGCAAACGCCTTAAGGTTGTGAGGTAGTGAGTGCATCCAACATCTACTCCCTCGTATGCATGTCGTTCCTGCCAGTTGTACCTAAAACATATCAAAGCAAGAGTGAGCCCAAAGACTCAGCAAGTATCAACAAGACTAAAACAAGTTCGCAGTTATAGCATCAATAATCCACAATAACATTACACTAATCATAGCTTTCATACTTATGGAATGCGATAAATGCAATGCACCTTTTGAACTTTATCTCTTTTCGCATTTTACCGGTAATGCGGGGTATACATCCGTCGATGTATACCCTTGCCTGTGCCTCTGGCACAGGGACCAAGAGCCTATACACCACATGTATAGGGACCTTTGCCCATCATCTTAATGATGGGGACCTCTTTACTCACTGCCCACATTCCACGAATGTGGGGACCTCAAGCCCGTCATTGCATGACGGGGACCTCAACCATTCATACTTGGTCACCACATATCCAAGTCTCAAACATGCATATGCGCTATGACATCATCTTTCATACATAAGAATTCAACGTGTACCTAATAACATGTAAGCATAAACAACATACGAAGGAAACTTTAACTATAACTTGCATTCATCAAGATAGATGGAAACTCATCACATTAACATCCATGCACGGCTATTACGAGCAAGACACAACACAATCTCAGCATACAAACATAAATATGCTATAACCCGAATATTTGCCTCAACCGTGCGAGAACGGTGGACGCGAAGAGGGTGCTGCCCCTGGGATCACGCTCCCACCTAAACATAAAGACAACTCCAAACTAAGACCAACATACTGGACCATAAGCATAAGTAACATCACAATTGAACTCGTTAAACTCCCAAGCGTTTCTAATCTTCCAATTTCTAGCGATCGATTTGGTGGCCACTGCGGACAGGCAACTTCTAAAATACATAACTTTCTGCTCGGGAGTCCAAATAAGATGATCTAATACTTTCTGGAAAGTTAATTAAATTGCCTAAATAAACTTCGTTGGGGAGCCCTTCTGAATCTTCCATTTACTTCCCCTACCAAACCAATCTATAGAACATCATTTATCACGTTGGGTTCTCTGGACAGTGCACTAAAACCACCATAACGTCTGCTACGAAAGTACAAATCTTGCGTTCATTATCTCTCTGAAAAGGTATAGAAATTACCTATATTTTTCGTTATTTTGAAATCCTCTGATTTCGTCTTTAACTAATAGATTAACTCAGTTTTCTACAGACTGTCAGGATGTTGACAGATTAACCAAACAGCGGCACTAAAGAATTCATAACTTTCTAACCGTTAATCGGATTTGAGAGTTCTTGGCGGCCATTGAAAGCTAAGAACAAGACCTACATAACTCTAGGAGATCAAAACTCCTAATTAGGCCTCTAAACACATGAAACTGACCGCACAACAATCTGGACAGAACGCAATCTAACAGCAATCGGCGACCGATCCACTAACCGAATTCATAAACGCATCTAGTACAAAAGATTCAGCGAGGGAGGGTCTTCGTTACCCTTGTAGAATGCGGGAAGATGATGGATTACCCCCACAAAAAGGTATCCTCCTCTCACCTCCTTCTTCCTCCTAGGCCGACCACCACCGGGAAGCTTCTTCTCCTTCTCCACTTGGGCGGCAGCGGGAAGAGAACACCTTGGCCGGTCTGCAGGGGAAGGAGACCATGGTGCTGGTGGGGAGGAAGGGGGTTGGGGCGCAAGAGGGAGGTGGGGAGGGGAGGAAGGTGTGGCGGCCACAAGGGGGAAAGGGTGGAAGACATGGGGGAGTGGGGTGCTAGGGTTTGAGCCCCCCCTGGCCGGCCACCCTCATGGGCCAAGGCCCAGGGCCCGAGTTGCCAACTGAGTGCGGAAAACCCCATCTCATTTCCTGATTTGGTGATTTTCTAAAAGAACCCTTCTCCCGATTATTTATTCTCTCCTGGTTAAATCTTTTCGAATATATTTTAGGGTATTACAGTTATCCCCCACACATAATAACTATAGTATTATAATATAGATATATCAGATCATCTCATAACAGGAATCATCAATACAACTCAACAGAAGCGTAAATGCAATGCAAAAACCCATCCCCAACTACTGTGCTTAGTGTGTCAAATTAGTATTTCATGAACCACGGACCTACAGCCCGCTCTCATACCAACTGTAACACCCTAGCTCAACATTGAGCCTAGAATGCTACTGTATTAAATAATTTAGACAAGTTAAACTAAAATACCTTACAAAATTTTGGCAGAACCTCCTTTGTATAGTTATCTATACCGGAGGTTCCAACTAACAGATATAGCATATATAAGTATTCCAACTTGCAATTTGATTAAGACAAATCAAAACTGGCTATTCGTTATTATAACATCCATAGCAACTAAACATCTAGGATATAGATCAAGAGCATCCAAAAACATCTATCCGTTTATTACAGTTTACTCCAAGCAAAGCAATAATCATAAAGTGTACTTTAAGTAATTCATTCAACTACTAATTAATTTTCTTTTGCATTCCATTGTGGGTAGATCGTGCGATAGTGCAACAAGGCTAATCCTTCTTTTCCCCCATGCATGCCGATCTCGTAAGGGTATCTAAAACACAACAAACAACAAGAGATGAGTCCAAAGACTCAGCAAATATAATAAATGGCATAAACAGCATAGATGCATGTAATCTTATCAATGTATTACACAAACCACACACCAATTACTTTACATACACATGCTATGCAATATGCTCAACATGCTCTTTATCTTTCTCTTTCTCTTTTGCATTTTACCGGTAATGCAAAGTGCGCTAGGGGTTTCTACGGTCAGTATAGCTCTGATACCAACTTGGTGAGACCCCGGTTTATTCAGCTTGTAATACTTAGCCTTCCATTCGCCCCAACATCACAAACAAAATAACCCGTGCCTCGATGGACATGTGCTTCCCAGAAATGCAGCACATATACATCTTTACAAAAGCATGCATCAATTCCATACATCATATTATAATAAGTCTAGCAACGACATACATAATATAAAGTGATTACAAAAGAGCCGACCGGCCAAAAGACATTAAGTATCAAATAACAGCGGAAGCAAAAGGTGCCATAGGATGGCTTTAACCAAAATACGACCGGTTACCATAACCCACAAGGCAACCGACCGGGCCACTAAGCTAGTCGTCCACACCGTAGCAAAACTCACCAAAGTTGATCCCTTGGGAATCAACCTTCTCTGCAACAAATAAGCAAAGCAAATGAGTACAAAAATGTACTCGCAAGACTTACGAGTAACAAACCTAGTTACTACTACATGCAGGCTTTAATCAAAAGAGAAGGCTCAAAGTTATTTTCAGCATAAAGCAAGTTTTATTTGCAATAAGTAATAGTTTGAAGGCAATTTTGACAATCTGAATTTTATTCGCATAAATAATAGTGAGACAATAAGTAATAACATAAAGACATCCTGGAGATGACTTGTAACACCCCAGCTCCAGATGAGCCTAGAATGCTACAAGAACTAAACTAACTAGAACAATCTATAAATTTTTCGACAGAACTTCCTTTGTATAAACAACAAAAGTCGAGGTACCAACAGATAACCATGGCATTTAGTACTTTTATTTCTATAATCCAAATCTTTCATGCATATAAAATAATCGTACGATTGTAAACAAGTAACATCATTCTCATAACCATGAATAATCCAACAACCAACATCATAAAACATCCATAGATGGTCTCCACACAGTTATTTATTCTTAAGTAAAACTAAATAGCAATTGCATAAATGTTGTGAGGTAGTGCGTGCTTTCCAATGTCTACTCCCTCCCATGCATGATGTTCTTTCCAGAAGTACCTATAACAAGACAAAGCAAGGGTGAGCCATACGACTCAGCAAGTATCAACAAGGTTGTAACATTCATATAGACATAACATCTAAAAACAACTTTATTCAACACCGTTAAGACATTTCAAATATTTAAATGATGATAATGCTATGCACACTTTGATCTTTATCTCCTTTCGCATTTTACCGGTAATGCGGGGTATTCATCCGTCAATGAATACCCATGCACGTGCCCTCAGCACGGGACCAAGAGCCTATACATCGCATGTATAGGGACCTTTGCCGTCATCACAATGGCGGGGACCTCTGTATCCATTGCCCACATTCCTTGAATGCGGGGACCTCAAGCCTGTCATTACATATGACAGGGACCTCAACAATGTACTCTTGGTCACCACGTGACCAAGTCTCAATATGCTCCAACATGCATAAGTACTACAACATCATATTTTCAATATCATAATTCAATATGTAATCAGGGTATGTAAACAATAGCATCATGAAGGAACCTTAAACATAACTTGCAAGCATCAACACAACTAGAATCATCTCCACAACACATTCACGTGGCAATAATGAACAATACACCACTCAATCATGACATGCAACCAATACTACACATGAACCGAATACTTGCCTCAACCGCGAGCGGCGGGCGCGAAGTGGAGTGCTGCCATTGGGATCTCGCTGCCACCTGGACAAGAAGATAACCCCAAGCTAAGACTAGCATACTGGACCAAAATCATACATCACATTACAAACGAAATCGCTAACTTCTTATCACGTCTAGTTTTTTTCTAATTTCTAGCGATCGGTCACTGCAGACAGCAGACTTCAAAAATTCATAACTTTCTGCTCAGGAGTCCAAATAGGATGATCTTGGACATTCTGGAAAGGTAATTAAAATGTCTAAATAAACTTAGTTGGTGAGATTCTCTGATTCAGCCCTTTACTAGCCCTACCAAACTAAACAACAGAGTATCCATTCTCGCGTCGGGTTTCTGGACAGCAATAATGCAATTATCATAACTTTCTCTACATTAGCCCGAATTCCATGATCTTTAGTTTTCCTGAAAGCTAGAAGGATTATCTACAACTTTCGTTATACTGGGGTTCTCATATTTCCACTTTAACCATCACTTTTAGTCGGTTTTCTACAAACTGCCTAATTGCTGACAGAGCAGTGGAACAGCAGTCTTAGAAAAATCATAACTCTCTAACCGTTAATCGGATTTGGGTGAACTTGGCGGCCACTGAAAGCTAAGAACATAATCTACATAACTCTAGGAGATCAAAGCTCCTAATTCAGCCTCTAAACATACGAAACTGGCTGTACAATATACTGGACAGAACTGCAACTTTAGCAAACAGACTGCAATCTAGCCAAAACTAATCAATTCCGGTTCCACGACTAATCACACAACAATAAACGATGCTAGTTACCCTTGGAGCAGCCGAAGATCGCGAGTCCCTGCTGGAGATCCCTCTTCCTTCTCTTCTCCCCTCTCCTTCCTCTCTTCTCTTCCTTCTTGGCCGGCCACCCGTAGGCGACTCCTTCTTCTTCCCTTGGCCGGCAGCAATGGGGACTAGGGAGGTGCAAGGGAGGGGTGCAAGGGTGGTAACCAGGAGGAAAGGATGGGGCGCATGGTGGAGGAGGAGAGGTGAGGAGAGTGGCGGCTCAAAGGGGAGAGGTGAGGAGGTGGGGGTGCGGCTAGGGTTTGGGGAAGTGGCGCCCCTTTGGCCACCACCCTTTGCCCTCATGGGCGGGCCCAAGCCAGTGGATACAAGCGACGTTTTCCCCTCTCTAACTGAAGAATTTAGCATTTTTCAATTGGTCCTTCCCGTAAATCTATTTAGTTCTCTCCCGATTAATTAAATCTCTCTCGGCGATTCGCTTATCTCACTTTCGGGGTATTACATGACTAACCCGATAGCCATCACAACCATAGCACGAATTACCCATTCGTACCACCCATGCCAAGTTTTAATTTAAAAGGTTGTAGTCTAACTCTTGAAAAGCTTACCCAAGCGTGTCCATAACCTAGGACGAGGCTATTCGAATAGTTTTAACCCTGCAGGGGTGTACCAATGTACCCACACTCCAGACCGCCTTTTTGCCACTAGATGAAGCACACTTCCAAGGTATGCCGGCACGGCTAAGTCCTACGAGACGTTTCCAATATTGTGAATCAACTACGAGTCGCTTGTATGGACCGAAGCCCATACGCTTACATTGTAAAGCCGAAAGTCAACTACCCTATAGGGATAAAGCTTCCGGACAACTACAATGCTCCCACACATAAACCACCTTATTTTACCACAACACAACATACACATGCCCTCTTGCGACTTGTAGCTAACACACGCCAAAGTACTAAGTCAAGAGAGGTCTCATTTCCCTCTAATGTGGTTAGCACGTAATATTGCCTGGACAACAGAGACTCACAAGATGTTCGGTCCTTAATTGACCCGGGCACCATTCCAGTCACACCCAAAAGAACACCATCTTACCATTGTGCCCAAGTCCAAATCATTTTGTTTTCATTTTTAGTTTTCACAAATAACCAAGGCACAAGATATTAAGCATAAGCAATAATAATTTTTGTGATCAAGGTCATCGACTAAGTCGATAACCGCCCAATTTTACCGGTAACTAAGAATTGCTAAGCATCACATCGCGAAGATAATAAAAAGACCATAAATCATCCACCGGGCTCTAATTCACAAGTGAGGATAATAACCTAGGGTAGTGGCGGGGGTGAACAATTTCGGGGAAACTATGCAATGGAAATAGCTACCTCTAGTCGACAAAATAAATCTTGACACAAAGAAGCATGCATACTTAGGTTTTGCAAACAAGATATTAGACTTTTAAAAGTAATAGGAGCAATATGATCAAATGATGTTACACTGCTTGCCTTGCTGGAGGGCAGAGTTTGGATGCTATGGATCAGATTCAAGATCAATAATATCTTCGGAACCTAACGCAAAAATACGATAATACCAATAAGAATGAAGAACACCAAACAAAACCCAATAGCAAAAGTCACTCAAATCCCATGAAATTTATACAGCAGCAAGATATGGATTTTAGACAATTTTAGGAACAAGAATCATTCAATTTGGACTTAACATGCAAAAGTTATAGCTAAAATAAACTGTCTCAGCCAGGAAAAATCTAATTTAAATTAATTACTGGTACTGTTCATGGTATAAATTTCTAGAATGATCTAGAACCTAAAATTTTTACAGCAGGTAGATATTGATATCCTAAGAACAGTAAAGTTGGGTTTACTCAATTTGGAGTTAAAATGAATTACTTATGATTTTTCTAAGTTGTAAATCTAGCACATATTACTTTTCAGAAATGAAATCATGATCAAAACCTATTTCATATTAAAGTATGTTAACAGAGGAAATTAACAAGCTTGAGTTTGCACATTTTGAAGTTATTCAGGAAAAGATATGCATTACAAGTTTCAAATCAAATTCTGGAATATTCTAAAATGGCTGAAAACAAGATAATATTATTTGCAAAATTTTCTAGCACAGAACAATGACTAAATGCATTTTTATATTAAACTCTGGCTAAACATGAATTTATCCCAACTGGAATCACCTAAAAAGGTTTTGAAATGAATTAGTTACGAGTTTTCAAAGTTTAATATAATTTTCAATTGATAAATAAAGATTTACCGAAATAAAACAAAGCTTATCAAAAGGAATCGACGTGGACAAACGTGGGCCTTTGATGAGGAATCTAACGGACCACGCGAGGGAGAAAAACGCACGCGCGCGATCCACAAAGGGGCTCACCGTTGGATCTAGATCCAACGGTCCACGTGGATGGAGATGTTCGGGGACCCGAACGGCTCAATCAATCACGACCGCAGATCAAAAGATAGAGGGCTCAGGGCGCTGCGCTCTCCGGGCGACCCGAACGGCAAACTCATCTCAGCCGCAGATCGCGAGATGGACGATCCAGCTCGGTGGGGAGCTCGGGTGGTCCGAACGGCCACTCAGATCTAGACCATTGATCTAGATCTAACGGCCCACGGAGATTGAGACCTCCGGAGTTCAAAATTTTGGATAGATCTAGACCGTTGACCTTGAGATCGACGGTCCACAATCAAAGAATGTTTCGCACGCGCCCGAGAGGGTTAAATGGCACAGGGCCCACATGTAAGTGATACACAGAGCGATTTAGGACAGCAATTAATTACAAAACCAATGATTAGTGATGATTAGCAATTAATGTGTCCTAAAGATTTTGCACAGAGGGGGTTTAAGTGGACGGGGGCCCACATGGCAGTGGCACCTTAACCCATTTCAGACAGCCATTAATTGCTAACAATGATTAGCAATTAATGAACCCAAATTTTTGTCCTAATGACCCCGCTTTTGCGGTTTAGGCCTACGGGCCCACATGTCAGTGACCCATGAGGTCAATTCCAACAGCCATTTAATGACCACACTAATTACCAATGATTAACATTAATTTATGTCCTAAGGGTGTTGAATAGTGCCAGCCGTAGGGGGGGTTTACGTGGCTGGGCCCACCAGTCAGTGGCAAAGTGGACCAGCTTAAGACATATTAATTACCTCCAATAATTAACAACGATTAAGCAATGATTAGCAATTAATGATGTCTTAACGACAACTCCCTAGTGACGATTTCATCTGGAAAACCCGACGGCAAGGATGGGCTCACCGCCGGCGGCACCGGCCACGGCGGCACCCGCAAAGTGCCAAAATGGGTTCGCAATAACCTTGCGGACCTAATGGTGGTGACTGGCCGGCGGCGACGGCCTAGAACGCCGGCGAGCCAGAAAAGAACGGTGGGGACATGCACTGCCGAAAATGAAAATGGCGAAAAGCTCTGCAAGGTCCGCAAAAGCGGGTGCCATGACTTCTAGGGACTAATAAGAAGCTACCTCAACCAAGATGAGCTTCAAAGATGGCCAGAGGAGCTTGGACAGCAGAGAAGCCCGCCGGAGTTGGGGATGATGAAGTGAAAAAATATGGTGATCCGGCAAAATGAGTGAAACCAGATCAACACTAAAGCTACATTAAGACTCATAGAAGCTCCATGAGCAAGTAATTACAAAAAGAACCACTTACCGGAGCTGAGGAAGAAAGGGGGTAAAATCGGCCGAAATGATCCAAACTCAAAATTGGTCAATTCCTGTGAATGAAACCCAAAATTGAGTTAGGGGAAATGCATAGGGGGTTAAGGAGTTCAAAAGGGTACAAGAAGAATTGAAGATGAACCACTAGAGCACCAAAGCCATCAATAGAGCTCCACTGCCATTAATGGTGGTTTTGGTATTTTTGGGTGTTTTGAGCTCCCCAAGCAAAGAGGAGCTAAGTGGTGCTGCAAAGGAGCTCAAAGAGGGTTTTAGGAAGCTTTAAATAGATGGAGAGCTAGGGTTTGCTAAAATGAAGCCCTCGGGTGAGCTTGGCTCACGGGACAACCGTGGACCTAAAAGAAATGATGGGGGCAAGAAAAGGCATGACCACGGCCGAAAGCAAGCCGCACGCATTCACTGCCCCGACCAAGGAGAGTTGATGAGGGAAATCGAAGTGGCCCGGCCATGCCACTCCCTGTTCACGCACGGCTCGAGGAAGAAGAAGAGCAGAAAAGCTAGGGTTGTTGAGGGCGGTCCGATTTAAAATGGATGGCCAGGATTGCTTCAAGCTCTTGAGGTTTAAACCAACAGGGGAGATCGCGAGCGTTGGATCTTAATTCAACGGCTCAGAACGAGGCGGCTTGGTTCGATCAAGTCAAATGACTTGGGCTCAGGTTTGACTCGAGCCTAAGTCTGACTCGGACCCAAGTTTAGTTTTAGGGTTCTAATTTGAGCTAAACTTTGGGGATTTATTTGAGGTAGCAAAACAACTCCACAACTTCTAAAATTTTTGCAGGAGCTTGCTAACTTAGATATTAACTTTGTGTAAAATTTTCAAAGGTTTTTATGTAGTAGATACTTCTCCAAAAATTCTGCAAGGTTCTGGAATAGGGTTTTGACTGAAAGTCAAACAGGTTTGACTCCCTCCAAAAGCATTCAAACAATTTCTAGAAATTGTGAAATTTTTCAGAGGGGTCACACACTAACCCTAGAACATGGGAAAAATATTTCCAGGAGATGATCACAAGATTTGACAAGATTGTTTTTGGAAGACAAGGTTTTGGATCAAAAGACTTGTGACTTTGCATTTCCATAATTCTTGTACAGGAATTGTTTAGAACATACAGGAAATACATGATGTAAGAAAAAGTTTTAATTTTCTACTCATTTTCTTACATTTAAAAGACAAGTCCAAAATTGAGATGTTACAAATCTCCCCCCCCCCCCCTTACAAGAATCTCGTCCCGAGATTCCATTTACTCAGAGAAGAAAAACGGGTAGTCCGCACGAAGACGATTTTCCCGCTCCCAAGTTGCCTCAAATGGTGCCATGCCGAGACTGGCTTGAAAGCTATGGTTGTATGAAAACTCAACGAATGGCAAGCATTCCTCCCAATTCTTATCATAAGAGAGAACGCAAGCACGGAGCAGGTCTTCCAAGACTTGGCTGACTCTCACCGCCTGACCAACAGGTTGAGGATGATAAGCTGGGCTGGAGGAAGGAAGATGAGTTCCCATAGCCTCTTGCAGACTATGCCAAAATCGAGAGGTAAAAGCGCACCACGATCAGAAACAATCGTTTTTGGCTCACCATGAAGACTCACAATCCTCGAAACATAAAGCTCGGCCAAGGGTCCCACACGAAGCTGAGTCTTGACAGAAAGGAAATGTGCCACTTTAGTAGAGAGGGAGAAGCTCACCGATTCCAGATATAACGAAGATTGAAACGCTGAGAGATCTTTCTTGATTCTAAGGGTGGTGGGGCAAGGCCGTTGTTAGCTGGTGGAGCAATTTGTCTGGTTACTCTACTACGAACAAGACCTCAGCTTGATAACTAGCTATACGGAGTTATCCCTCCGCAGCCAGTTTCTTAGAGGGATTATGGCCGTTTAAGTCACAGAAATTTGAGGCAAAACAGGTATGTGACGCCCTTAGAGGTATAGGGAAGGAAGGGTGCCACTCAAGTCAAACAATTGCTAAGCAGACTTAACCCGATCGACCAAGGTGGGGGCACAATCAAGGCAGCGAGAAAGCCATGCTCAACTACTCCCAAGTTGAGTGGCTGGAATTCTTTCAAAAAGGGTGGGCTGGTGCTCCGATTCAGAGCAAACAGTAGCAAGGCGAGAGTTGACAATAAGCGTACCCAACATGACGTCAGGCGCCTCCTATGCTTCCTTGGCGGAGAGGGAGTTGACTTGACCACGAGCAGTCTTTGGATCTTGATTCTTCACATGGCATTTGTTGGCGTAGTGCCCCTTCTTGTGGCAATAGAAGTACGTGACCTCAGCCACATCGCGAAGGCCACCTTGCTGACTTGCAGGTGCGCGTGGTTGAGACACGACCTGCGGAGGACGAGGGGTTGCTGCAATCTTCTTAAGGCAACTATGCGCATAATAGCCCTTGTTGTTACAGAAGAAACAAGTGACATCGGCTACTACGCGGAAGTCACCCGGAGCCTTCTTCTGACGTCTGCAACGATCCTTTAGCTGTCTTTTTGCCCCCAGCAACAACGGGATTTTCGACCACAATCTGAAAGTCGGGGAAAGTATAGACTGGTAATTTGTCCCATAGCTGATGCGGATCAACCTCAAGGCGAGATTGAATCCATGGGTTGCCTGATCTTTCACGGTGGAACTCGAAGATCAGTAGTGCGTCGTCTTCTTCTTTTAGCGTCGGATGAACAGTACCATGCACGTGAACAGTAACATGCACATGAATAGTAATCTGTAACAACAATCTGCACCTGGATAAATAAATCTCACGCCTGCGCACACCACATTACACGAACGAGAAATAGGGATCAAAGATCCAACGAGGAACTCCGAGCACCACAGCTAGAAACCACCACGTCTAGATGAAATCCGAGATTGGAATTCACAAGAACACTCATAGAACAGGGATGAACCCTAACGGCCGAAGGCCAACACGCCCACGTGTTTTAATTCATAACTCAAACTTAACTCCCCTAATTCGGCCGAAGGCCTTTGGCTTATATAGGCATGCACGCACATGACTCGGCGTGTAAGCCCACACGAACAAGAACTCTAAACTAATTAAGCAAAAATCAAAACAAGTTTGTTAGGCCGGCCCTTTTACATCTCGGACCGAACCCTATACGTGATTAACAAAGTAATCAAACCGACCTTGGTACTTTGTGCGCCATGTTACTTTGGATGACACGGCAGCAGGTGGACCCCACCCTAATGCATGTAGAGAAAGAGAATCATGCAGGCTTAAATAGAAAAGATGTGCTGCCCTGTACTTCCATGCATCTGTTAAGAAAATCACGTAAAAATGTCTTGTTTGGTCACAGCTTCCAAACTGATTAGTTGTTTCCTTATCCCCTTGGGTCAACGTAGAAAAAGGAAACCAATCAAATAGCAACTCACGTTCCTTGCAAAGCTTCCTGATTTCAGGCCTTTTAAACCACCGTCTTCCCTTCTTATCTTTAATATAATCTCCAATAGATTGCAGTATCCGATTCCTACTATTGATCCTCACGCCCAACAGATATGAATCAATCTCATCTCCCGGATCAAACATATACACATGTGTATCTGCACATGCATAGACCGACTCCATGCACAGCTCAAACACAGCATGCATTATTTCATCCGGTTTATGCAGCCATGCAGAAAAATTATCCAAATAATATTTTACTTCTTGGACCGCACTAGTATTGACGCATGAAGACATCCCATCAACCGAATGGATTTCTGGTTCATTGTAACACCCTGGCTATTCGGAAGCCAAGATGTCACCAAAAACATCTAACATACATCCATAATGCGGAAGAATTTGAATAAAATCAACTAATGATAGTATCAAAACAACCAAGACATGATGAAGGTATCCTTCCTTCACCATCTAATATTTTTATTTCAGTTCAAAGATAATGAAAGTTCACATGCAGTAATAATTCAACATCAATGTGGAGAAGGTATCCTTCCTTCACCAATTATAAATTTATTATTACAGTTCATCATTAACGAATGTAAGATAGAACTAAATTTAATCTTGAACATGAATTGGATGATGTGAACAAGTAGTGCGTGTCTACTCCTCCCGGTGAGCCAACATCGGGGTAACCTAAAATAAACAAACAACGCAAGAGTGAGTCCACGACTCGGCAAATCTGATGAAAGAGACAGAACACATAAACAAACAGGACATCACCATTTAAGAATGCGAATATTGCATCGAATGAGCACTTAAGAAAAACATGAAATGAATGAATGTAATCAAGGATGGACTGCACACATGCCTATACCGGTATAGCTAGTGACACACCCGTCGGTGTACACTTAAGCCCGCATCTTAACAAAAATGCGGGGATCCAATTCCCGTATGAAGAACGTTTCATACGTGTAACAGCCCTAACTTAGGGTTTGTATTTCAAATGTAAAATTTTTAGGAGAAATAAAAACTTTGGTTGTCTCTTCAAATCATTTGGAAGTTTTCCAAATTTTCCCTAGCAATTTCCAATTTTCTAGAAGTTAATTCTTGTGAATGGAATTTGTTGCCAGCAAATTCTTAGCCTCCAAACTTGTGATCATCCTCTGAAATTATTTTTCCTATCATCTTGATCATCCTATCTACCTCCCTGAATTATTTCACAATTTTTAGATTTTATTTGCTATTTCAAATGGCCAAGTCAAACTAGTTGAAAATCTGGTCAAACCCTAGGTCAGCATGCTTGTGAATTTTCTGCAGAATTTTCAGTGCATAAAAGTTCTGGAAAATTTATGCAATGTTGATCTCTGTCTCAAGTAACTACCATAAAAATTTCGGAATTTTGGAGCTCAGAGCTACCTCTAAAAATTCTCCAAACTCTCTCAGCCTTTTAAAACCCCAAATCGAAAACACTGTTCCTCGGGCCCGAACCTTTCGAGCTCGAGTCCGACTCGCACCGCTTGGCTCGGTCGAACCAACTAGTTGCACCGCCGCGTCGATGGTCGTCGGCCGTCCGATGAAGATCGAGCGATCCACGTCGCGTCGCGCCCGACTGTCGAATGCATACACCAATCCCGGCCGTCCGTTTTAGATCCAACGGTTGGTGCGATATTGATCGAGTCTAACCGCCGGTTCGCGCGCGCCTTGACTTGGTTCGCACCGCCGATCTTTGTCGGCGACATGTGGGCCTCACACGCCGACCGTCCTCGTCTTCTCCGCGTCTCACCGGAGCTCACGGCGCTCACGCATGTGCCCGGCGGCGCCGTCGCGCCACGTCGTGGGCGCGTGTCCGCCTCGAGGATCGCTGAAGTCCATCTACCTCATAGGGTCGTCCATTCCTTCTCGCAGCCATTCTTGCGCCCTCTCCGCTCATTTCTTAGCTTCGGCCGGAGAAAAACTCGAGCGTAGCGCCGCCGTTCCTGAGCCGCCCTTGAGCCAGCGACCGCACCATCGTGTTCCTCTTGCCTCGCCGCCTCCATTTTGCCTATTCCGGGTCCTTGGCGTCGGTGGATCACCAAGGCGGTATCGTCGTCTCGCCTCGGCGATCTCGATCCGTGAGCTCATTTGCGACACGGTGAGTTTCGGCTCCGCCACCTAGTCCCTTAGGATCGCATTGATGCACTGAGTCTAACGGTGGGCTTGTTTCTGCCTTTTGTGCATCGTTGCGGGCGTGCGACCAATTCTTCTCAAGCTCGGTTTCCGCGTGGAAATTCCGGTCACCTCGGGCTTTCTTCGTCGGCGTTATCGTGTGCTTCTTGCTCTCGTTGTTGGGCGAAGCTTAAGCACACCTTCCGAGTCTTCTAGAAGTCCGTATCGCCTTCTCGCGTGGACCGTGCTTTCTTCTCCGCCTCCGGTCGTCGTGAGCCCATCTCCGTCGACCATCGGGCTCCGCGTCACCGTCATCGAGTTCGCTAGGTCCTTGCGAACCCGAAGGTACCACTCTTTCGCCCAGAAACCTCCTGGTTTGCAAGAACAGTTGCTTGCGGCCGCGCCACCGTGCCGTGCTCACCGGTGAACCGCCGGTGATGATTTGTTTGACTCTAATCATGTCTACCTTGAGTCTCTGACTTGTGGGCCCTTGCGGTTAATCGCGTTTAGAAATCGTTTAATCCAACCGTTGCATTTCACTTTGAGTCTCGTCATGTGGGCGGAATGTCGATTAGGGTTTGTGTAGTTTCCTTGTCGTTTTCCTGTTGGGAAACGTATTTCTTTAAGAGTATGTAGGTTTGCACTTTGGTAAGCGAAGGCGTATTCTCGAATCGCACGCCACGTCACCTTCGTGACGATCTGTCACAGTCGGCACCTTTATTGGGCCCGCCGTCGATGTCTGGGGCTAGTTGGCTGTAGGTAGAAAAAGGATTAAATGCTTTAGTATTTACGTAATGTGTTTTTACATTGTCTTTGTTAATTCATTTAAACTTAGAAAATTAAGTAACTAATTCAATTTTTCTCCAAATCACTTGAAACCAGTTCTGTTAATTTTAATTTTAAATGTAATATTTACAAAATTAGATTCAACCATGTTTCTGTTAGCTAGAATCTGGTTATTGAATAATTGGTGTATTATGTACTTTCCAATTTAGAAAATTCATATCTCTATCAATAATTGTCCAAATCCAGTAAAACCAACTCTGTAAATTTTCATTTTTAGTGTGCTAATTATCAGGTTAGGTTTTAGGTACTGTTTCTGTTCATGAAAATTTGTTCAGTAATTAACTAGTGACTTGTTGTGTTTTTAGCTTAGAAAATTCATGGAAAAATTGCTAATAACTTAAAATGATTTGTTCTCTGTTTCTAAAATTTTGTTATTGCATGCTTAGTCTGCTGTGTGAGTTTTGGCTTGTTTGATGTTGTTGAATGTTTGAGTTTTGTCGGTGTTATTCGTTCTTATTTGTTTGTTATGTTCGATCGTTAGGCTTGATATTTGCGGCAACCACGAGGGCGATCCTCACGCACCATATCGAACAACGACAACCGAGCAAGCGGAGTTGATCATATTTAATCCCAGTATTTTAAAGATTAATATTTTGTTTCAATTGTATGTATGCATTGCTTAATTTGTGTTAAATTGATTAGTTAAATCAGTGTTTGCATATCTTGTAGACAAAATATTGATCTCTACTACGAGCTTAGGTTATTTCTTTGTGATTAGAGATCATTGGATGATCTCTTGTCACTTAGTAGATCCGGGTCAACTTGCTTAGACATGCTTAGCTATCGGTAGAAGCAAGGCGGTTATCGACTTTAGTCGGTAACCTTGATTACACAAAATTTACTATAGCTTTATGTTTTAGCATTTCTGCTATGTTTAATTGCAAAACTAAAAATGAAAACAAAATAATTTAGACTTGGGCACAATGGTATGTTGGTGTGATCTTGGGTGTGGTGGAAAGGTGCCCGAGTCGATTAAGGACCGAGTTACTTGCGCCACCGTCTTGAGCATTTTGCGTGCTAACCACACTAGAGTATATGGGACCTCTCTTGACCTAGTACTTTGGCGTGTATTGGCTCCGGTCGCAGGAGGTCGCGGGAGGGACGGAGGTGGGAGCATGGTAGTTGTCCAAAAGCTTTATCACGAGTGGGTAGTTGTCTTTTCGGCTTTACCATGTAAGCGTATGGGTTTCTATCCATACGAGCGGCTCGTAGTTAATACACAATATTGGAAAAAGTCTCGTAGGACTTAGCCGTGCAAACATACCTTCGGAGTGTGTTTTGGCTTAAAGGCGATGCAAGTGTGGGTACATTGGTACACCCCTGCGAGGTTAAAACTATTCGAATAGCCTCGTCCTAGGTTATGGACACGCTCGGATCGCGCCCGTAAGAACTAGACTACAACATTTAAATTAAAACTTGATGGGTGGTACGAATCTGGGATTCGTGCTATTGTTGGGGTGACTATTGGGATAGTCACTTCTAGGTTGTTTATCTTTCGCTTTTGTTATTAATATCCTTACTGCTATTTCAATCTTATAAATGAATTGCAAACTTGCCTTTAAAACTGTATTATATTATTGCAAATGAAAGTTGGCTTTATGCAAACGAAACATATGGCCTCCACCAAATAAGCCTGCATGTAGCATATGAACAGTGCATTAGTTCACGTCGGTCTTGCGGGTACAAAGACAATCTTTGTACTCGTGTGCTTTGCTTAATGTTTTTGTTGCGGAGGAAGAAGGTGAGCCTCGTGGTCCTCACTACGTGAGTCATGTTGCCGTTTCTTGGGCGACTAGTCTTGGCGGTCGGTCGGATGCCTTGTGGGTGAAGGCACACGATTGGCTTTGTTTATAGCCATCTTATGGCACTTTTGCTTCCATTGTCTCTCTTTTGTTATTTGTGTATCTTGAGGCCAGTCGGCCATTGTCTGTAATAACTTTACTATTTGTTTATCTTCCGTTTGGAAGTGTGGTGTTTGGACTCTATGTGTGGAATGGAGTTGATGTCTAATTTTGTACCGGTGTGTATATCTTGCTTTACAGGAAGTATACATATCGAGAGATCGATTTATTTGATTTGTGATGCTAGGACCAGGTGGTTGGTTAAGCATTACAAACCAAATAAATTGGGGTCCTCACAATACGGGTGTCCAAAATTGCCCATTCTGGAATTAATGAGTCTTACATGCCCATCCTGGAATTGATGGGTCTTTCAAATCCACTCCCGTGGACGGGACATGACAATGTCCAACATTGCCCACATTGGAATGGTGGGACTTGAAATCCACTCTCGTGGATGAAACATGCAAAAATGAATGTATAACATGGATTGAGAATATTGAAAGACATGATATCTAAACATGGATATAACACATATATCAAAACATAAACAATCCACCTTCTCATGTATTATATGGAATCACAACAAGATCATAAAAACATTCACCAATCACAATCAATAAAGGTGGCAAGGTACTTGCCTTCCGCGAAGCACTACGGTAGTAGGTAAAGAGGATGTCCCTAAACCGAAGCCTCTCTGCCTACATAAGTAAGTACTCGGAATAAATACAACATAAAACATAGCGCTTCCATTAACGTTCTACAACGACTCCCCGACAGTCCACAATTAACTAATTACCTCTAATCTGAAAACAGACTACTCAGGCACAACCCGAAACTGGACAGCAGAACGGTAAAAATCATATCTATTGGTCTGGAACTCGGAATGAGGTGAGACCAATTTCTATGGATTCTTAACTGACATATCTACAATACTCTAGTTGACAAGGTAAGCCAATTCGGCCAATTTAATTTACTAACAGATAAATGAAACAGCGGAACAGAATCTGTCCAGATCTGTCTAACAAGCCTGGACAGCAGCACGGTATCGGACATAACTTTTTATTGGCTAAACCAAAATTGGTGTTCTTTAACAATCTGAAAATCTAAGAACAAAACCTAAAAAAGTCTAGTTGGGCAAAAGTTCAGATTTTGCCTCTAACAAAATTTGGCCCACGGCTCAAATCTGTTGACTGAATTAATAGACAGAAATATCGGCTAAAATAAAATATCCATAACTTTTGTTGTACAACTCCAAATTGAGCGTTCTTTAACAATCTTAAAATTTTATGAAATTATCTACATTAACCTAGTTGGGATGAAACCCTGATTCGTCCATTAACAAACACCTATTTTAAAAGACAACGTAAAAGGTAATTCTCGTCATAATTCTGGACAGCAGATATTAAATCTATCGTAACTTTTGACTCGAAAGTCGGAATCAAGTGATCTTGGCGGACACTGAAAGCTAAGAACAAGACCTACATAACTCCAGGAGATGAACATCTCAGATTCGGCTTCTAACAACACGAAAAAGTCCATGCAACAATCTGGATAGAACCGAATTTATGCTCGCAGCAATACGTTCTATCCAAAACTGAATCAAAACACCTCTACCACTAATCAAACTATGAGGTTCAGCACTTGTTACCCTAGGAGATGCGCGAGACACCGATACTTGCACGAGACACCAAAGGTCGACGGCCTCCGGGCTCTCCATTGATTTGGCCGGCTGCACCAAGGGAGGAGGGAGAGGATGCTGCCACCAATGAAGAGGAAAGGGCCGCCGCCACCAATGGAGGATGGAGATCACTTTGGGGCTGCGGGTGGTGCGCCAAGAGAGGAGGGGGGCGGTGGTGGCCAAGGGGGGAGGGAGAGGGGAAAGAAGTGGCCGGCTAGGGTTTAGGGGGTGTGGGGGCGCATGGGCTTTGGCCCATGGTGCCTCCCCCCCCTTGAGGAGGTCCGGCCAGCCCACCTGGGCCACAGCCCAGGCCCAGGTTGCCGAGAAAAACCACCAATCCCCTTCTCTAAACAAGATTTGACATAAAACATTCCCCAAATAAAATTAATCGCTACCGATTAGATTAATTTATCCCGAATAATGACTTCTCACACTTCTGGAGTATTACATTCATGGTCTTGATTTCCTCCTGGTTCGAGTGGAACCATGCACACGCACGGCAGCCTGTGCGCCGCGGGACTCGGCACGCACGCATGCAGCTCACAAACAGATTTAGTAGTCGTGGCCGCATCATCCTCCCCTCCTTCAAGCGAAACCGTCCTCGGTTTCGAGTTCATCTCTAAGCCTTTGACGGCAACTTGTACAGGGACATAAAAATTTTCTGCATGCTCGGCCTCCTGCTTCTCTTCTCCCACCATGAGTTTTTCCTGAGGCATACAGCATACACATATATGTGTAGCATACAATTCCCCCCTGATTTCTGGATCGACGACTATGTATGGCGCCGTATATACATACGTGCTGGACTTGAGCAACGCACCAAAAGGTGTAGCCTGTAGCATCTTGTCTTGCACTTGTGATAACAACAAGGGTGCACAAAATTTGTTAGTATAAACAATGGATCTAAAATCAAGCATTGAGAGATCGCTCCGTATTTGCTGCACTTTAGCTCTTGAAACCACATCCTGTTGGTGAATTGTAGGCCCGAAACCTGCCGTATTAACTTGATCACATGACTTGTTGATGTAACTTGGCTGTGAACTCTTTATCACCGGGTGCTCCTTGGCCAAAAACAAATCAGCAGATTTGGCCTCATGGATAGATTGAACGGGAGGCGAAAATATTTCAGCAACTTCGATCACCTTATTCGTCTTCTTCCTCGGTTGCTTGCGTGGTGGCGACACGAATTGATGTCGCGTCAATACTTTCATCTCTTCCCATGTGGTACACCATGGCTCATCTCTTCGATCACGATCTTCTTGCATGTTGTCCCACCATCTACGAACCTGATCAGCAAAGGTTCTTTTTGCAATTCTCATCTTCCTGATGGAAGAGAAATTATGATGCTTGAAGAATTGCTCCATCGCTTCCTCCCAAATGAAGTATTCTTCTGAAGTGGTTCTTGTTGCTAGCCTCGGCATGGTCGATGGTAGCATTGCCAAGAACTTGCGTCGACTAAGGTAGCCGGCACGAATCCACCATGAGCAACCATCGCTCTGATACCACCTGATGAGGATCAACCTCAAGGCGAGATTGAATCCGTGGGTTGCCCGATCTCTCACGGTGGAACTCGAAGATCAGTAGTGCGTTGTCTTCTTCTTTTAGCGTCGGATGAACAGTACCATGAACATGAACAGTAACATGCACGTGAATAGTAATCTAAAATAACAATCTGCACCTGGATAAATAAATCTCACGCCTGCGCACACCACAGTACACGAACGAGAAATAGGGATCAAAGATTCAACGAGGAACTCCGAGCACCACAGCTAGAAACCACCACGTGAAGATGAAATCCAAGATTGGAATTCACAAGAACACTCATAGAACAGGGATGAACCCTAACGGCCGAAGGCCAACACGCACACGTGTTTTAATTCATAACTCAAACTTAACTCCCCTAATTCGGCCGAAGGCCTTTGGCTTATATAGGCATGCACGCACACGACTCGGCGTGTAAGCCCACACGAACAAGAACTCTAAACTAATTAAGCAAAAATCAAAACAAGTTTGTTAGGCCGGCCCTTTTACATCTCGGACCGAACCCTATACGTGATTAACAAAGTAATCAAACCGACCCTGGTACTTTGTGCGCCATGTTACTTTGGATGACACGCCAGCAGGTGGACCCCACCCTAATGCATGTAGAGAAAGAGAATCACGCAGGCTTAAATAGAAAAGATGTGCTGCCCTGTACTTCCATGCATCTGTTAAGAAAATCACGTAAAAATGTCTTCTTTGGTCACAGCTTCCAAACTGATTAGTTGTTTCCTTATCCCCTTGGGTCAACGTGGAAAAAGGAAACCAATCAAATAGCAACTCACGTTCCTTGCAAAGCTTCCTGATTTCAGGCCTTTTAAACCACCATCTTCCCTTCTTATCTTTAATATAATCTCCAATAGATTGCAGCATCCGATTCCTACTATTGATCCTCACGCCCAACAGATATGAATCAATCTCATCTCCTGGATCAAACATATAGACATGTGTATCTGCACATGCACAGACCGACTCCATGCACAGCTCAAACACAGCATGCATTATTTCATCCGGTTTATGCAACCATGCAGAAAAATTATCCAAATAATATTTTACTTCTTGGACCGCACTAGTATTGACGCATGAAGACATCCCATCAACCGAATGGATTTCTGGTTCATGGTCTTGATTTCCTCCTGGTTCGAGTGCAACCATGCACATGCACGGCAGCCTGTGCGCCGCGGGACTCGGCACGCACGCATGCACCTCACAAACAGATTTAGTAGTGGTGGCCGCATCAACAGCTCCTCAGACAATTCATCCAGGAACCTCTCTGGTTTGGAGACATTGGCGGTTGCGATGCTTACAGATGACCGAAGAAGCAGTCGTTGTAGTTCTAACGACCTGGAGATTACCCGGTTCATACTACACTCCTTGGGAGAGTGATTGCTTCCCTCGCAGAGGAAACAAGTGACTTTGGTAGTCGGACAATCCCCGGGCAAGTGGTCTTCATCGTAGTTTGGATAGGCTGTAGTACACTCGTTGCTGTAGTTTCCTTCCTCACCACAGCGCTGGCAGACCTTGACCTGCCCCAGTTTACAACCTTTGGCTACACGGCTCTCTTCACCACAGTCCAAGCAAAAAGGAGGTAACCGCCGTTCCTTGGGGCAATGGGACCAAAATCCGTCATAGTCGTCAGAGTGGAGGCGCCTGCGAGTCTTGTCCGGATAGTTGGAGACCTGGAGATTTTTATCCTAGCCAGCCTGTTGACCTAGTCCGCTGCTAGTCTGTCCAGACATCCTGCTACGGAAAGGTGGGTTAGCATGAACCCGAAGACTAGAAGCTGAAAGAAGCAGCAGAAAAGCCAACAACTAGGGGAAAGGAGCGTCACTCTAATCGAAAGCCAAACCAAATAGCAAGGAATCACTCTAAAAGCTTACAAAGAGGCTCAAGAAACAACAAGAAACACAAGACTTGTAGCCAACTTCCCGACACGACTAACTCGTATTGAAAGAGCGAGCAATCAGGTAGGAAGACAATTTCAGCACACAACTCAAGTTCTAGCACACCTAAAGAACAGGGTAAAACTACTAATATGGTGTTAGATACTTAACCAACTAATATCACTTCTTACCCTTTTAGCCCCACAAGTTTTAGTTGAATTTAACTTCTCCTTTTCAGCTCTACAAACCACTAACAGCTAGTTGTCCAGAAAATCATGCTTGCTGTCCAGATTTTGCCTTCCAGTCCCTAGCCGAAATCTCCAATTCCAGAAGCTCCTAACCTTCACTAGAACACAGCCAATACTTCTATTTAACTCTCATGGTTCTCCCAAAACCAATTTAACCGATAAACAACTATCTTTTGAAAGAAGGTGAGAGGAAAATTAGCATTTCAAAACTTAACAAGACAAGGTAAGGTGAGCAAGCTAAGATAGGTAAGGAATAAAATCTGAGAGATGACTTAAGATTTTCATAAATCATTTGATGTTTAGAAATTAAGTTTTCAAAATATCCTAAAGACGACCAAGCTAGGGGTTTCTACGGTCAGTATGGCTCTGATACCAACTTTGTGAGACCCCGGTTTATTCAGCTTGTAATACTTAGCCTTCCATTGGCCCTAGCATCACAAACAAAATAACACGTGCCTCGATGGACATGTGCTTCCCAGAATTGCAGCACATATACATCTTTACAAAAGCATGCATCAATTCCATACATCATATTATAACAAGTTTAGCAATGACATACATAATATGAAGTGATTACAAAAGAGCCGACCGGCCAAAAGACATTAAGTATCAAATAACAGCGGAAGCAAAAGGTGCCATAGGATGGTTTTAACCAAAATACAACCGGTTAGCCATAACCCACAAGGCAACCGACCGGGCCGCCAAGCTAGTCGTCCACACCGCAGCAAAACTCACCAAAGTTGGTCCCATGGGAATCAACCTTCTCTGCAACAAATAAGCAAAGCAAATAAGTACAAAAATGTACTCGCAAGACTTACGAGTAACAAACCTAGTTACTACTACATGCAGGCTTTAATCAAAGGAGAAGGCTCAAAGTTATTTTCAGCATAAAGCAAGTTTTATTTGCAATAAATAATAGTTTGAAGGCAATTTTGACAATCTGAATTTTATTTGCATAAATAACAGCGAGACAATAAGTAATAACATAAAGACATCCTGGAGATGACTAACCCAATAGCCATCACAACCATAGCACGAATTACCCATTCGTACCACCCATTCCAAGTTTTAATTTAAAAGGTTGTAGTCTAACTCTTGAAAAGCTTACCAAAGCGTGTCCATAACCTAGGACGAGGCTATTCGAATAGTTTTAACCCTACAGGGGTGTACCAATGTACCCACACTCCAGACCGCCTTTTTGCCACTAGATGAAGCACACTTCCGAAGGTATGCCGGCACGGCTAAGTCCTATGAGACGTTTCCAATATTCTGAATCAACTAAGAATCGCTCGTATGGACCGAAGCCCATACGCTTACATTGTAAACCCGAAAGTCAACTACCCTATAGGGGTAAAGCTTCCGGACAACTACAATGCTCCCACACATAAACCACCTTATTTTACCACAACACAACACAACACACACACCCTCCTGCGACTCGTAGCTAACGCACACCAAAATACTAAGTCAAGAGAGGTCCAATTTCCCTCTAATGTGGTTAGCACATAATATTGCCTGGATAACAAAGACTCACAAGATGTTCGGTCCTTAATTGACCCAGGCACCATTCCAGTCACACCCAAAAGCACACCATCTTAACATTGTGCCCAAGTCCAAATCATTTTTTTTCATTTTTAGTTTTCACAAATAACCAAGGCACAAGATATGTAGCATAAGCAATAATATTTTTTGTGATCAAGGTCATCAACTAAGTCGATAACCACCCAATTCTACCGGTAACTAAGCATTGCTAAGCATCACATCGTAAAGACAATAAAAAGACCATAAATCATCCACCGGGCTCTAATTCACCAGTGAGGATAATAACCTAGGGTAGTGGCGGGGGTGAACAATTTCAGGGAAACTATGCAATGGGAATAGCTACCTCTAACTGACAAAATAAATCTTGACACAAAGAAGCATGCATACTAAGGTTTTGCAAACAAAATATTAGACTTTTAAAAGTAATAGGAGCAATATGATCAAATGATGTTACACTGCTTGCCTTCCTGGAGGGCAGAGTTTGGCTGCTGTGGATCAGATTCAAGATCAATAATATCTTCGGAACCTAACGCAAAAATACGATAACACCAATAAGAACGAAGAACACCAAACAAAACCCAACAGCAAAATTCACTCAAATCCCATGAAATTTATACAGCAGCAAGATATTGATTTTAGACAATTTTAGGAACAAGAATCATTCAATTTGGACTTAACATGCAAAAGTTATAGCTAAAATAAACTCTCCCAGCCACGAAAAATCCAATTTAAATTAATTACTGGTACTGTTCATGGCATAAATTTCTAGAATGATCTAGAACCTAAAATTTTTACAGCAGGTAGATATTGATATCCTAAGAACAGCAAAGTTGGGTTTACTCAATTTGTAGTTAAAATGAATTACTTATGATTTTTCTAAGTTGTAAATCTAGCATATATTACTTTTCAGAAATGAATTCATGATCAAAACCTATTTCATATTAAAGTATGTTAACAGAGAAAATTAACAAGCTTGAGTTTGCACATTTTGGAGTTATTCAGGAAAAGATATGCATTTTACAAGTTTCAAATCAATTTCTGGAATATTCAAAAATGGCTGAAAACAAGATAATATTATTTGCAAAATTTTCTGGCACAGAACAATGACTAAATGCATTTTTATATTAAACTCTGGCTAAACATGAATTTATCCCAACTGGAATCACCTAAAAGTTTTAAAATGAATTAGTTACGAGTTTTCAAAGTTTAATATAATTTTCAATTGATAAATAAAGATTTACCGAAATAAAACAAAGCTTTTCAAAAGGAATAGACGTGGACGAACGTGAGCCTTTGATTCGGAATCTAACGGCCCACGCGCGGGAGAAAAACGTACGCGCGTGATCCACAAAGGGGCTCACCGTTGGATCTAGATCCAACGGTCCACGTGGATGGAGACGTTCGGGGACCCGAACGGTTCAATCAATCATGACCGCAGATCAAAAGATGGAGGGTTCAGGGCGCTGCGCTCTCCGGGCGACCCGGACGGCACACTCATCTCAGCCGCAGATCGTGAGATGGACGATCCAGCGCGGTGGGGAGCTCGGGTGGTCCGAACGACCACTCAGATCTAGACCGTTGATCTAGATCTGACGGCCCACGGAGATTGAGACCTCCGGAGTTCAAAATTTTGGATAGGTCTGGACCGTTGACCTTGAGATCGATGGTCCACAATCAAAGAACGTTTCGCACACGCCCGAGAGGGTTAAATGGCACAGGCCCACATGTAAGTGATACACCGGACGATTTAGGACAGCAATTAATTGCAAAACCAATGATTAGTGATGATTAGCAATTAATGTGTCCTAAAGATTTTGCACAGAGGGGGTTTAAGTGGACAGGGGCCCACATGGCAGTGGCACCTTAACCCATTTCAGACAGCCATTAATTGCTAACAATGATTAGCAATTAATGAACCCAAATTTTTGTCCTAATGACCCCGCTTTTGCGGTTTAGGCCTACGGGCCCACATGTCAGTGACCCATGAGGTCAATTCCAACAGCCATTTAATGACCACACTAATTACCCTTGAGGTTGAATAGCGCCAGCCGAGGGGGTTTACTGTAATACCCCGAAAATGTGTTAAGTAATTAGTCGGGAGAGATTAATTATTCGGAAGAGAATTAAATGGATTTGCGGAAGGACCAATTGGGAAATGTTCAATTCATCGCTTAGAGAGGGGGTATCCGCTGTTTTAACCCAACTTGGCTGGGGCTTTGGCCCATAGTGGCCCATGTGTGGCCGGCCAGGGGGAACACCCTTTTCCTCCCCTCCTAACCCTAGCCGCCTCCCTTGCCCCTCCACCCGTGCGCCTCCCTCTCTCCTTAGGCAGCCGCCCTCCTCTCCCTGCGCACCACCCCTGCCCGTGGTCTCCCGGTTGCTGTACTCCTTCCCCCTTGCGTCTCCCTCGCTGCCGGCAAAGCCCCGTCCGTCTTCCTCGCTTGCCGACTCGGGAGAGAAGGTGATCGCTGGAGGTGTTTGGCTGTTCGAGGAAGGAGAAGAGGAAGGGAACGAGATCATATTTTGGCGGAGAGCTCGCTGGTGGGTGCCCTCAGTGCCCAGCAATCGGTTCGTCAAGGGTAACCTCGTTTTCCCCTCGTTTAGATGTTTTAGCGCTTAACTATTCTTTGCCGGCAATTCTGTCGCCTCAGGGCAGATCGTGTTAGAGGGACGATTTGTTATAGTTAAGTGCGGTTTGAGTCTCGGGCATCTCCTAGAAAGTTGTAGAGGACGTCCATAGCTTTCAATTAAGTGCTAGATCATAATTTTTGGACCTCTGTAGCGAAAGTTATGAAATTAATGGTGCGGCTATTCTGCAACTCTGTCAGTTTTTGGACAGGTTTTAGTAATCTAACCTTTGCGATCAGTTAAGGAGAGAATTAGAGGATCTCAGTATAACTAAAGTTGTATATAATTGTCGTAGCTGTCAGGGAAGAACAAGAACACGAAATTTGGATAAACGAGCTGAAAGTTATGATAGATTTAGTGTTCTATCCAGAGAACCTGACGCGAAAACGATGTTCTGTTAGAAGGCATATTAGGGGAAGTTAATGGCCGAATCAGGAAGTGCCACCAACTAGGCTTAGATGGGGAATTTGATAACCTTTCAATGAAGTCCAATATAATCTCATTTGGACCCCTGTGCTAAAAGTTACGAATTTTACAATATGACTGTTTACAGAAGGGTCAATTCGGCATGTAGAAAAGTGGAGTCGGGGTCACGTTTCAGGCTTTTGCTATCTCATGCTTGCTATTATGGTTTATTTGGTATATTGCCATTGTCTTAGAAAGCTTTTAAATGTATTCTTAGGTGGGGGACTGGTTCCGGAGGCAGCACCTACTTCGTATCCACCGTTCTCACACGGTTGAGACAAGTACCCTAACAAGTAGAGTAACTATGGATGGGTTGACAAAGTTTGCTAGTAATTGGAAATTGTTAGCAGTGGTTGATTGATAGAGTGATATGTTTGTTAAAGATAATAAATGTGTTTGATACATGCTATTGGTAATATGATGTGTTTGTTAAAGATGATGAATGTTTTGATACATGCAACAGATAGTGTGAGATGATGGTTAAAGGTGGTGCCAGCTTATGATATGATTGGTTGCACTTCATGTACAGTACTAGTGTTGTTCATGCATCTTGCAACCATGTTATGGTTTATATGTACAATTCGAGCATACGTAAAGATGCATGATTGAGATCCCCACATTCGTGGAATGTGGGCAATTGAGGAGGGATCCCCATCGTGTAACGATGGGCAAAGATCCCCACACTTGCGGAGTATAGGGCAATTGGTCCCTGTGCTTGCGAGCACAGGCATGGGCTCGCAGCGACGGTTGCTTGCCCCGCATTACAGGTGTAATGCGCAAAAGAGTGAAAAGTGAAAGGTTGCATTGCATGTCTGCATTCATGCTCCATGTGTTAAAGTTTTGAGTCATGTGTAGAATTGAAGGTTGATGTTTCAATCATGTTGTAGCGTCTCTTATGTGGTACTTGCTGAGTTCTTGAACTCACCCTTGTTTTCATTGTGTTTTTAGGTACCCGATCCAAGAACGACATGCATGGGGGGAAGTAGAATGATAGACACACACACACATCATGAACCAAATAAAGATGAATAGGCTTCAGACTATGTCTCTTATTATTGGGCGAGTTGCTCAAAGGTTATTACGTTATGTTTCATGCAATGGATTAAGTGTAATGATGATGAGTAGTGGAACTTTATACTTCTCTAGTTTTGTTAGTCACCTAACATGATTTGATTATCTATTGTGGATTAGAGTTGATGGTTTACTTATTTATGATTTACTTATCTATTGGATTCCCCCGTGTAACTTTTTTTACAAGGGAGGTTCTGCCGAAATTTATTAGCAATTGCCTTGGTTAGAGTTATTTAATGTTAGTTCAGTATCATTCCAGGCTCATGACGGGCTGGGGTGTTACATTTACGTGGCTGGGCCCACCAGTCAGTGGCACAGTGGACCAGCTTAAGACATATTAATTACCTCCAATGATTAACAATGATTAAGCAATGATTAGCAATTAATGATGTCTTAACGATAACTCCCTAGTGACGATTTCATCCGGCAAAACCCGTCGGCGGCTCCAGCCACGGCGGCGCCCGCAAAGTGCCAAAATGGGTTCGCAATAATCTTGCAGACCCAATGGTGGTGACCTCGCCGGCGGCGACGGCCTAGAACGCCGGCGAGCCGGAAAAGAACGGTGGGGACATGCACTGCCGAAAATGAAAATGGCGAAAAGCTCTCAAAGGCCCGCAAAAGCGGGTGCCACGACTTCTAGGGACTAATAAGAAGCTACCTCAACCAAGATGAGCTTCAAAGATGGCTTGAGGAGCTTGGACAGCAGAGAAGCCCGCCGGAGTTGGGGAAGATGAAGTGAAAAATTGGTAATCTGGCAAAATGAGTGAAACCAGATCAACACTAAAGCTACATTAATACTCATAGAAGCTCCATGAGCAAGTAATTGCAGAAACAACCACTTACCAGAGTTGAGGAAGAAAGGGGGTAAAATCAGCCGAAATGATCCAAACTCAAAATTGGTCAATTCCTGTGAATGAAACCCAAAATTGAATTTGGGGAAATGCATAGGGGGTTAAGGAGTTCAAAAGGGTACAAGAAGAACTGAAGATGAACCACTAGAGCACCAAAGCCATCAATAGAGCTTCACGTCCATTAATGATGGTTTTGGTATTTTTGGGTGTTTTGAGCTCCCCAAGCAAAGAGGAGCTAAGTGGTGCTACAAAGGAGCTCAGAGAGGGTTTTAGGAAGCCTTAAATAGATGGAGAGCTAGGGTTTGCTAAAATGAAGCCTTCGGTGAGCTTGGGTGAGCTTGGCTTACGGGACAACCGTGGACCTAAAAGAAATGATAGGGGGCAGGAAAAGGGCATGATCACGGCCGAAAGCAAGCCGCACGCATTCACTGCCCCGACCAAGGAGAGTTGACGAGGGAACTCGAAGTGACCCGGCCATACCGCTCCCTGTTCACGCACGGCTCGAGGACGAAGAAGAGCAGAAAAGCTAGGGTTGTTGGGGGCGGTCCGATTTAAAATGGACGGCCAGGATTGCTTCAAGCTCTTGAGGTTTAAACCATCAGGGGAGATCGCGAGCGTTGGATCTTAATCCAACGGCTCAGAACGAGGCAGCTTGGTTCGATCAAGTCAAATGACTTGGGCTCGGGTTTGACTCACCCGAGTTTAGTTTTAGGGTTCTAATTTGAGCTGAACTTTGGGGATTTATTTGAGGTAGGAAAATAACTCCAAAAATTCTGACATTTTTACAAGAGCTTGCTAACTTAGATATTAACCTTGTGTAAAATTTTCAGAGGTTTTTATGCAGTACACACTTCTCCAAAAATTCTACAAGGTTCTGAATAGGGTTTTGACTAAAAGTCAAACAGGTTTGACTGCCCTCCAAAAACATTCAAACAATTTCTAGAAATTATGAAATTTTTCAGAGGGGTCACACACCAACCCTACAACTTGGGAAAAATATTTTCAGGAGATGATCAAAAGATTTGACAAGATTGTTTTTGGAAGACAAGGTTTTGGATCAAAAGACTTGTGACTTTGCATTTCCATAATTCTTGTACAGGAATTGTTTAGAACATACAGGAAATATATGATGTAAGAAAAAGTTTTAATTTCTACTTGTTTTCTTAAATTTAAAACACAAGTCCAAAATTGGGATGTTACAAATCTCCCCTTACAAGAATCTCGTCCCGAGATTCCGTTTACTCGAGAAGAAAAACAGGTAGTCCGCACGAAGACGATTTCCCGCTCCCAAGTTGCCTCAAATGGTGCCATGCCGAGACTGGCTTGAAAGCTCTGGTAACTTCTCTTGCAACCAAAATGACCTTGGATGACCTTAGGAATGATATCTATACTCAAATTACATACATTCAAAAACACATACCTGCTATGAAGAATAATATATATTAATCTTTAACGAAAGCAATGGGTCAAGCCTTGAATTGAGTCTTATTTAAGATTGATCTCCTTTATGGGGACTCTGTTGATCTTCAGAATCTCATCCTCAAGACAAAAGAAGCAGGTATTGCGGCTCAGGCCAAGATCACACCAATGGTGGCGGAGATCATAAAAAACATTGAAGCTAGTGCTCCTGCCAATCCTTCAAGTGCTCCTGGCTCAAGCGTTTAAGAATGACAATGTAATGATGCATTTTTGTAATGTATGGGATAATGAAAGGATTTGATGTATGGTAATTGTAATTACTTGTCGGAAGTTGACTTTCTTTTGCAAATTAAATTATTTTCGCAAGTTGAATTCCTTATTTATTTTGTTATGTGTAGCCCCCCCCCCCGGAACACTTTGTCCGGCGATGGGAGAAGTGTTTCAGGTGAACAAATGCTTTAAGACCTGGATATCTTTTGCAAAATCAATTATCCAGACCAGTGTGTATTCAGGAATATAAAGTCAAAAAGTCAAACTATTGGGTTCTTATGCATTGAGAATTGGCTTATAGAAGAGGTCCCAAACAGTTGCCATTTCCCAAATGTATACTGATGGCCATTTGATAAGTAAAGACACTATAACCCATTAGTGGAATTGATCAACCGTAGGCACTTAAGCTGTAATATCCCAAAAGTATTCGAATGTTTATCGGGAGAGAGTTAGTTGAATTAAGAGAATGACCAAATATAAAAGAGTTTAGCAAAAGAAAAAAAGGGGTTTTATGCAAATCCTCGGCAACCTGGGCCTCGGGCCTTGGCCTAGGAGGCCCATGAGGGGCCGACTACCAATAAAAGGAGGGGGGAAATCCTACCCACTACTGTAGCATGCATAGCTACAGTGCCATGCAACAGTAGACGCCCCCCCTTGCTCTCCCATTGCTGTCGGCCAAAGAAAGGAGAAAAAGGAGGAAGAAGAGAGGGAAGGGGAAGGTTCGCGGGCTGCATCGTGGTATACAGCGGTTCGTCAAGGGTAACCCCGGTTTTTCCCCAATTAGATGCACATTTAATTGTTGTAGCAATGTCGGTATCATGGTCTGCTCAAGACAGATTTCGTTAGACAGTCGTTTTGATGTAGTTCAGTGCGGATTCAGTCCTGGGAATCTCCTAGAGTATTGTAGAGGACGTCGTCACCTTTCGATGAAGTGCTAGATCGTGTTATTTGGACCTCTGTAGAAAAGTTATGATTTGTTTAGTGCGACTATTCTGCAAGTCTGTTGGTATTCTGACAGGTTTTAATAATCTGACTTGAGAGATCTACTAAAAGGCAAATTAGAGGACCTCAGTATAACTAAAGTTGTAGATAATTATCGTATCTTTAAGGGAAGCCCAAGAACGTAACATTTGGACAAACGAGCTGACAGTTATGGTAGTTTTAGTGTACTATCCAGAGAACCTAACGTGAAATCGTTGTTCTGTTAACTAGCATGGTAGGTGTATTAGATGGCCGAATCAGGAAGGCCCACCAACTAGGTTTAGTTGGGGAAATTGATAAACTTTCAATGAAGTCCGAGAACACCTCATTTGGACTCCTGTACTAAAAGATATGAATTTTAGAACGCGACTGTTCACAGAGGGGACAAATGAACATTTAGGAATTGGAGTTGGGATCGCATTAAAAAAACCATTGCGAGTTTGTGTTTGCTTATAGTTTGTTTGGTCCATTATTGTTGTCTTAGTATGCTTTTAAATGAATTTATGTGGGGACTGGTCCCGAGGCAGCACCTCTTCACATTCTCCGCTCACGCGGTTAATGCAAGTACTGCTTTTGATAGAGTAATTATGAATTGTTTGACAGTGAATGCTAGTATTTTGATACATGTTTGCTATGGTTGGTTGATAGTGTCATATATTGATTAAGGATGATGACTATTTTATGATACAAATGATTGTTATTTATGTATGGTGTTGATGCTGTTCATGATTATTGAGAAATTGTAACTGTTCATGTGCACAATCAGAGCATATTGAGGACTTGGTCACGTGGTGACCAAGCATTTGTTGAGGTCCCCGTCATGAGTTTGATGGGCTTATGGTCCCCACACTTGTGGAGTGTGGGCTTGAGGTCCCCTTTACTTGCGAAGTATTGGGCAATGGGTCTCTGCGCTTGCGAGCACAGGCATGGGTATGCAGTGACGGTTGCATACCTCGTATTACCGGTAAAATGCGAAAAGAATGAAAGAGAAAAGATGCATTGCACATTTGCATTCATACAACATGAGATATGTTTCCGAGTAAAGCTTTAGGATTGAATGTTGATGCTGTAATTGTGAGGTTAATGTTTCATTTTTGGTACTTGCTGAGTCTTTGGGCTCACTGTTGCTTTTATTGTGTTTTAGGTACCTTCTACAAGAACGGTATGCATGGGAGGGAGTATACTTAAGTTGGAGTCACACACTGCCACACACCTTTGAAAGTTGATTAATCATTTTAGAGTGTCCATTAATAATTAAGGGAACTGCTTAAGTAATGATTATGGTTAGGCTTCATGCATCGAGATTATTTGTAATAATGATGAGTAACATACTTTGGTTATCTTTGAATGTGTCCTAGCTGAACAACATATTTTAATGCTTAGGGATGATTTTGGATGTTGGAATATTTAATTATGTTATACCTTTATCTTATGGGAACCTCCATTTCGTTAACTATACAAAGGAGGTTCTACCGAAATTTAGTAAATTGTCCTAGATTAGCTTTGTTAATGTTTCATCGGTAGCATTCCAGGCTCATGTTGGGCTGGGGTGTTACAGTTGGTATCAAAGCAGGTTGTAGGACCTTGGTACTGAAATTCTTAATTCTGACACATTGTGCACAGTAGGTGGGTTGGATTTTTGCATTGCATATACGCTTCCGTTAAGTTGTATTGATGATCCCTGTTATGAGATGATATGATATATCTATATTATAATACTATGGTTATTACGTGTGGGGATAACCCATGTTGAGAGGTTGAGGTCGTGGTTATGGCCTGGGCTGTTCTAGGTTACACCACCGTTCGTGGTATGAGAATAAGGAAGTGGTTACCTCAGGTATCTTAGCACAGGTGTTGATAGTGAGTATCTTTAGAGAAGTTGTTCTCTTCCTTGAATTTGAATTTGGTTAACTCTTGTTCAGTTGGGCTTGATGAATTTCTCTTGGGTTAGTAGTTCTTATTCCAATCAATCTGTTTCCATTGATTTAATTTGACCCTTAAAGTGAACTTTGTTTTTCCAACTGTTGAGCCGCTTGCGGTTGATGAACCTTCTTTGGATAGTGGTTGCAATGCAGTCGATGAGTTTCAATTGGTTTGTATTTGTTTTAAAGAGCAAATATTATCTTTTCTGACTATTGAGCTATTCTTGCTACTTGTAAACGTTGTCATTGGCAATATTATTCCTCTTCAGGATAGTTCTACTTTCTTGTTGGCAAATTTGACCTATTTATTCGCTTGGTGTTTTTATGATGGAAGGTATCAATTACCAACTTCATTGAAGTACGTTTCGACTTTACGCACTTCTTTTGGAGTAGATGGAATGTTGAAGTTTAGTGCATCTTCTTTGAGAAATAAAGTATCAGAACTCTTTTGTAATGTTTTGTTGTGTTAAGTTAGAGGTTTCAAGCATAGAAGATAAATTGATAACTTATTATAAAGTTGGGTCTGTAATGTGGTATGTAATCGATCTTAACCAAGATCCTTGGAAGTGAAGTTGATAAATTTGGTGTTGTCGTGGAGTAATTACATGATGAACTTGTTTAATGGTATGACCATTTATACTGGAAATCCAGGATTTATTAAAAGGTGTGGTATATTGATGATTTGGCCTGATCATTAAGATTATGGAATTCGGTAGATTTGTTGGATAATTTGGAGCAGTGTGTCTCCATGGATTAGTCTATCCATTAGTGATGGTTATGTTAGGGATGCGTTTGAACGATGCCTTAGAGGATATCAATCTGAAATTTTCATAAACTGGCTACTTGATGATCTTATATGATTGCTAGATTGAAACATGTATATCATATTAGATGAATGTTGAGGTAGTATCTTGTGAAATCCTGTTTTAGCGGAGATGATGTTATTAAATGTTTAATTTTATTTTGCCCAAAACTCTGAGCATAAAGTGGAATGTTGACTCAATGTTTATAGATGGTTGTGTGACTGCAAATAGAAGTAGGACCCTATTTGCATACGTGATAAATATAATTGTCAATTGTTAGTGATAGTTGGAGTGGGTGTGAGTAACACTAATGGTTGAGTGGATGAATGAATAAGTGGTCTCTGATAGAGTGTCCTTCGAAATTATTATTTGATAGTATGATCTGGTTAAAAGAGGTATGTTTCAACCTTGTGGCTTGTGTTTCTTTTGGAGAGTTTTATGATGGGATAAGAGACTATGATGAGTCTCGCTAAGAGTGTATTATTTCATTGTTATGGTGATGGTCAGTAAGGGATTATGATCATAATATTGAATGTTTTGTATAAAGGAATTGGATCGCTCGCGTGATATTGATTAAATAAAAATATTTCTAGTTTCACTTTTCTGATCTTTCAGACCTCAGCTTGATGTGGTAGCTGAAATTGTTTTGAGCAAAGTGAAGTGTTGAGAGGTTTTATTAGTTTCTAAGTGGTTTTATGTGTTGTGGTCTTCAAATCTCTTTTTGTTGAAGTTGGTATGGTGATGTTGTAACCAACGAAAGTCATTTTCTTTGTTAAAGGAAAGAGTGAAGTAAAAGTATTTGAGATTGAAGTCAAGTTCTGTAACTTGCAGGTTATTGAAATTTGTCTAAAACTATTGTTCTTGCCCATAAGAGTTTTCCCGAATTTCCAAAGCAATGTTTTATTCTCGTTTGAGGTTTGATATTCTCTACTTGTGGGACGTGTGCCCTCAACTATGATCTCATCTTTTGTTTTCAAAGATCATTGTTATTTGGTTGTTTCTCTTGATCTTGTAACTACTGTGAGTGGTAATGTTTTTCTTTGTGCTAAAATCTACTTCTATTTGTCTCTTCTTCTAAGAAAGGGTTAACCGAACTGTATTGCAAAGTCTCTTCGATGTGAATTGGCAACTAGATAGTGGTAGTCTAGTAGATGGTTTGGTGAACCTTTAGGTGTTAGGTTGTCTGAGGGGCATTGAGTAATAAATCGATTTATTAGAATAATCCTTGGAGAGGATTTGATTTAAAAAGAATGTTTGTCTTTGGAGCTAACAGGTTTCATTGTCGCAACTAGTAGGACCTATAGCGAGATGTGGTCCAAGATTTTGTGTTCATTTTTACAGAATATTAGAATTAGCAAGTATGGAAATCTTGATCAGTTTATTAGAGTATCGCATTTGGGTACTCGGTAAGATTGTGTACAAGAAGTATGATGGTGTAGTTCAATGAGAGTAGCAGTGTAGAGAAATCTAATAGTTGTGTTAATTAATGAGATAGTAGGGATTGTTGAGTTATTGTCAAGTATGACTCGGCCTTAGTGAGTAACCCAATAGGAGTTAGATTATCTCTAAGGATAACTTGATCAAGAATATATTTATTTATTAACGTTAGTGATTGAGTATGTTTTAATCTTGGTCAATCAGTTAGGGTATTGTGACAATATGAGTTCATTGTGGTTGAGAGCTGTATTTGATTGGTGTGGGTTAGAGAAGGTCTAAGATTGATGAAACGAATCGCCTTGGGCGGTTACATGACTAGTGAGAAATGTTGATATTAAGGACTGAGGTTATTGTTGACTGTGTGAAATTTTAGTCATCAGACCTGATGGTTACCTATCAAATTTACCATAAGTTCATTGTAGGAGTCTTAGAGATTAAATTTGGGCTTGCATTTTTATGCTAGCATCTTGGTTTCCCATGATTAGGTTCCAAGAGTTATGGTGATCTTTGATAGAATCCATTGGATGTAGTAAATGAGTGTGTATGCGGTGAATTTCAAGTTGATCATCCTTAGAAGATTGAGGTGATATGATTGTGGCTGAAATCTATATTGAGGTGTGCTGGGAATTACTTGTCAAGGTAATTCTTTTGGTAGAGAAGTTGATCAGAGTATGTTATTGTGGATTGGAAGAGTCTCACTACATAGGTGTGGATTTTGTGTTCAGTTTGAGCATAGCTTTGAGGTTGCCAAATTAAAAGAAATGAACTAGTGTGTTATACAATGGTTTGAGACTTCATGATTTAATAGGAAGTTGAATTCTTAAAAGAAAGTTTGAGAAAAAGGTGGTATTCTCGGATAATGAAATGTACTCTTGGTTTTTAATTGAGCTTTGTCCCTATGGCAGATGTCAATTATAATTTGAGTTGGTTCTTCTTGGTATGCGTGATTCTTTTTTTTTGTTAAGAAAAATAAAGGAAATGGTTGTTTTGGGCATTCGAGTGATCTCGCCTTTGGCTTATGTGGTGTTCCTTGGCATTCTGCCTACTTGAAAAGTGGAAGAGTTTTATGATGAATCTTTTGGTTTTGGATTTAATTCTTTTGGTGGGGAGTTGATAATGCGTGTTTGCAATGAGAATCCTTTATTTGCAGTCGATTTCTGTTGTGCGTCCTTGGTTAAAGGAGGTGCTCATTGTTAAGGTCAAGAGATCGATTGATACAAGAACAAGAGTTTTGTGAGTTATGTGCAGGTTGTGTGGTTGGGTACCAAAGGGAATGTTGGCCAAGGTACATTGGTTATTTCCGAAAGTTGTGAAGATTTAGGAGATAGCGTATCACTAGGACTGTCTTGAGTCCTAGCATAGGGCAAAGATCATTTTGTATGACCTAGTATCGAGGGAGTACTGGAGAAATCTGGAGTGTGAAGTTTCATTAGAGCTGTTGACCCACGAGTAAGACCGTGCCTTCGAGTCATGTCCGTTGAGTGACTCTTGAAAGGTTGGGACGAGTAATAAGGCCTAACATGTCAGTTACGTCAAGGTTCGTGGGTCACAGTAGACCGAGAGAGAGGCCATCTGGGAATTGGAGTCTCGCATGCACGAGCAATATCCAGAATTATTCACAGCAGTTACGCGATAATGTTGGTAAGTTTTTAGCTGCGATTATTCTTTGGCGTTAAGCGTGATTAGAATTCGAGGTTGAATTCTATTTAAGTGGGGTAGAATGTAATATCCCAAAAGTATTCAAATGTTTATCGGGAGAGAGTTAGTTGAATTAAGAGAATGACCAAATAGAAAAGAGTATAGCAGAAGAAAAAAAGGGGTTTTATGCAAATCCTCGGCAACCTGGGCCTCGGGCCTTGGCCTAGGAGGCCCATGAGGGGCTGGCCACCAATAAAAGGAGGGGAAAGCCCAACCCACTACTGTAGCATGCATAGCTACAGTACCCCACTGCCGCTACAGTGCCATGCAACAGTAGACGCCCGCCTTGCTCTCCCATAGCTGTCGGCCAAAGAAAGGAGAAAAGGAGGAACAAGAGAGGGAAGGGGAAGGTTCGCGGGCTGCATCGTGGTATACAGCGGTTCGTCAAGGGTAATCCCGGTTTTTCCCCAATTAGATGCACATTTAATTGTTGTAGCAATGTCGGTATCATGGTCTGCTCAGGACAGATTTCGTTAGACAGTCGTTTTGATGTAGTTCAGTGCGGATTCAGTCCTGGGAATCTCCTAGAGTATTGTAGAGGACGTCGTCACCTTTCGATGAAGTGCTAGATCGTGTTATTTGGACCTGTTTAGCAAAAGTTATGATTTGTTTAGTGCGACTATTCTGCAAGTCTGTTGGTATTCTGACAGGTTTTAATAATCTGACTTGAGCGATCAACTAAAAGGCAAATTAGAGGAGCTCAGTATAACTAAAGTTGTAGATAATTATCGTGTCTTTAAGGGAAGCCCAAGAACGTAACATTTGGACAAACGAGCTGACAGTTATGATAGTTTTAGTGTACTATCCAGAGAACCTAACCTGAAATCGTTGTTCTGTTAACTAGCATGGTAGGTGTATTAGATGGCCGAATCAGGAAGGCCCACCAACTAGGTTTAGTTGGGGAAATTGATAACCTTTCAATGAAGTCCGAGAACACCTCATTTGGACTCCTGTACTAAAAGATATGAATTTTAGAACGTGACTGTTCACAGAGGGGACAAATGAACATTTAGGAATTGGAGTTGGGATCGCATTAAAAAAACCATTGCGAGTTTGTGTTTGCTTATAGTTTGTTTGGTCCATTATTGTTGTCTTAGTATGCTTTTAAATGAATTTATGTGGGGGACTGGTCCTGGAGGCAGCACCCTCTTCACATTCTCCGTTCTCACGCGGTTAATGCAAGTACTCTGTTTGATAGAGTAATTATGAATTGTTTGACAGTGAATGCTAGTATTTTGATACATGTTTGCTATGGTTGGTTGATAGTGTGATATATTGATTAAGGATGATGACTATTTTATGATACGAATGATTGTTATTTATGTATGGTGTTGATGCTGTTCATGATTATTGAGAAATTGTAACTGTTCATGTGCACAATCAGAGCATATTGAGGACTTGGTCACGTGGTGACCAAGCATTTGTTGAGGTCCCCGTCATGAGTTTGATGGGCTTATGGTCCCCACACTTGTGGAGTGTGGGCTTGAGGTCCCCTTTACTTGCGAAGTATTGGGCAATGGGTCCCTGCGCTTGCGAGCACAGGCATGGGTATGCAGTGACGGTTGCATACCTCGTATTACCGATAAAATGCGAAAAGAGTGAAAGAGAAAAGATGTATTGCACATTTGCATTCATACAACATGAGATATGTTTCCGAGTAAAGCTTATGTTTCCGAGTAAAGCTTTAGGATTGAATGTTGATGCTGTAATTGTGAGGTTAATGTTTCATTTTTGGTACTTGCTGAGTCTTTGGGCTCACTGTTGCTTTTATTGTGTTTTAGGTACCTTCTACAAGAACGGTATGCATGGGAGGGAGTATACTTAAGTTGGAGTCACACACTGCCACACACCTTTGAAAGTTGATTAATCATTTTAGAGTGTCCATTAATAATTAAGGGAACTGCTTAAGTAATGATTATGGTTAGGCTTCATGCATCGAGATTATTTGTAATAATGATGAGTAACATACTTTGGTTATCTTTGAATGTGTCCTAGCTGAACAGCATATTTTAATGCTTAGGGATGATTTTGGATGTTGGAATATTTAATTATGTTATACCTTTATCTTATGGGAACCTCCGTTTCGTTAATTATACAAAGGAGGTTCTGCCAAAATTTAGTAAATTATCCTAAATTAGCTTTGTTAATGTTTCATCGGTAGCATTCCAGGCTCATGTTGGGCTGGGGTGTTACATAAGTAAACGACAGAAAAGATGGTGGTCATGTATGCGAAATGATACGAAAAAATTAATATGATACTAACAATAAAAAGACAATTGAATTTATATAATATGGGGAAAAAGATACTGCATAGAATTTTCGAAGATGTTCAATGTTCCATGTGTTAGATATAACACAATCTTCCTCCATGGCTAATCTAACTAATCCTGGCCTAGTGACAGAAACTATAGTATATGGACTCCCCATCTAGAGGACAACTTGTTCAAGTTGGCTTGGTTCTGGATTCGTCTCAGGACCAAGTCACCCACATGAAGTGTTCTTGGACGAACTCTTCGATTGTAGTAGCATCTCAGCCCTTGCAGATAAGAAATCGATTTTAATAGTACTTGATCATGTCTTTCTTCCAGCAGATTGACATCATCTTCGCATAATTCTCCCTAATTTAACTGATCTTGGAGGTTTATACGCGTTGAACCTAATTGAACCTCGTTAGGCAGCACCGCTTCTGCACCATAGACTAGTGCGAATGGTGTTTCACCAGTTGCTCTACTGGTAGTAGTGCGCAATACTCAAAGGACAGAGAAGAGCCCATCCATCCAAGTCTTTGAGCATGCCTTAAGGCAATTAAAAACTCTCTTTTTTTATACCTTGCATAATTTGACCATTGGCCCTTTCTACTACTCCATTACTCTGTGGATGTGCCACAGAAGTAAAGCAGATCTTGGTGCCAATTTCGTCACGGTAATCTTGAAACACGTCATTAATAAATTGGCTCCCATTATTTGTGATAAGACGATCGGGTACTCCAAACCTTGTAACAATGTTTCGTATAAAGAATTTCTTTGCTGCCGCAGCCGTTATACGAATGACTGGATCAACTTCTATCCACTTAGTGAATGTATCAATGGCCACAAACAAGAATTTATACCCATTGGGCGCTTGCGGTAGTGGTCCAACTATGTCAATACTCCAAGTCAAAAAAGGCCATGACAAGGGAATGGTTTGTAATTGATAAGATGGCTAGTGTACTTGCCTGACATGGAATTGACACTGCTCACAGGTCTTAACAAGGTGCATGTCATCTTGTAGAGCGGTGGGCCAGTAATATCCTTACCGAAAAGCTTTGCCAACCAAGGTTCTATAGGATGCATGTGTGCCACACAAGCCCCCATGGATTTCTTTTAGTAATTTTGCCCTAGAGTCTTGGGATATGCAACGCATAAGAACACCATGTGCTCCCTTCCTATACAGTGATCCTTCGACCAGTTTCTACATGCGTGCCCTTCGAATTAACCTATCCTTCTGTCGAGGGTCATCGGGCAATGTCCTTGATACGAAATAAGTGGTAAATGGTTTTATCCACTCCGCATCTTGCTCAATGACTACGACCTCTGAGGTGGTCGTACCTATTTCTATTGAAGATTTTGTAAGGTATTCGAGAAAGATACCTATTGGAATAGATGTTCGTGAGAAACCTAGTTTCGATAACTGGTCCACTATGGAGTTGTCCTTCCGCGGTATATGTTGGACTTCGTAGTTGCTGAAGTGTTTTTCCAACTTCCTCACTTCACCTAGGTATTGAGCCATTGTCTCATCAAAACATTGATATTCTTTGATACCTGGTTTACGACTACATGCAAATCTCCCTTCTCTTAAAGCCGACGGACCCCGAGGCATTTGGCAGCTCGAAGCCCAGCTAGAAGTTCTTCATACTCTGCCATGTTATTGGTAGCAGAGAACAGAAACTGTACAACACACTGAAGTTGATCACCTTGTTGTGTTATCAACAAAATCCCAGCCCCCGAGCCTTTAAGCTCACGGGAACCCTCAAAATACAGTGTCCAATGATCGTCTAGCACTAGACTAACTTGAGGTTGATCCTCAGTGTTTGTCCATTCAGCCACAAAATCAGCTAGGACTTGGCTTTTTATGGTTGTTTGGGCAATGAAATGAAGATCAAATTCTCCAAATTCTACTGCCCATTTGGCTATGCGACCTGTTACTTGTTGGTTATGAAGTACATTTTCAAGAGGAAAAGATGAAGGCACTATGATCTTATGAGATTGGAAATAATGTCTTAATTTTCTGGAAGTCATCAGAAGAGCATAAATTAGCTTTTGAACCTCGGGATATCTCTCCTTTGGTCCATGTAAGACCTCACTTACATAGTAGACAGATCGTTGAGACCCTTCCCTTTCTGCAATAAATACTGCACTAACCATATTTGGCATTACTATCAAGTAAACTAGTAAAGGTTCACCTTGTAAAGGCGAAACCAATACTGGCGGATTTGAAAGATAAGCTTTTAAACCTTCAAAGGCTTTGTCAGCTTCTCTGGACCATTGAAATTTCTTGTTACTCTTGTGGATCGCCTTAAGGAAATGTGAGGACCCCAGTTTATTTGGCTTGTAATGCTTAACCAACCACCTGGTCCTAGCATCACAAATCAAATAAATTGATCCTCGAGATATGTATACTTCCTGAAAGCGATTATCACACCTCGTTACAAATTAGACAAAGAACTCCATTCAAAACATAGAGTCCAAACATTACACTACAAGCGGAAGATAAACAAATAATACAAGAACGACGGTGGAAGCAAAAGTGCCATAAGATGGCTATAAACAAAGCCAATCGTGTGCCTTCAACCCACAAGGCATCGACCGGACCGCCAAGACTAGTCGTCACCCACGGCGACAAAGACAAACTCAGTATGAGGACCACGAGGCTCACCTTCTTCCTCTGCAACAAAAACATTAAGCAAAGCACACAGTACAAAGATTGTCTTTGTACCCGCAAGACCGACGTGTGAACTAGCGGACTGTTCATATGCTACATGCGAGCTTGTGCGGTGGAGGCCATATGTTTCATTTGCATAAAGCCAATTTTTATTTGCAATAAGGTATCTGATTTTAAAGGCAAGTTTGCAATTCATTTTAAGATTGAAATAACAGAAGGATAATAATAACAAGCGAAAGATAAACAACCTAGAAGTGACTATCCCAATAGTCACCACAACAATAACACGAATCCCGCATTCGTACCACCCATCAAGTTTTAATTTAAATGTTGTAGTCTAGTTCTTGGGGCGTATCCAGCGTGTCCATAACCTAGGGCGAGGCTATTCGAATAGTTTTAACCTGCAGGTGTACCAATGTACCCACACTTGAGATCGCCTTTAAGCCAAAACACACTTCCAAGGTATGTCTTGCACGGCTAAGTCCTACGAGACTTTTTCCAATATTGTGTATTAACTACGAGCCGCTCAGATAGATAGAAACCCATACGCTTACATGGTAAAGCGAAAAGACAACTACCCACTCGGGATAAAGCTTTTGGACAACTACCATGCTCCCACCTCCGTCCCTCTGCGACCTCCTGCGACCCGAGCCAATACACGCCAAAGTACTAGGTCAAGAGAGGTCCCATATACTCTAGTGTGGTTAGCACGCAAAATGCTCGTCTGATGGCGCAAGTAACTCGGTCCTTAATCGGCTCGGGCACCTTCCAAATACACCCAAATGTATCACACCAATACCATTGTGCCCAAGTCTAAATTATTTTGTTTTCATTTTTAGTTTTGCAATTAAACATAGCAAAATGCTAAAACATAAAGCTATAGTAAATTTTGTGTGATCAAGGTTACCGACTAAAGTCGATAACGCTGGATTCTGGATAGCTAAGCATGTCTAAGCAAGTTGACCGGATCTACTAAGTGACAAGAGATCATCCAATGACCTTTAATCACAGCAAATAACCTAGGCTCGGTAGTAGAGATCAATATTTTGTCTACAGGATATGCACTACGGATTTAACTAACCAATTTAACACAAATTAAGCAATGCATACATACAAATTGAAACAAAATATTAGATTTTAAAATACTGGGATAAACATGATCAAACCGCTTGTTCGTTGTCGTTGCTCGATATGGTGCGGAGGATCGTCCTCGTGGTTGCCGCAAATATCGAAGCCTCAACGATCGAACAAAGCAGAATAAGAAACGAATAACAGGCAAAAATTCAAACATCAAATACAAACACCAATATATACACCAAGGCTAGACTATCACAAAGAATGACAAATAATTGCTACAGAGACCCATCCACTCATTTGCTAGGTTAACCACAAAATCAAACTTCTAACATGCTTTAAACTTTGGATGAGCTTTGATGGTGATTGTATGCACATCTATTATTTAATCATCAAGTTAACACATCAAAATCAGCTAGCTATACCGAAACCACTATTGTGGTGAGAGCACAAAATCTACAAGAAGGTATTGAAAGCATAACTAGCCAAGTATCCAACTAAGAAATGCTAAACAAAAATCTTCTACCTAAGATAGGATGCTAAGGACGCTCAGCTATTCATACCCCTAAGCATCACACCTAGATTTTGCAAGGCTAACAAGTTTCAACATTTGGCCACTACCCAAATCTTATAACACTGACAACTCAAAAGTACAGAGGCAAATAAAATGAAGCACTAACTATCCCTATGATCAAGCATGGCAAATGCTTAGAAACTTAAAGATACCAACTAAATGATTTCATGCTAACCACCACAACAAAAAGGAGGCATCAAGACTAACAAAACCTAATAACAAGCATGATACAAATTTTGACATCGACAACAATGATAAAAATGACAATGAGAAAAGCTACAAGAAACTTGCACTAATATACTTTCAAACCTCAATTACAAACTTTGATCATGCATGAGAGTGAACTAAAGAACAATCATAAGCATGATTAGCGCTAACTAATTGGTTTTGAAGGAGTAGGCCCACTCGCCGACGGACGAGAGGAGCACAAGCGAAAAGAACGAGAGGATCTCGAGCGCTCGGACTGGATTCGTCGCGCCGCGGAGGCGCGCGCGAGGTGGAAACAAGGCCAAAATGGGTCACGAGGATCATCAAATCGTAGGTGGTCTCGAGGCGGAGGAGATACCAGTGCGGTGCGGCGACCGAGCTTGGCGGCCAGCGGTGGGGTGACAAGGTGCGGCGCACTAGAGAGGAAGACAATGAAATTTAGCGTGTGCATGGGCATCGGTGAGTTACGAGAACTCACCGGTGTGCTGGCGGCAGCAGAGAGGCACGGAGTGACCGGCGACGAGCCACGGCGGCGCAAGGCGATGCAGGCGGCGACAGGAGCACGGGGTGAGCGAGAGGACACGAGTGAGTGGAGAAGAAAGGTGGAGTCGGTGGTGCTCACCGGCGAAGAATTGAGCCGGAGCTCACCGGAGAAGATGCGGCGGTGGAAAAGGCGGTTTCGGCGGACTTGGAGAAGAAAGTCACGCGCAGCTCCACGAGACGATGAATCCACGAAATTCCTTGAGGTTTACTTCCCACGGGATGCTAGGCACACCGTGGCGCTTATCGGCGATGGCCGAGCTCACCGGGTGGTGAAATGCTCGGCGCGGCGGCGGCGCGCACTACTCTGGAGCTCAGTGGAGAAAGGCAATGGAGGCAGCGAGGTAGGGAAAACCCTCGATGGCTTTTGTAGGAGCAAAGGAGGCGAGGTGAGCGGTGGCGGTGAAAAAGACGAGGTGAAGCTAGGTGGCAGCGTGCATGCGTGGCGGCGGCGAGCCTGCGAGCGCGCGATGTTGAGTCCCAGGCTGCGGCGGCGTGGCGAGGATGACTGCAGGTGGGTCGCCTTGTCGGCCGCGATAAAGAAAGCGGCGCGAGCCCGAGTTAGACTCGATCATCGCGCCGACCGTGATTTGGATCTAAAGCGGACGGTGAGATTAGTGTATGCGATCTGACAGTCGGTTGCATGCGCGCGCGCGTGGATCGTTCGATCTTCATCGGACGGTTACGATCGATTGGACTCGCTGCAGGTGCAGCTAGTTGGACGCGACCGAACCAAATGTGCGAGTCGGACTCGAGCCCGTTGGGTTCGGGCGAGGAACAAGATTTTTAAATTTGATTTAAAAGACAGAGAAGGTTTGGGGAATTTTTAGAGGTAGCTCCTGAGCTCCAAAAATTCCGAAATTTTTATGGCAGCTACTAGGGACAGAGGACAACCTTGTATAATTTTCCAGAACTTTTATACACTGCATTGTTCTAGAGAAAATTCACAAGCTGCTGTACAGGTGAGTTTGACCAGATTTCAAACGAGTTGACTTGGCCATTTGAAATAGCAAACAAAATCTAAAAATTGTGAAATAATTCAGGAGGTAGACAGGATGATCAAGATGACAGGAAAAATTTTCCTAGGGGATGATCACAAGTTTGAAGGCTAAGAATGTGCTGACAACAATTTCCATTCACAAGAATTTAATTCTAGAAAATGGAAATTGCTAGAAAAAATGTAGAAACTTTCAAATGATTTGAAGAGGCAACAAAAGTTTTATTTCTCCTCAAAATTTTACATTTGAAATACAAACCCTAAGTTAGGGCTGTTACAAATCTCCCCTCACAGGAATCTCGGCAGAGATTACGATCACTTCAGAGAAGAAGGATGGGTAATCTGCTCGGAGGCGATCTTCCCGCTCCCAAGTGGCTTCATCCTCTGAGTGGTTCGACCACTGAACCTTAAGGAACTTGATCACCACGGTTCCTTGTTCTGCGTTCACCTTCATCGAGGATCTGAACGGGCGCTCACGATAAGACAGATCTTCCGCACATCGATATTTTCCAATGGTGTTTCCTCAACCGAACACGGAGACACTTCTTCAATTGCGATACATGGAAAACATCGTGCACCCTCGAGTGTGGCGGCAACTCCAACTTGTATGCAACGGCTCCCACTTTCTTGATGATGCGTCTGGCCGATATATCGAGGCGGTTGCCCTTGACCAAACGAGCGATGTCCCTTCAAAGGTGAGACTTTGAGATACACAAAGTCATTGGGTCGAAACTCACCTCACGGCGACGATTTATCCGCATAGCTCTTACGCAGGATCGAGCTACGCGCAGAAGTGCTCACGAATCAAGCGCACTTGACTTTACGCCTCATTGATCGAATCCGGCAAAGAACCGCCTTTCACGATTCACCAGTTCAATGGTGTTCTGCGGCGCCTCCCATACAAAGCCTCAAGCGGTGCCATCACCGAGACTAGCTGGAAGCCGTTGTTGTAGGAGAACTTCGGCAAGTGGTAGGCACTTCTCCCAATTCTTCCATAGGAAAGAACACAAGCACGAGCATGTCTTCAAGCACACAGTTGACGCGCTCCGTCGACCATCGATCACGAGGATGATAGGTGAAATGAATGAAAGACGGTCCCCATGGCTTCTCGCGGACTATGCCAAAACCGAGAGGTGAGCAGAACCACGATCGACACAATTGTTCGTGGCACACCATGCGATCTCAATACGGGATATGTAAAGATCCGCTAATCGATTCACATCAATCTTCGATCGCCTGGAAGGAAATGAGCCACCTTCGTCAATCGATCAATGATAACCCATAATGCATCCTTCCCCTGCAGGAGTACGGGGCAAACCGGTGACAAAATCCATGCCTACAGAATCCCACTTCCATTCTGGTATAGGTAAGGGCTGAAGAAGACCAGCTGGACGTTGATGCTCGGCCTTGACATGACAACATATGTCACATCTGGCCACGAACCTGGCAATCTCGCTTCATGCGAGTCCACGAGAATCTCGCCGCAGATCTTGGTACATCTTGGTAGCCGGGATGGATGGACAAAGGCGAATCATGGGCTTCTTGAAGGATCAAATCCGCAACTCGGGGATCTTTGGGACCACGAGGCCACGCCCAAACCATACAACACCGTGCTCATCCTCTGTGAAACACTTGTGATCCATTCTCGATGTTTTGCTTGATTTTACCCACACCATCATCTCGATTGCTTTGTCTTGCCTTGATTTGATCCACCAAGGTTGGTTGCACTGTCAGGCGATAAGGAACCGTGCTCACCAAACCAAGTTGAGACGCTGAAATTTCAGAAGAAGTGCCGGTTCTTTGCTCTTGGATCCTCAAAGTATTGCAATACACTTTTCGGCTAAGTGCATCGGCAACCACATTGGCTTTGCCAGATGATCACGAAGACCCATGTCATAATCTTTGATTAATTCTAGCCATCTCCTCTGCTGAGGTTGAGATCCGCCGAGTGAATAAGTATTTCAAACTCTTATGATCGGAATACACCTCACGGTTTCGATCAAATAATGCCACCAAATCTTGAGTGCATGAACTACTGCGACAAGCTCTAAATCATGGGTGGGATAGTTGAGCTCATGAGGCCTCGGTGCCTAGATGCATAGGCGCGCGCTTGCCTTCCCTGCATAAGAACACATCCGAGTCCCCGACGAGAGGCATCGTGATAAATATCGAAGCTCTTGTGGATATCGGAAGAGTAAGGACTGAGTGAAGTCAATCATTGTTTGAGCTCCCAAAGCTCATCACAAGCGAGGACCATACAAACTTCTTGTCCTTCTTGAGCAATTCGGTCATCGGCTGCGATCTTGGAGAAGTTCTCGATAAAGCGGCGATAGTAGCGCTAAACCAAGAAAACTCCATCACATCGATGGATGACAGGGTGTCCCAAGATAGAACATCGCTGACCTTGCCGGGATCCACAGCTATGCCTCAGTTGAAAGAA